>CM053773.1:234691060-234753566 GCA_028658325.1 Potorous gilbertii
AGGAACATCAGCTGGGTCTGGTGACGTATATGGTTAGATTGATGGGAAATTTCTTTTCTGTAGAGTTTTAGTTGTACGTCTTCAGAAAGAAGTAGACTTGGCTCTTTTTTAAACTTTAAGAGAAGTGTGAGAGCTTTTCGAAGTGTCGACTCACAGTCCCTCCGGCTCTCTTGTATGGCATAAATCATGTGTACTGGGGGCAGTCAGGAATGGGCAAGAGCAGTGGATCTGCAGGCAAAAGACTTGGGTTCCAGTCCTGGCTTTGATAGTTCCTGGCTATGTATCCTGGGGCAGGTCTTTGGGCCTCAGTGCCCCATGCCAGAACTGGAGGAATGATCTGGTGAGCTTCTGGGATTATGCTAGATGAAGAGGCACAGCAGGAGATGCGTGTGGATACTTTCTTTAACCTCTTTGTTCTTCCGGCTTTCTTTTGCTTTCCTCTTGCTAACCATCTGGCTTATTTTGAACCCTTTAGGATTGCCCTTTCATTGTGTGTATGACCTATGCCTTCCATACCCCCGACAAGTTGTGCTTCATACTGGACCTGATGAATGGTAAGCAAGGTGGGAGGGTGTGGTTGTGGTAGGGCCTCTGAGAGTGGGGACCTTGGACTTCTTGGGTACTTTGGGTGCATTCGTTATTGTCATGTCACTGGGGATACAAGTACAAAGAATCAGACACTCCCTGCCCAAGAGAGGAGACAAGTACAATGTCTGTGTGAAGTGAATCAATGCAAATATGTACAAAGCATTTAAATTCAAGGTAGTTTGGCACTAGCAGTTGGTGGAATGGGGAGTCAGGAAAGGCTTCATGCAGAAGGTGGTGCTTGAACTGCTTCTTGAAGGAAGAGAGGAACTTTCTGAGGCAGAGGTAAGGAGTAAGAGCATTCCAGACTAGAGGATGACCAGTGCAAAGGTATGTGAAGCAGAAAGAAGATGGGTTTAGCTAGATCTCAAAGTGCAGAAAAGGAAGTAGTATCCATTGACATTGGAAGGAAGTTGGAGCCAGCTTGTAAAGGTCTTTAAGAGCCAAACTGAAGACTTTCAGTTTGATTCTAGAGGGAATAGATGCCACTGGAGTTGACTGAGTTGAGAAGCGATGGGGCAACTGTGTCAGGGAGGGGCTGGCGTAGAGAGAAACTTCAGGCAGGGAGACCCCCTGTTGGGATAATCCTACTGAGAGGTGGTGGAATCCTGAGCTAGGGAGGAGTCAGCTGTGAGAGACAGTGCAAAGGGAGAGCCTTACTCTTCCAAGTTGGGGTGAGATGTCAGAGATCAGGCTGGGAGACTGGAAGGGTGGTGGTGCCCTGAGCAGTAACAGGGGAGTTTGGAAAAGGAGTTTTTGAGGGGAGAAGAAAATGAGTGCAGTTTGGAGACAGTGACAGGGTGTCTGGTTTGTGATGTCCAATAGACAGATAGTGATGTGGGCCTGAAGCCCAGTGGGGAGACGAGGGCTGGATACTGATATCTGGGAGTTGCCTGCATGGACATGGGAGTTCGTGCATTTGGGGGTGTGAGGTGGATGATGGGTCAAAACAGGAAACTGAGGAGTAATAGGATAGGTAGAAAGAGTTTCAGGAGAAAGTTAGACCGCCAAATTCTAATTCAGGATTATAACTGGAAAGCCCATAGCTTTCTAGCTGGCAGGGATCTTCTCTGTCTTTAAGTCCAACCAGCTCATTTTACAGATGAAGAAACTGAGAGAAACAGGTTAAGTGACTTGTCCAAGGTCACACAGCTTGAAAATATCTAAGGTGTCATCCGAACCCAGGTATTCCTGATGCCAAGTCCAGTACATTCTCCACTATTCTGTGCTGCCTTAATACTCCAGACTTTAGATAACATATTTTAAAATTTTCTCTGTACTCCTCTCCCCACCCCAATAAGTGAATGTTTGGAAATAATTTTTTAAAAAATTATATCTGATAAAACCCTCATGAATATGAATCCACTTAAGTGGAAACTTCCATTAGATTTTGTCCTTGGTATTCAACTCTTTGGTCCCAAAGACAAATGACCAGAAAAACCCAGCTAATATGAGAGATTATTGAAAACCTACTTCCTTCAGTGTTTTTTCTTGTCAGTGTATCCCTGTATTGGTGAGGCTGAGAATGGTCATTGAATGACTTGGAATGAAGTCCATGAAACAGAGATAACCAAAAGACCAGTAAGTTTACTGATTGAGTTCATCAGATAGCCTAGAAAAAGTATCCCTTGAAGAATGTTTCCACCTCAGCAAAATATGTGGTGAATGCAAACAGTCAATGTATGTTAATTAATGATTTATTGTATTTGGACTGTTTAATTCACCAAACATCCTTTGTGCATAATATATATGAGGATTGGGGATACAGAGATGTAAAGCACCCTACCGTCTACATCAAGGCATTGAATTTGGAGGAGGGGAAAGGGAAAAGGAGCACACCCTGAAGGTCCAGGGCAGTTTGGTGAGTATGCAGAAGTTTGACAGAACAAAGGGGAGCTATGAGGAAAGAAGGAGCACTGCTGGCCAGCTGTGGACATCAGAGAGGGTCAGACAATGGAGTTTCGCCGAACCACGGTTTGACTTCAGCTAGGGATTTCACCAGCCAGGCACAGAGAAAAGGAACATGGTCCTGAAACCAGGAGAAGAAATTGGTATTTTTTTTTTTAGTTAGTTAGTTGGGGAAGTGACCAGATTTTTCAAAATGGAAAATATATGTCTTACTATGAAAAGAGTGGAGAAGAAAAGCAAGTTGTAAAATAAAGTCACTGAAATTAACATTCCTGTAAGTCAACCAGAACGATGATTTTGTTATCGATTTCTCTATAATGTGAGATAATCTTAGTTGATTTTTTTCATTTGCCATAGCAATTAATTGCTAAGCAATCTATTGGATTGCCACGTAATCTCCTTTAGTTATTAAAATTAATGAAACAACCAAAGCAATGTAATTGAGCCAACCGTATAACATTTATTCTGCAGTCAGTCTGTAAATGGTAAATCTGGTTTGTTATTTAGTCTACATTGGGGCTGACTTCAGTTTTTCTCAGTGTCCTTGATACGGACAATTTTCTTGTTTTAAGCCTCTCTTTGCATCTCTTAATTGACCCCTCCAGTAGACAGTTGGATTTTCACTTTTCTTGTTTGTGCCTTTGTACAGGCTGCCCCTGGGGCCTGAGAGGACTTTCTAGTTTCCTCTGTCTCCTTTCAGAGTGCAGCGTAAGTACCCCCTCCTCCCTGAGGGCCAGCTGCCTAGTGGGCATCTGCCTGCCCAGAGGACCTTTTATAGATCTGGTGCACATTTTATCCAGACTCCTGTCCATCTATGCTATTTTCCCAGGCAGAGTATAAGCTCCCAAAGGGCGGAGACTGTTTCCTTTTTGTCTCTTTGTCCTCAGTGCTCAGTGCCTGGCCTGGAACCAAGAAGTACTTCTTAAAGTGGATGCTTCTCAATATTTACAAGTCACAGATTGACTCCGTGTTGGGTTTTCTTATGGCGGCAAGGACCAGTTAGGCTTGTGGCTGCTTGTACTTCGTCTGAATCCAAGCCCTCTGAGTGAAATTCTGCCTCTGATTTTAGGGGGAGATTTGCACTATCACCTCTCTCAGCATGGGGTGTTTTCTGAAAAGGAAATGAAGTTCTATGCGGCTGAAATCATCCTGGGCTTAGAGCACATGCACAACCGCTTTGTGGTTTACAGAGATTTGAAGGTAATCCTTTCAAAACACTAATTTCATTTACTTGGCCTGCTCAGGTGGGTGCATTTGAGACAAAAAAGATGTTTGGAGTCTGATGCTGAGTTTTCTCCATGCCCAACATCTCTGCCCCAGCAGCACCAGTCAGACCCACTGGGCCTGGATGGCCTTGGGGTTCTGCTTCTACACAACCAAGCACTGAAATGCTTGTTGATGATGAAGAGGCCTTTCTAGTGGTAACAGATGCCAGATGTGTTGTTGCCAGACACAGAAGGCCACTAAGTGAGGAGTGCTCTTTGTGTGCTGCGTGGCCGGAGCCCTTGCCTGGGATGCTCTGCCAGCATCTGGGGCACTGTACTCCTTGTGTAACCTGGGCTAGTGAGTGCTACTTTCTGAACCTCCATTTTTGCATCCCTCAAAGGAGGGGCTTGTACTCGACCTTGGAGCATTCTCTTCTTACCCTAAAGAGTCTGTGCTTTTCATTTAAATCCCTAACAAGTATTGAGCAGATATATTTTACTTTTTTGATTTTTGAAGATTTTTAGGAGTATGAATGAATCAATTTATATTCAAATTTTGTTCTAACTACTAAGAATTTAGCATGTCCCATTTTTTGTAATCACACAATGTTATTGTGTACGGCATGTGAAACAGTAGCTGATCCCTGGCAGGCAGCTCCTTTGCCCAGCTGTAATTCTTTGTGGAGGAAAGAGACAGTTGCTTTTCCTTCATTAATTATCATCTAATTTGATATTAGTGTGCTCCTTCTTTGTCAGAAAGGTAGTCAGCATTCTGCTTGACTGTTCCAGTAATTCGGTTGAAGATGGATTAACAAATGACTTCTAACCCAGCATATTGGGATTAGTTTACAACAAAGGCATATTCTAAGGTCCTTTGCCCTGTCATTGTACCTCTTCAGTGAGGGGCCATTTATAAGACCCATCTCAGGGGTCGCTCTATTACGTACAAAGAAAAGCATGTTTATTGACTCTCAAGATTTGAAAATTCTGTGATTCTCTGTCTAATCCTTTTCCCCCCAGACTAATGAAACCCTATGAAAAATGATGATATGACTTAGAACTAACAGGGTCCTTATAGATTATGTATTTGCCTCCTCTTGTTTCACAGAAGAGGAAACTGAGGTCCAAAGCCAGTCAGTGACCTCTTCTAGGTCACAGTTTGTAAGTGGCAGAGCCGGGCACCCCTCTGGGTGCCTACTAAGGGACCTATGTAGCCAAGATGGATGGGCTCGGCTTTTTTAGGAGATTCTCCTTTTTCCTCAGGTGGCCCTTTTTCTTCTGAGTTAATTTCTACAAACATGTTGGTTGTGGTAAAGCTACTGACTCATGGAAGCAAATACAGCCATAAATACAATAGGTTTCATGCCCCCACTGGGTTTGTAGCCTAAAGGACTTCAGATCCTGCTTTGTGACCATCAACAAGTTGCTCAATTTCCTCAGGCTCTCACCTGGAAAATGAGAATAAAGTAATGCCTCTATTCCATTCTCATGTGATTTTGTTGGGCTTGGGCACAGATTGTAGAGTAAGCCCTTTGCAAACTTGACGAGCTCTCTGAATGCTCACCCTTTCTTTGTATTGCCCTTTGTGTATGAGGGCTGAGGAAGGGAGGGCTCCTTTCTAATTGGCAGGAGTAGTTGTTGTCTGATGGAGGCCTGGGGGCCGTAGCCTGACCGCAGTGTGGACCCAGTCATGGGGAGGGTGTGTAAGTGTTGCTTTCTGTATTTATATCTAGCCTGCAAATATCCTTTTGGATGAATATGGACATGTGAGGATATCAGATCTTGGGCTTGCCTGCGATTTTTCCAAAAAGAAACCACATGCTAGTGTGTAAGTATTACAGACTTGTCTGCTCTCTCATTAATGACAAATCATGTTTTTTAGAATGAAATTTCAAATGCCCATTTTTTCCTACTTTTTACTTGTGACATTATGTAATTTTTCAAATGCTGTGTAACCCTGGCTCAAGGTAGATTTCTTCTTGTTACTATTATAGGTTCTGGTTTGTGTTTAAGAGAAATGTGTTTTCTGAAACTCTAAAGGCTTTGAAGATGGGTCTGGGGATGGGCTAACTAGGTGTCTGCCTGTCTTCCCAGACCCTGCTCAGTTAAGCTCATCCCCAGATGTTAGGCCATAATAGTTCATAGAAGCTTGTATACCCCAAGTCTAGTGCCTAGTCGAGAATAGCTGCTCCCCGGATGCTTTCTAGTTTTGTCATTGCTTGTATCTGGCTTGGTTGTAATGTGCATTGGTGAAGGGAGTGCCCACACTCACAGAAACAAGGACCTGGGCAGCATCAGCATGTCCAGCATCACTGTGCATGGGGAGCACATCCAGTGTTCCTGGATCTGGGTAAACAGAGAATGAAATCCCTGACTTAGCATGGAACTTCACTAATCTCAGTGGTATTTTCTCTTCCTTCTAAGAGCTTTTCTAAAATAAAATTGAAGGGTGTAAATGTGGAGAACCCCAGATCCACAGGCCATTTTAGACTTGGTTAAATCCTGCCTTCCTAAAGCCATTGTGCTTCTTTGAATGTGCAGAATCTTTTGCTTGCAGGCCAGTTAGTTAAATGAGAAAGAAGGGAAGATGCTTGTCTTGTTCAGACCTCAGTCCTGTGTGTGTGCGCAGCCTGGCATCACCATGTTGTTTGATAGGAGCAGGACCTCTTTGTTTTGGCTCCCAGACAGATGGTGCCATATTGCTCCAGAGCTGGTTCCCTCCTTCAGACTAAATTGTGACTGTTAGGACTCTGTGGGTTAGAAAGCAGGATCATAAAATGATTCATGATTTGTTTAGATTTCTCTGGTGTCATGGAAGTCCTTATAAGCACACACAAATCTGTATGTGTTTATTTGTGTGTCTACATGTATACATTTAAATGTATATCACAAGTCACATGTGCACATATGCATGTATGTACCTGTATTGCCTACTTTTCAGGGACTTTGAGAGGCTTCAGTGACATGATATGTGTATAGCATGAATGTCAGTTATAGGGGGTGTTATTCATGAGAGACAGTGTGGCATCGTGGGTAGAGTGATGAACTTGGAGTCCAGAAGTCTTGGGTTCAAATTCTGACCAAGACATTGAATGACTACATGACCTTGGGCAATGGAATTCATCAATCACCAGGTCTTTTTTAAGCATCGTCCATGTGCCAGGCACCAGGACAGTCACTAGGGATAGAGATAAAGAAACAAGTCTTGTTCTCAAAGAGCTTACGTCTTGCTGGAGCAACAACATATGCACATCTAAGCATATGCAGAGCACATACAAAACGCACACTGATTTGAGTAGGAGATATTGGCTGTTGGGGATCAGGAGAACATTCTAGGCGGAGGCAGGGAGAGCCAGGAGCCTCCTAGGTCTCTGCTGCCTTAAGTGAGCCAGGGACAGGATGGGGGAAATGGTGCATTGTGTGGGGTTTGGTTACAGTGCACCTGCCTCATAAGACAAAATGGGAGTTTGGAGGAAGGCTGTGGATGCCGCTCGGTCAGCTGCACTTATTAGGTGCTTACTGTGTACCTGGTATTGACTGTACCGCAGAGAAAGGCAGAAGACAGCCCCTGCTCTCAAGGAGCTCAAAAGCTAAGAGGGGCTTCACTTATCCCAAGTCCTTAATAAATGTCTTTCCCTTTTATCCAATCTGCAAACAATTATGTACAAATGAGACACAGAGAGGATAAATGGGGGCCCTCCTAGAGTGAAGCGTCTAAGTCCAAGATCCAGTGGGCCTGGGAAAGGCTGCTGAGCAAAGAGAGTGTCCTGGCATGGCAGGCGGTCTGGGAAAAGGCTCAGAGGAAAAAGCTGCCAAGAGCAGCTTATGTTTGGTCCTAGGAGTTGGAGGAGGAGCTGCAAGTTCTTCCTGCTTTAGGCCAGGGACATGGTCATGTTTGTGTTAGGAATCTTACAGGGGTAGCCTATAAGAGAGTGGGTCATCAGGTCATTCAGCCTCACAGCTTCAATATCCTCATTCAGAGAGCGGGCAGAAGAGCTGAAGTGCCTCCTTCACAGGAGTGCTGTGCCCATCAAGTGAAATGCTGCCATCACAGCACTTTGCACAAGTCTTCCCCCAATGCCAGGCCCTGCATTCACAGTTAGTTTTGTGAAAGACCAGTGCTTGCTCCATTATCTGCACGCTAACTTTTCTTTTTAAATATCTGGGTTACTGATATTTATGAATAGGTCGCTAAAATGTAGCAATTAACATGGCTTTCAAAATAAACTTAAATCTTTGGAGCTCCCACTGTCTGCCCAGCCCTAGTTTTCTCTGCTTGGGTTGTTTCCCTCTTTCTGGTTTCTGTTCTGTTTCTATCTAGGAGAGGCCCATGGCCTAATGGGTGGAAGGCTGACCTCTGAGCCAGGAGGACGTAGAGTCAAGCCCACTACTGAGTTTCCCCTCGTTTTTATCATTTTCATGCTTTTAAACCTCCATTTGGAATTAACGCTCACCCATGATGAGTTGAATGGGCCTAAGTCACCCTCCCAGGTCTGGCAGGCGTCACGTGCTCCTGGGCACATCTTTTCCTTGGGAGGGAGGAACCTTCCTCTTAGCGATTTAGGTTGTGTCGCCAGGGCACTGAGTCCTAGATGGTGCCTCAGCCTTGGAGCCTTTAAGTGACTGCCCAGGAGCAAATCCTTGTTTCTGAAGCAGAGTAGAACACGCGTTTTCTGCAGCTAGCTTTCTGTCCACTCTGCTCCGTGCATATGTAGACCTGAACCTGTATCAGAATGACTGGGAGCTCTCACCAGATCTGAATAAAGGAGGACACTCACTTTCTGCAGAACTTGGGTTAGAGTGATAACCACATTGGCTTCTTTATAGTATCTTATGATTATTGGGTCCAAACTTAGCATGGACTACACTGTGGCCAGGGAGGTCATTAGGTTTGGGAATCTGAGAGTTAATCTTATGTAATTTCTCCAGTTTTGTGTGGTTGTGGTCACCTTACTGTAGGCCCAGAGAGAGTTAATGACTCTCCCAAAGTGATTAATTCTAGGAGGTGCAGTTGTGACTAGTCTACACATTGCTTGACATGTATCACTTTTAAAAGGCAGACTAGTAGTCTAAAAGCGCGACTGTTTGTCCTCTCTTGATTTCAGGAGCACATAATTGTACCAACCTTAATGACTCCTTTAAAATGGGGACAGTTGATTGGCTCAATTTAATGGCAACTTCTAGTGAGTCAGTTACTTGAAAAATAACATGCCAGGCAGTGAAAATACTGAGCAAATGAAGTTCCTTATTCTGAAATACGGGCACCAGGCCTGGAGTCAAGGAGACTCATTTTCCTGAGTTCAAATCCGTCCTCGGATACTTAGTAGCTGTGTGACGCTGGGCAAGTCACTTCATCCTGTTAGCCTCAATTTCCAAATCTGTAAAATGGGCTGGAGAAGGAAGTGACAAACCACTCCAGTGTTTTTGCCAAGAAAACCCCAACTGGGGTCACAAAGAAGTGGATGTGACTGAAAATGACTGAACAAAAATTCTCAGATAAGCCATTTGTCCTCATGAATACTTAAACCAAGGCCTTGAAGTCAGGCTGTCCTGTTTGAAAGCTTTCAGGGGTATAGAGATTAGGCTTTGGACGCTCTCCTGGGTCAAGGTCAATCACATAACTGTATCTCTGCTCCCTCAGTCCAAAGGTTCTGCCTCATGATTTGTGGCCGACTCTTTGATGATACTTTGGAAGATTGTAGTTAAACCAAGAAGTGTTCTTGGAGTAACATTGGACCATAAAAAGAATATTTTGGAGTCAAGCAGATTAAAAATAACCAGTCATGACAGGACCTTGCTTTAGCTATGACGATAAAGCTCCATCTTGGGTTATGCCATCTCCTGCCATTCTTGGCTCATCCTAAGTCCTTAATAAGTGACTTTTCATTTACTGGTCCAGGCCACCATTTTCTAATATTCTTTCAGCAATCTGCCCTACACCTGAAACAAGGTGACGAAGGCAGAAGTAGAGAGGAGCAGCCAATGGGCAGGTGGATCCTTGGTTGGTAGAGGGAGGTGGAAGTAAGCCAACGGGATCTTTCATTAACTGTATGCAGGGAGAACAAAATTGTTGGGTTGCCTGACTGAGCTTGTTTTCTTTGCCCTGAAATACTGACACCTGTCTTAATGTTAGAATTAGAGCCTCTAGTACCAGGGCTTCTGCGGAACTTTATTGCCTAACCTGTGAAGGAAGATAAGGGAAAAAAGTCACCCTTCCTCCCAGCCCCTTATTTGTAGACCAGGACACAGAGTCTAATCAGACGCAGTTAAGGTCATGGGGCTTTACGGCACATGAGAAAGGGTGCACACCAGCCCGTGTGGATCCTCACTTGAGAGGGAGAAGGAATGGAGAGCATCCTCATCGTTATTACCCTTCATCCTCCTCCTCCATCATCATCATCTTCATTATCCTCTGTTAGAGCTGAAGAACATGTGGTCTGAGCTAAGTAACCAGGCACACAGCAGGGTAGGCAGGGTACAGTGGCCAGAACTCACTTGCAGTGACCTCCTTAATCAGGCATTCTGAACCCTAACCCTTGAATTTAGCAGAAGAGGAAACTGATTCTGAGACAGGAGAGAAGTGACTCTTCTAGGATCACCCAATGACAGAGGCAGGGTTCAAACGCAGGTCTTTCTGATGCCAAGTCTAGGTCTCTATCTAGGGCATGTAGCTTACCCAGGAAGCTGAGGGTTAACCCATTAAGTGCTAGAATATTTTTTTAACTTTCAGTAGAAATCTCAAGTACAGAAAATTTCCTAGTTAATTTTCAAATAATATGCATGATTTAACCCTTTGGGTTGATCTAGCCCTGTCATGCCAGTGCTCATATAGGTACATATCAAGTGCCTGAACATCAGTCATACTTGGCACAGTGCAGAAATCAGCCTATTATTTTAATATTTAAAGAAACTACAGGCAGAATCAAGTCCAGTTCCCTCATTTTATAGGCCTGATGCCTGGCATGGGCCTTATTGGTAGGTAGTGAGTTAATGGAGCTGAGATTCAATCCTAAACTTTGACTCTCCGTCTGATTTTCTGTCCATGCCACCTCTTCTAGTAGGCATCTGTTCAGTTTCAGATGTTCTGACGATGACCTAGTCAAAGGAGAATGTGACCCAGGGCCCAGATATGGAGAGCTCGGCCATGGGCCAAGCACTCACTTTCCTGACAAAGTCCTTGGTTTCATCTTGCATTCAGTTCATTTGCCAGTGAAGCATGGAGTGCCCCATAGGAAGCCACCTCCTCCAAACTGGATCCATCGTGGCTGACTTTCTTGTTAAATGAACTAGGCTCAAGCAGAATGTTCCCTCTCCAGAAAATCAGTTCTTGCTCTCAGTGGCCTTTGACCTGTCAGCCCCATTTAAAACATCCTGTTTGTCTGCCTCCTTAACACTATCAACAAAACAAATATTTCTTTAGCACCTACTCAGTGATAGACACTGGGGATAGAAGGAAGCCATCCAGACCACACAGGAGATTCTGTCAACTAGGGAAGACAAGCACATGTTAAATTATATTAATATCCAAGTCCATTATTATATAAACATATGAAGTCAGTAACCAAATACAGAGTAAATAAATGCAAAGGGAATCCGTGTGAAGCAGATAAGCACAAACAGATAAGAAGGGTTGAAATCCTGGGTCATTGGGGAGGGAGGAGCAGCAGCCTGAATGTGGGAGAGGGGTGGGGAGAAGTGATGGAGAAGAGAAGGCTTCATGTGGAAGGGACACAGGTGCTTTCTGAAGATGAGGAGGAGGGGCCTTGTGGACATGGGGAATGGCCAGTGCAAGAGCTCACAAATGGGCTGGAAGGAAGGCCAGCTCTTTGGCTAGCTCTCTGTGGGAAGGAAGTTAGGTCCAGTGAGGCTAGAAAGATAGGTCAGGGCCTGATTGTGAAAGATTTTAAAAGCTAAACAAAGGAGTTTTATGCTTTATCCTAGAGATAATAAGATCCCACTAGAATTGGATGAGTAGAGGAGTCACAACTAGGTTTACACTTGTCCAAAGGCACAGTGGGAGCTGCATGTAGGATGGACTTGAGACAGGGAGACCAACAGGGAAGACCATTGCAGTCCTATAGATGAGAGATAACGGCCTGAACTCAGTGAGTGGCTGTGTGAGCAGAGGCCAGAGGCTGGATGTGAGAGGTGTTGTGAAGGTAGAAACTGGATTTGGAACCTGATTGGATGTGGGGGTAAAGAGTGAGGATGCCAGAGAAATGTGGGGACATAAGAAGTGTGCTGGTGCCTTCGACAGAAATGGAAAAGTTTGATAAAGGAAAGGATTTGAAGGCAAAGAAAGTCAGTTGTGATGTCTCTGGGACACTGTCCAGTAGGAATTGGTGATGGAGGACTGGAGCCCAAGGGAGAGACTGGGCCTGGATAGATTGATTTTGGGAATCCCCTGCATCAAGATGGCAGCTGTTGAGGTGACCAAGAGAGGAAATGTAGAGAGAGAAGAGGAGAGCCTGAGATGCTCTGAGGAGGGAAAAGCCACAGGTAGGAGGAGGGACATGGAAGAAAAATGAGCAAAAGAGACTCAGAAGAAGCCATCAGATGAGGAGGGAGGGAAGCAGGATGATGAACCAACCAGTGAGCCACAGCTTCTTCAGATCAGCTCACCCTTATCTAGGTTTGTTTGTAAAACAGAAGTAGAAGCATCTTGTGTTCTTTCAAGAGTTTGGCCTGGGGATTCCTGGGGGCCCATTTTCTCCCCCTTTCTCTTCCCTCTCCCCACCTTGAAGGGCTACAGCATTGAGGGGCACTCAGGGCATTCCACAAGCCCCCCCCCAGCCCACCCCAGCCCTCTTCTTCCCATCAAGACCAAAGAGAAATGCTGTGTTTGGTGAGCTAAAGATGTGTGTTGTATGGCCTCTGCCCATTGCTTCTGGTGCCTGCCTCACTCTGAGGAAATGCCCTTTGTTCAATCCTTGGGCACTGAGTGGCAGTGACTCCCATCACCTGCTTCTGCCTGGGCTCCCCCACCCCCATGGCTCCTCCTCCTTCTACACCCTGCTGCCCCTACTGCTGTGGCTGCTGCTCCCTGGAACCTCAGCCATGCTTCCCCTTTCTCTTGCCTCTTCCTGCTCCTGTGGCCCCTCCAGCTTTCTAACTGGTCATAGATGTTGGCAAGTGGTCCAAGAACATGTGGCCTTCTTCTGTGAGCTGACCCCTCACAGGGGTGTCTCCAGAACTTTCCTCCTTTGCTTAGCTGTTCTTTCTGCATGTTTGACCCATCACCTAAACCTGGCTACCTGTTTTCTATGAGTATTTTTTTGAGCAGAGATAGATTCTTTCATATTTAGGGTGGTGAAAAGACTTAGTAGTGGCTTATTCATCACCCACAGAGACCAGGCCCTTTGCTTCAGGTGTCCAATTACATGATCATTTTCTTGTCCCTGTCAGCCAGTCATGGAGGAATTGCCAAAGTCACTAACACTGATTCTGTCTCATCTTTTCCCCCTAAGTACTGATCAGTGAATTGAGAACGTGCTGCTCTGTGATTAGCTTGTTGTGGCCCTAATGTGTGCTGATCCTGTGGTCTGTCTGTCTTTCCCCCCTACAGCGGCACCCATGGCTACATGGCTCCAGAGGTGCTCCAGAAGGGGACTGCGTATGACAGCAGCGCTGACTGGTTCTCTTTGGGATGCATGCTTTTCAAGCTTCTACGAGGGTAAGTTCGAGGCAGAGTGAGCCCATTAAAGAAGAGGTGTTCTCTGCTTTGAGGTCGGAACAGAAAGTGTCTTCTGACCTGTGGGGCCTGCCTAGAAGGTGATCACTTCATTCCTAGTTTCATAAAAATAAGCAGGATTTCCCAGGTGAAGTGCTGTATGCAGCCCAGCAAGGCAGAGCTAAATCCTCCTGGTCTGAAGCCTAAATATGATGGCTCCAAAATCCTTTTGTGGATGAGTAATAGTCTTGAAATAAACCTGGCGCTGCCAAAGAGGTGGGGGGCGCTATTGGAGAGGACGAAGTCATTGCCCTTCTCTTTCCTCCCACTTGGAGCCGAAGATACTCGTTGTTGTCCTCTTGTGGGGCAGGTGCATTTGGGGGAATATTGGGGTGGGGCAGGAAAGCCCCTTCCCCCCATTCAAGTCTCACCTCTTCTTGGGGGTCAGTCATTGTGTAGGTTTTCTACTTGTGTGGAGTGCCCTGAAGTGGGATTGGGGGCTGGCTCTTCGACGTATAAACCTCCGATGGTGGCCTGTACGTGCCAGGTGTGCGCTGCCGGGGCTCTCATCTTATAGGCTTGTTTCTAGTCGTTAGGCCTTGTTCGTTGATGGACATCATCATATTAATTTTGCCCAAATCCAAACAATTGTTTTTAAAAATTTTTTTTTTTTTACCATTACTGCATTTGCTTATTATGTATGCTATGTGCATCTTCAAGAGAGAATGGGCTCTGTGGCCTGCCGCAGGGTAAAGTGCAGCCGCCACCGCAGCCCCAGCCCTGCTTCCCTCCTGTCTTTGTAATCCAGTTATGCTTGGCCCACTTAAGTCACTTGGGAACCAGAATTATATTATTGCTTATGAATTCAGGATCTGTGTTTCGGTAATCGAATTGTTTCATTTGTGGAGCCTGACTGCTAGTTCTGTGCTCTAATTCATGTCATTAGCCTTGCCTAGCTCATTAGTGTTTATTCAGAGGTAATACCACAGGAAGTTGCTCTTCCATACACTAAGATGTTCTGATATGCTGTTGGACAACCTCTTCCAAGGTGTGGGTGGGGGTAGGTGGTTCCTGTGATCCTTCAAGAAATGACTAGTGCCAGCCTGACCAGAGAGGCTGTCTGGGCTGCTTAGCCTTGGAAGTAGTCACCACAGTGGATCAGGCAAAATTGATCAAGTGTCCACTATGGGGCAAAGCATTTTGCCAGGTCTTAGGGAGCCCAAAGACAGCAAAAAATCAGTCTCTGCCCTCAGAAACCTTGTGTTCTTCTTGGGGAATAGATGAGTGTGTGTAAGTAGTTCTAGGGAATTTGTGGAGGGAAATCACTAATGGTTTGGGACTTAGGAGTGATCAAGGCAGACATCACAGTAGAGGTGATGCCTTTGTGGAACCTTGAAGGAAGTCAGTGGTTTTGAGAAACAAAGATGAGGAAGGCAGTGCATGGTGTATTCCAGACATGGGGAATGGTACGTGCAAATATGGAAGGGAGAGTTGAAGGGTCATAATACAAATTGGCTGGCACATAGGGTCTTTGAAGGACAATAGTAAGTCAGTTTACTATTGGAGACCAGTACCCCTTCCCTCCCTCTGCCCCTACACCTTCCCCTTCTTACAGCTACAGAAGAGTTACAGTAGCTACAGCTGCAGGCCAAGAGGTCCAGCCAAGAACCCTGGGCAACACTCCTTAGAGACTAAGTTCTCCTGGTCAGATCACGCCCACTGTTATTCTTTGGTTTCACAGCCTCCCACTTCTGTTTCTCTGTCTGTGTGTTAATCAATCAGCAGCCATTTTGTTAAATAAGGACTCAATTCCTTTTATTCATTGCCATCCTCATTAACTCTCCCTGTCCATATCCCACTCCTCCCATCCCCACTGCCTCCATTGTGCCCTCTGGAATTCTGGTTCCATGATAGACAAACTTCCCTTCATCCTGACTCTCTCACAGAGTTTCCATCTCTTGGCCCTCACTGAGACCTGGCTTCCCTTCCCTCCATTGCATCTCCTCTGGTGCTGGCTACAACTTCTCATGTAGACCCTCAGCACAGTGGGGTCCAGAGCAAGGTCAGAACATTCCTTGCTCCTGCTGCCACTTGCAGACTTTCCCTTTATCGTTTAGCAGTCTCTCCTTCCTGGAAATCCACTCAATCAAATGATTCATTGTGTCTCTGTCAGGGCAGTGGTCAACCGGTCTCCAATAGTTCACGCTGAGCTCACCATACTCCTCTCTCTTCTGACTCCTTGCTTTATACTAGGCAACCTCAGTATCCATTCTGTCAGTAAACATTTAAGTGCCTACTACGTGCTAAGCTCTGGGGATAGAAAGGAAAGCAAGAGACGTGCTCTCCAGGAGGCTCACAGTCTAAAGAGGAGAAAAGCATGCAGACTGCTTAGGTATGAACCAGATAGAAACAGGATAAATAGGAAATAATCAACAGAAGGAAGGTCCCAGTGTCAAGAGGTATTGAGGAAAGGCTTCTTGTAGCAGATGGGATTTTAGCTTGGATTTGATGAGAAGGTAGAGGTGAGGAAGGGGAATATTGCAGGATGACCTATGAAAATGCCTGGAATAGGGGAGGGGCGCATGTCTGAGAACTGCAAGGATGACAGGGTTACTCCATCACAGTCGATGTAGGGGGTGTAAGATCATCAAGGACTTACAACGCCAAATAGAAGATTTTGCATTTGATCCTGGAGGGGCTGACATTGACTGAAGAAGACAGTGACAGGGTTGAACCTGTGCTTTAGGAAAATCCCTTTGGTGGCTGAATGGAGGTTGCTCTGGAGTGGGGAGACTTAAGGGAGCAGACCCCCCCCCCCTTTCTTTAGCCACAGGTGCAGCTGTGATTGGTCTTACTTGGCCCTTGAATTTGAGGGAAGCCATGGCACCTGCTTGAGTCAGAAGAGGTAGGCCTTGCTCTCCTTGCTGGGTTTTCGCCAGACGTTGTTATTTTGAAGGTAGCTGCTGTGCATAGAGAGTTCTAAGTGATTAAAAATCTTCATAGTTGCCTGTCATGGTTCTGAGTCCTTATTTTTGAGATCTGGTAAAGGAAGAAATAGTTGTTCTGAAGGTTGCAAATATTATCTTTCTTGATGCTCACGACAACCCTGGGAGGCACGCGCTCTTTTTATCCCCACTGAGAAAGACCGAAGGTAAATGACTTGTCCAAGGTCCCACAGCTGGTAGGTATCTGAGGCTGTACTTGATCTTAGGTCCTCCTGAGTTCTGGTACAGTAACCTGTCCACTGTGCCACCAAGTGCCCTGTGTAATCTTAGGCTTTGTCGTAAGGAGCTCTCCCCTGATCAGACCTCCTTTGGGGATCTATTTCACAATTCTAGGCACTTTCATTTTAGGAAGGACATTTACACATTTGAGTGTGTGCAGAGTAGCACACCTAGAGGGAAGGAGAGCCCGACTGGGAAGTCAGCCCAGGGACAGTGAGATTCGGGGGGCATGTGGAGGCAGTCATCACAGACCTGGCAGACTGACTTACTCAACTTGGCCCCGTAAGACAAGTGAGGAACAATGAGTTGGAGCTGTGGAGGGGCAGATGCCAGTTAGTTTAATGAAACACTTTCTAATGTTTAGAGTTGTCCACAAATGTAGAGGACTCCCTCAAGAAGTAGTGAGCCATCTTTCCCTAGAGGTCTTCACACAGAAAATGGATCACCTGTCATCAAGGCTACAGGAGCTAAAGCTCCTTCCCTGGTGCCTGGTCCCTTGAAGGCCCCATGACTCTCTCCATTCACCTAACTCTTGGACTGTAGGGAGGGCACTGAGAAGCTCTTTTTTCATGTGATTTCCAATCACTAGAATTCTGAGCAAGCTGAAACAGCCCAGAGCCCACCACTTGCTCATGCACATGGGAACATGATCCCCATCGATAATCCCTAGTTACACAGTTGACGTTTCTGATGTGTTTCTCTCAGACTGTCCTATGTATTGTGAAGAGAACTTGGCCTGGCATCTTAAGATGCCGACGGTGCAATTACTGTTCCCTATTTAAAGTAGGACCAAATCAGGGAGCAGCTGTGATCACGCTGGGTTTGTGCACACCACATGAGTCTCTCAGAATGAAGATTATTACTATAGTAGGTTTTCTTTGACATTTTCCAAAATAGAAACAGAATTGTTGGCCTTGTTCACAAAGAGTAATCAAGGATATATTAGAAACAGATGTGCATCAAAAGTTTTTTTCGCTTGAAAGATTTAACTTTCTCAATGCCAAAGCAGTGAATGGTAGCTATAAAACATTCCAGATAATTTCTCATCAAGTTCCAGCACAGAATTGCTATATTTATAAACATGCACTTTGTAGTGATGTATGTCCATGTGTTGGAAATATTTTTGGCACTATTCACTTTAATTCTAAACTACTTGAAAGCCTCCCTCTAGCTTCATGAAAGGGCTTTTTAACTTTGTGGAAATCATTTCTGTCAGAACATGGTAATCATTTGTCAACAAAGAGTGTGTCCAGGGACCATCCCCTTGCCTTCCTGCATTAGATCCAGTATATAAGTGGCTACAAGGACAGAAGGGGAACTACAGCTCTTAGTGTTAAGGGGTATAGGAGTCACATCAATTAGGGATAACTACATGATAAAGGGTGAAGTCCTGTAAAAATCATCAGAAATAACCATCATGGCTTCAACTGAGAACATGATTTTTCATAGAATTTAAGATTTGTTCCCCCTTTATTATTTAGAATATTGGACAATGTCATGTGTGTATACACACACAAGTATTATCTTTTCTTCTTGGCTGTCGTGTTACTCTTTGAATTCATATTGATCTTAGAGTTTACTAAGAGTGGATATGTTATGTATGAAAATAATACACACACACATATATATCTACATATATAGAAAAAGACACACACAGAAAGTGAATGAGAAGAGGCAGAAGAGCTGGGGAGGGAGTGAGGGGAGAGAGACAAGGAACATCCAAGTACTATAAGGGATAAAAATGACCTGATTCAATTGTCACCATTTGTAGATGAAGGAGCAATGTGTTATAAGTGGGATAAACAGTGGACATGGGTTCCAGTCTTTGCTCTTTCACATAGAAGCAGGGGCGGGTCACAACCTCAGCAAGCTTTTGCTTCCTTGTTTGTATAAGGACCAAACATGCAATACACCCACCTAAAAAGATGTGGAAGGCACTTTGCGCTTTAATTTAACTAACATTAAACACCTGCTATGTACATCAAACTCCACTAAGTACTGTGAATGCTTCCCAAAAGCCTCTTGATATCTTGGTATCCCAAAAGCCACTGCTCCTGGTCCAGCCTTCAGGACTCCCCTTCCCCAGTCTTTTCTTCTCTTGGCTAAAGCACTTCAGATCCTTCAGCCACTCTTCATGGACTCAAGGCCCTTTACCGTCCTGAGGACTTGGCTCTCCTGGCTTATCATTGATCTTCCTGAATTCTGGTGATTTCCAGAATGGAAATGTGTTCTGTGGTCTGACCAGTTTCATCTCCCAACTCCTGGACAATATGGCTCCCATAATGTAGCACAAGATTAACTTAACTTTTCTTGGCTTCCATGGCACTCTTTTGAATTTCATTGATCATACAGTCACTTTAAAACACTTTTTTTTTAGACATACTGCCATTTAGCATTTCCTCCCTGATCTTCTACTTGTGAAGATAAATTTTTGAATCAAAGTGCAAAACTATTCCTATGAAATTTTGGACTATAAGAGTTAGCCTGATACTTTGCTCATTCTGAATCTTTTTGGATCCTGACTGATATCGTTAAGCTATTCCTCCAGCTTTTTATCTTTGATTAATTTGATATGTATGCTATCAAAGCCTTAATCAAAATGAGAAATAGTCTGGGATCACGTATCAGACCTCTGATGCACTCCATTGTAGACCTCCTGCCAGACTGATATTGACCATTAATGACTCTGAGTCTGCCCATTCACCGAGTTCCAAGTCCATCTCATTAAATAATTAGGCCACCATCTTTCCATTTCCCTGTCCCCTAGATAGGATTAGATGCTTTAGCAAATAATTTGCCCAAGTTCAGGTAAACCATCTCTATAATCCTTTCAGAAAGTAATAAGCCAGTCTTGATGAAGCCATGCTGATTCATAATTACCTCTTCCTTTTCTAGAAGTTCAGTACTTAACTTGTAAATTAACCATTCTAAAAACAGCTTATCTAAAAACTGTCTACCCGATAGTCAGTGAGACTTGATGAAGTACCTGTAATGTTCCAGGCACTGTGTCAATCCCTGTAGTTTGTAGATTCCGCACCTTCCTGCCCCTCTCTGAAAATCAGAACCCTTTTCCCTCTCCATCTTGTTCATCTTTTCTGTTCTCCATGACTCCACAAGTGACGCTATTCTGCCCCTCCTCCAGTCTTGTGCCCCCAACTACCTTTTAGATATCTCAAGCTGGATTCATAAACTTGTATCCAAAATGGAAGTCATTATCTTTTCCCCCAAACCCTCCCACCCCACTACCTTCCTCATACTGCATCTTTCTGTCCTTCAGGCTTCCAACCTAGGAGTCATCTTGGTCTCCTCACTCTTTTTCACCCCCCAGATTTAAGCTGTGGCCAGAGCCCATTGACCCACCTTTTTAGAATCTCTCCAATATGCCCCCTTCTCTTCTTTGACAGTGCTCTTACCTTGGAACAGACCTTCATCTCCTCACACCTGAATTATTGTAGGAGCTGCAGGTGGGTCTTCCAGCCTCAAGTCTCTCACCACCTCAATTCATCCTCCATGTAGCCACTAAAGGTATAAGTCTGACCTTGTCACCCTTTTCCTACTCCCACTAAGTAACCTCCAATGGTTCCTTATTGCCTCCAGCATCAAATATAAAGTTCTGTCTGGCATCCAAAGGCCTTCATAACTTCCCCCTTACCCCCAATCTCTTTGCCTCCTGATCTAGTTGGAAAATTGGTCTATGCTTGGAACGTTGTCGGGGGCTATCTTTGGCCATGGAAGAAATACACAAGGACTTCAGTGCAGGGCAGGGCAGCGATCAGGCCTCTCTGTGCTTCTTGAACTGCTTGTAGAGCTTTAGAATTTACCTGCTAAGCATCTGTTTCAGACTTTTAGCGCCTTTGAACAAGTTGGCAGGCATGCCTTGCTTACTTCTCCTTGGACACTAATCTCTTCAATTTGGTTTTTTCACTTAGCATCTTACTCACCCACTTTGTGCTCCTTCCCTTTGTCCCCGCATCTTATTCCTGCTCTTTGTTCTGCAGCTCTCAGAGTCTGGAGATTTCCCCCTTTAATGTTCCCTCATTTCTCCCAAATTTCTTTTCACAGTCTCTGACTTTTTTCATGATTCTAAACCCTTCTAAATTACTTCTATCATTTCTAGCCCAAATTCTCATTTCTCTTTCTTGGCCTCCCCCAGAAGCCAGGAGATTTTGAACTGGGACTGACATGGCCGGATCTGTGTTAGGGAATACCACGTTGGCCGGTGCAAAGAATTACAGATCCAGAGACTGGAAGTGGGGAGGCCAGTTAGGAGGAAAGAAAGGCTCAAAGAGGGGGATAGCTGATGGATTGAAGACATGGGGAGAGACTGGAAGATGGAGGAAAAGTCTGCAAGACCTGGCAAATGATTGGATAAGGGTATGAGAGGGACATGAAAAAGAGGTAGCAGGTCAAAGTGGAACCCCAGAGGCCTGACCATCTCCTTATTTTCCCTGCTCTTTATCTCTCTGTGTCTTTGATCCAGCCTTCACAGCTGACAGTGACATTTCTAAGGCATAGGTCTTACTCCATTTTCATGCTCAAAACTTTCAATAGTTCCCTGTTGCTCCTAGAGAGAATTTTGAATTCCTCAGACTGGCATTTAAGCCCCTCAGCAATGACCCTCCACATTCCTTTTCTAACTCAGCTTCATATTAGGGCCATCCAGGAATTCTCCTTTCTAGCCAAAGTGGACAACTTGCTATGTCTTCCTTGCAGTCCGTATTTCACTTGCTTCCAGGCTTTCACACATACCACTCCCCTCCACTTGAGATGCCATGTATGGTGGTAATTCAGGTTGCATTCTCCAGTGGAGCCTCAAACTTCTCATGGGCTGGCACTTTGCCATTTTGAGCCAGTGTCTAGCACAGTACTGTGTCCAGACTTGGTAAAAACTTGTGTATGGTTTTGTTGAAATAATCTGCAAAGTGTTTTATGAATGTAGTTCGCATCATCCTCATCAGTTGAGGTAACTGACCATGAGTGGTGCCCAAAGTTTGTTGGGGGTGTGTTAGACATGAGCATTTTTTGTGATTTTACAAGGTGATTTTATGCAAGGAAATATGCTAATAGTGTGCTTGTTTTCATTTTGTAATAAAAAATGGAGCTATCTCAAAGTGGAATAAGCTGCTTCCAAGGGCTTCATCCATGATTATAGACCAGAGGCCTCTGAGCTCCCTTCTGCTTTTCACTCCGTTTCCCTCCCTCCCTTTCTTCCTTCCTTCCTTCCTTCCTTCTTTCTTTCCTTCCCACTAGTAGCTAAGGAAGGAAATCCAAATTGATAATGCCATCTCCTGGACAAAAAATAAAACTAAAAAATTAAGAAGTAAAAGTGAGCCAGAGTCTGAGCAGCATGTCTGTACATCGGTGAATAAAGGGAGTAAGTTGAGTTTTTGATCATAAGAATGGATTTATAATTAAAAAACACCCAACAGCTTACACGTCCATAGAGTTCTGTTCTTTTTAATGTACTTAAAACAGCTTGCCTCACTGGACAGTCAGACTTTGTGGGTTGTTAACCAATGGTTAATGTTAACGATCATTAAAGGTTTAG
Source organism: Potorous gilbertii (assembly GCA_028658325.1). NCBI lineage: Eukaryota > Metazoa > Chordata > Mammalia > Diprotodontia > Potoroidae > Potorous > Potorous gilbertii. The sequence goes on from CM053773.1 coordinate 234,713,201, forward strand.
TGTTAAGGAGGTAGGAGGTCTCCCGTGGAGCATCCAAGAGGTCTGTTACAGCCTCATACTATTTAACACTTTTGGAAGACTGGATAAAGGCATAGATGTGCTCATCAAATTGGCAGGTGACACAAAACCAGTAGAGATGGTGGCAAATGGAGAGTTGGACTGCCGGTTGCTAAAGGTTCTTGGCTGGCGGCAGCATAGGCTGAATCCAGTGAGATGATGTTCCACAGGGATTGTGCACAGCTTGGCACTTAGAAACAATGAAGCTGTGTAGGTTTAAAACAGGGGTGGCAACTGCAGGCTCAGTGGTACTCTACAGCTGTGGTTTGCTATTTCCTTCTCCAGCTCATTTTACAGATGAGGAAACAGAGGCAAGCAGGATGAAGTGACTTGCTAGTAAGTGTCTGGGCTCATATTTGAACTTGAATCCTTCTGACTCTGTACCCTGGTATTCCATCTACTGCGCCACCTAGCTGCCTCAATATAGTATAGTAATATAATACTGTATTCCAGCCATCTGGAATGTAGTAAGGGCTTAATAATTGCTTGTTGACTTATTGTTGATGACATAGGATTACCAAGGGAATCAATTATATTAAAACACAATTATAAAAAGTATTTTAAAGACAGGTTTCTGAGCTGGTCCTGGTGGCGTACATATAAGCATGATTCTAGCTCCTGGGGTGGCTGAGGCTGCTGGGTCTTGTTAGCTCAGAAGTTCTGAGGTTTAGTGGGCTAAAGCAGAGGAGTATTGTATCAGTAAGGACCCTGACATACACAGGAGGGTCTGCTGTACAGGCTCTTGGATCTGCTGAGCTAAAAGGAAAGCAACTTTTGAGGGGTCGGCAATCCTTTAATCAAGCACATAGATTATTCACTTAGTTCAAGGGGGAAAAGTCAGTAGCCTGAATTTCAGAGAAAATACAAACAGAAAAACAAAGATCAACCAACAGACAGGGCTTCCAACAACAGAGTTGTGCCCTAGCATGGTCAGGTAAAAGGTCAGGCTTGACAAGCTATATGAAGGGAAGCCTATCAGAGAGGAGAACATGAAGTGAGGTGTTCAGGATGGGAAGTTCAGGCTTGGAACAGTATAAAGGGCTTGCATTGGTCTGAACAGATTGAGTGCTGATAGCAGTCCCCTAGGTGCTACCCGTTCATTCAGGAGGAAGGATTGTAGAATTAATAGAAGCTTTCCTGATTTCACAACAGTTATTGTACTTTGTTTAAGGGGAGCACGTTTCTCACACTTAGGGGCTTGTTGGGCTCGTTTCTCAGTTTCTCTGACCTGGAACACAACATTTTGGCAAGATTTGATCAATTAACATCAAATAACTAGCACGTCTTTGAAGGAGAAATGACTTGCCTGCCTCTCTCCTAGATCTCTTTTTCTTTGTGGTAATAGATATTATTGGTGGCTCTGCTGCATTGTAAGAAGGTAATTGGTGATCAGGAGTATTAGGTGATAATGTATAAATGTGAAGCACTTGTCTTGTATTTAAAGGCGTCTTTGCTACTCATCTTTCCCACTTGTTTGCTAATTATAGTATTATCTTGTCAAGACACTTTAACCGGAAGAGCTCATTATCGCAGTGAAGGATCAGAAGCTCTAATTCAATTTTTAGAATATTTGCTAGAGAAAAAATGTAAATATTTTAAATCAGTCACGTTACCCTGGAAATGATCAATTGTTCCACATTGTTGTAAGAGCACTTGATTCCATGTTTCTGCATAGTAGTAGCTAGCATTGATAAGTGCTTCAAGATTTGTGAAGGTCTTTGCAAACGTTATCGCATTTGAATCTCACAACAACCTTAGAGGGCAGGTGCTCTTATTATCCTTGTATTGCAGATGAGGAAACTGAGGCAGGCAGAGATGAAGTGATTTGCCCAATATCACACAGATGGTAAATAGCTGAGGCTGGATTTGAACTCAGCTCTCCCTGACCCTAGACCCAGCTTGTATGTCTTGTACCCCGCTGCTGCTAATCAGAGAAAGAGTCACCACATGCTCATTTAGAAAACATTAATCAGCTTCATTGGCACACATATTCTCTGGTTCTAAATATGATTCCAATCTTATTTATTCCCACAGTCACAGCCCTTTCAGACAACACAAAACCAAAGACAAGCATGAGATCGATCGGATGACGCTCACGGTGGTAAGAGAATCAATCTGTCTTGTCTTCTGTGCCTTTCATGGGCAGCTTGAGGAGAAAGCATGGAAGGACCCTGAGGGAAATAAAGCTCGTTTGGTTTCTTGGGGAGCTGCCCTCAGAAGGGAGGGAGCGAAAAGAGAATTCTGGAGTCGATTTCTGAGAGCCAGGGGCCAGAGGCTAGAGAACGGCACAGTCACCAAAGTCGCTGGATGGGAGAGCAGAGATGGCGCTGTGGCCCTGATGGCTTGCCTCTTGGAATTTGAAATTTGTAATAATTCCCTTTTAGTGATATTTCCTTCAGATGAGCATGTGCCCCAGAGTTCCCTAAATGGCCACTGGCATGCTTACCCATAACTTCATGCCTTTAGCTGTGGCCTTTACTTGAGAGCACTTGGCTCCTTATCTCCATTTATCACATTGCCTTTTGCCCACAGAATGTGGAACTTCCAGATTCATTTTCCCCTGAATTAAAATCCCTCCTGGAAGGATTGCTACAAAGAGACGTGAGCCAGCGACTTGGCTGCCTGGGAAATGGGTAGGCACTCCTTTGTCTTCTTGTCTGCTTGGCTCCCTAGCCTCTGTGAAGACCACAGATCTCTGAAATGGCCACACTGCCCCTCCTGGGCTCTGGTGGGGACTTCTACTTTTATAATTAAGCACAAATAGATCTCATTTCTCTATTTTTTTTCCTCCCAACACCTCTCTGAGGTAGGTAGTCCAGTTCAATTCAGTGAGTATTTATGAAATACTCTGTTGTGGGCCTAGCATTGGGGAGAGGGAGAGGGAAGGAGGGGGGGAAGAAAGGTAGAGAGAGAGAAAGAGAGAGAGGGGGAGGGAGAGAAAGAATATGAGTGAACATGATCCTGAGGGTGCCATAGGGAAGTTCAGAGGTTATTTTGGGGAAAGGCAAAAGGAATTAAGTTTTCGATGTTTAGGGGTGGGATGTCTCCAGGGCTTCCATTTTGAAATGTCCAGTAGTCAGTTGGTATGAAACTACAGATGAGGAGATTGCATAGTGCGGGGGGTGGGAAGCCCTTCTAGGCCCTCAGGTGTGGCCTTTGGACTAAGTCCAAGTTTTTAGAACAGATCCTCTTATGAAGGGGACTTGTTCTGTACAGTGTGGATTCAGTCAAAAGGCCACACTTGAGGACCTAGAGGGCCACATGTGGCCTCCAGGCCACATGTTCCTCACCCCTGCCCTGGGGTGACACATAGAGATCTCTGAGCCATCTGCATGTAGTTGATGATTAAATGCATGAGAGTGAATGAGGTTCCCAAGAAGGGGTACAGACATATTCCCCAGGCAGCAGGCAGGGGATGTTGACCGTTGGGAGGAGTGTTGTGGATGGTGTTCCAGCAAAGGGAAGAGGAGTGCAACAGCTAGAAAGAATGAGAGTGGCTTGGGCATGTTTGTGGGCATCAGGAAAGGATCCAGGAGGGAAGAAGAGATTAAAGGTGAGAAGGGGTGATCTTTGAGAGGCAGTCTGCTGGAAAAGACAGGAGGGTTTGACTCTAGAGCACAGGTGGAGATTGGCCTCGGACCCAGAGAAGGGGCTAGAGTCAAGGAGAAGAGAATGGAGGGAGAAATGGGTACTCCTGGAACCAAGTGGGAGGCCACCTGTGAGCAATGGGGGAGGGGGTGTAGAAGTCTTCCGGGGGGCATTTATACTGGTCTGAGGTAGGGAACATTCCTGCTGTCACAGGCAGGCCTTCCCAGGGGCTCCTCTCAGCATCTCCTCCTGCCATCCTCTCCTTGTCCCTGCTTCTCCCTGGGGATATCAGGGGTCGTTTGTCTTCCACAGCACATCACACAGATTATCATGCACTGTTTACTGACCACTGTCCACCTGCACATTCACCCTTGTTGGTGAGAAGGGCCCACACTGTCCACTCTTCCCCATCTCCTTCACCTCCCCTTCTGCCTGAACCTTCTCAGCTGGCAACTGTTCCTCATCAGCTGTCTAGTGTGACTTCTTTGGGCCTAATGGAATTTGTAGCTTTTTATCCACTTTAATCTTGGCATCAGGACTTTTCTTTGAACCTGATGCCCTCCCCTCAGCCCCCTCTTTCTGAGGAGTTCTTTTGGGAATCACTTGCTCATGTTCAGCCACATAGCTATCACCCCTGTTGGACCTTAGACCTTCCTGGTGATTCTTTCCCTCCCCTAACCATGAAGCTGGATGATGACAAGCTCTCCCCTCCAGGAACCTTGAACTTTCATCCCTAGCCCTGAACCCAGCCTTTTCTAAGATTAATCCATGGGAGGATTGTTTTCTGTACTGAGTGCTGTGACCCATCCATGACGCCAACAGGGCCCTGCCCCTGCCCTCAAATGACCACACTTTGTGAATTGAGTCTTCAGCCTGACCCATTCAGAGCCCAGGCCCAAGGAGCAGCTGGGTGGCACAGTGAATAGAGGATCAACCCTGGAGTCAGGAGGACCTGAGTTCAAATCTGGCTTCAGACACTTGACACTTAGCAACTTATGTGACCTTGGGCAAGTCACTTAACCCCAATTGCCTTGCCTTCTCCCCTCCAAAACAAAACAAAAAACCAGAGCCCAGCCCCAGATGTGCTTTGGCCTTCCTGAAGCACTGGCCATCATGGGATCAGAAACTTCCTTGCTGCCAGGCTTCCCCTGCTGGATGACCCCTGTCCTTCTGAATTCTGGCAGCCCATGGGCCACTCCTTCTGCCATGGCACAAGGGGCACAGGGACTTGTGAATGAGCTTTGTTCTTGCTCTCCTTGTGAGCCCCCTTTGTCGTCACTGTAGAGTCTTTCACAAATGTCCATGGTGGCTCCCACAGATTCTTGGGGCAGTTCAGGGTCGAGGTGCCAAGTGGGGTAGCCATGCACCCCTGTTCCCCTGCCTGTGAGACAGGCCCAGCATCTTCCTACTTCCCAGTGTTCCTTATCTGGTCAACTGTTTAGGAAGTAGCTAAAATAAGTTACTGATGACTTTGGCTTACATTTCAGTCATTGCTGGAAGTCCTCTCCTCAGCCCTCCCTCCCCCCACCCCCAACCATCTCTTATGCCAGTAACAACTTCAGCAGCAAAAAGTAGGAGGAGGAGGAGGAAGAGGAGGCGAGCCATACCCCCTGACAGAGGCAGGATTTGGGGAGCGGTCTCTTTATTTACATTTGTCATGATCACTGTTGATGTTTTGGTTCTACTGATTTCCTTCTGACAGGCATGTTTGTTATCACTAATATTATTTATTTTTTCTCTAGTGCAGAGGAAGTAAAAAGCCACATATTTTTCAAAGGAGTCGACTGGCAGCATGTCTACTTACAGAAGGTAGCCAGCCCATCCTAAGACCCCACCCTGTTGCTTTCTCTTGCTCTGGCCCCAGCTGGGGCGTCATGGCCTGATGGAGACTGGAAGGCACCTGGACCCCGCTCCTCCCTCCACTTCAGTGTTTCCAGGCTGCTCTTCCTTGTCTGTTTCCATTCCTCCATCTAAGTTACCTTCACATTCTTGAATTACTCTAAACACTCCAAGGGCTGGGATTTGGAAGAGGGCAAAGGGCAATTCAGTGGACATTCCTTTAGATTTAAGGGAATAGTAAATTTAATGAAAAATAGGTTTAAAAAAAACCCAAAATGTTTTTTGGAAAATATTTTCTCTTACATTTGAGTAATTATATTTTCTAATATGAAATGGTAATTTAGGGAAGAGAACTGAATCTGAGAAGGCCAATTTGGCCTAAAATCGCCATAGAATTGAAATTGAAACCCTTTTCAGGTTGCTGAGAGAAGGGTTTCAGTTTGTATGTTGAGAGATTTTGTGTGTGTGCGTGTGTGTGTGTGTGTGTAGTTATTTCAGTCCAAATAGATGTAATATTGGCAGCTGAAACCATTTTTAATGTGGATAATGTTGACCCATGCTATCTGTGAGCTCCATTAATATTAATCGCTTCATTAGTGCTGAACCAAACCATGCAGATTGCAATTTCGGGACAAAAGTCTCTGCAGAAGAAGAGAATAACATTCTGATGATAATGTTGGTGTCCACATAAGGCTGTGAGGTTTTTAAAATGCTTTCTTTACAAAAGTTTGGTAATGGTATGTAGGGCAACGTATCCTGGTGCTCATTTTACAAATGAGGAAACTGAGGCACTGAGATGTTAAGTGACTCACCCATGTTTACAAAGCTAGTCCTGTTGGAACCCAGGGCTTGGACTCATCTTGGCACTAAAGTCCCAGCTGTCATTGTCACTCTTCCGTAGTGGCTTTGAGAGGGTGATCTTGGAAGAACAGTTTTTCAAAACAATTTTTCAAATCTACTTAGCATGGAGTTTAAAGGAGTTTTCCGTGCTTACTGTCTCTACTGAACTCCTTGTAACTGTGGCCTCCCACGTGACATTCAAGCTTTATGGCATGTGTAGCAATTGCATTGTCTTCTCCTGGAAATTCTGGAACAAATGTGACTCTGAAGATAAAATTTTGTTTTGTTAAGATTTGCAGTCTTAGAGACGCAGTAATTTTTAAAAAATCAGAACTTTGAAAATCGGTTCATTTCAGAAAAAATTTTCTTTGGATTCTCTGAAAAGTGAGATTCTTTTAGTTGTGATCAGAATAACCAAGTATAAGAAAAAATGCACACCATGATTAATACATGTCACAATAGGTCTCATCCTGAAAAGTGTTCCTTTCTGTTGCCATTGGGAAATGCTTGATGGGATGTCCCCCACCCACTCCCACTCCCCACACCCCAAAAATGCATGGACCCCAAAACTCAGCTTACTCATTGTCTTGCCCTGCTCTGAATTTCCCAGATTCCTCCACCACTGATCCCTCCCCGGGGGGAGGTAAATGCTGCAGATGCTTTTGATATCGGCTCCTTTGACGAAGAAGACACCAAAGGCATTAAGGTACTCACTTGTGTGACTTATTCTGGCTCTTTCTTAGTGGGAAATGAACGGCCTTTGCTGTTTGGGTCAACACCAGCAGACTGTGTCATATCATTACTAATGTGTTCGAGGACGTGTTAGCCTCGAATTGAGAAGTGGTTCTAAGAGTGGAAATAGTACATGTTTATTTTTCACGAAATTCAAAATGGTCTGACGGCTCTTAATTTGAATTATAGTGGTTGAAATAAAACCTCAAATGTTTACAACACAATAAACCCCCTGCAGATGTGGGACCTGGTTTGTTATGGGGAAGCTGTCAGTTATCAGAGTTCTCTTTGATCTTTAATTTTCTCAGGCTGAGTTAAGATCAAGTACGCTGGAAATTGCTATGAATCATTTTGGGGTTGTCAGTCACCCGTTAAATAATCACTACTTTTAAAATATATTCTTCTGAATTTTTAACACTTTCATATTGTTATTTTTGCAAGTAGAGTCAAGACATTATTCTAGAGTGAATCATAAGAGAAAATGATGCTTGTTAGCATTTCTTAGTAAAACTTTGTCACTCAGTACCAAAAAATGATCGTCTGCCACTGTGTTCTCATCTTGTTTACTGGCTCTATCTGTTCCCTCCTAGATGATCAGACTCACTTTTTTACTACTTGCGAATAAGGGCTCTTCTGACAGATACCATTAGATTTGCAGATTGCTTTTTTTTTTTAAGGTGGAATGGTACAGGGAAGGTCGAAACTAACCAGAGGAATGCGAGATTACCAGGGGCCAGTAGTGACCCTACATGTGCATAAGGGTGAGAAAGGAGCTGAGGCAGAGAGCTGAGCACTGACCTGGAGGAAATCTGAGACAAGGGCCTGAAAAATATAACACAGCAGTAAAGGATCACGGTAATACATGGTAGAGACTGAATGTGTCAGCAAGTGAGTGAGCATCAGCAGAATTTGCTGTAGAGGGTTTAGAATTGAAAAGAACTTAGCCTTCTCGTTGTGTGTTTCTGGAAGACCCCTCACTCCCTTCAGCTTTATATTATCTAATCTCATCTCTGCTCTCACTGCTGAAAAGTGATCCCTTCCCCTCCCAATCACATCTCTGTCACACTCAACTAAGAGTTAGTCTCCATTTCTTCGTCTCTCCATAATACTTCTTTACCTGTCCCACTCCTTCCGATCTTGCCTCCCAATACTTTACTTAGAAAATATGGGCTCCCCATTGTAAACTGTTTTTCCTTTCTTATTCTACATCTCCAAACACCTCCATGTCCTCCCTCATCCTGTCTTCTCTTGCTCCAGTCTGTTGAGATGACCTTCTTTCACCTTCTTGCCATCTGTTTGTACCCTGGATCCTACTCCCTCTATTTCCCTTGGGACGCTGCCCCTTTGATCATCTTCCCTCTCTCTTTTTCCTGTTTGCAAATCTCTAATTATTCACCAACTTCTTTCTTGCTGTCTGTAAATCTAACCTAGATCTCCTCCATTTTTATAAAAAAAATTACCTGATTCTACTGTGTGATCAACTTATCATCCTATCCTCTGCCTTTCATAGCTAAATTCTTAGGAAAGACTATTGATACTCATTGCCTTTTCTTCCTCTGATCTTATCTAATTTTGCATTCATTTGTAACATGGCTTCTAGTTTCACTACAGAACTGAAATTGTTTTCTCCAGGATTGTTAACAATCTCCTAATTTCTAAGTCATTGCTAGGCTGTAGCTTTCAAGGGAAAGGGAAAGTGTCCCACTTCAATTTGATGTCTCAGCATTGGATTCAGAGCACCTGAAATTCTTGAGATTGTTAGTTCAGCACTTGGACAGCTCCTCCATCTCTTTGACATGACTTACAGGTCTCTACCTGCCTATGTCTTTTCAGCTTGTCCATGTCTTGCACATCCCTTCCAATAAAGCCTCTATTGTGGAGCTAGCTGATTTGCTGAAACCCTTTCATTCATTGCCCAGGTATAGTAACCCTTTGCTATTCATTTCTTATTTCTCAGTCTCACTGCTGACCAATCACACATTTCCTAGCTGATGTCTTTTTATACCACTTCTTGCATACAAATCATTGTGAAAGGTGATGTGGTATAATAGGAGTGCACTAGACTTAGATTTAGGAGAGACATGGGTTGGGAGCCACCACAGTAAGACATGAGACATTTAAAAGATAGATCTTTGTGTCATGGAGCAGTTTAGGGTTGTTGATAGCACTGAAAAATTTCCAGTATGCAGAATGATGCATGTTCCTCTTCAGTTCTAGGTGTAGCTCATTGACCATAGTTTCTTTCTATACATCCCCCTCAATGGATGGCTCATTCAACATCACAGCTTGGGCTGGACCATAGACTGTTCTTGTATTTTGTGTTTTCATGTGTGGATTCTTAAGTTCATCCTTTTTGAGTGACTGTGGATTTTCACTGAGGATTCCCTACCTCTTATATTTAACTGGCTCTGTGATCCTGAATAGCAATTCAATCATCCTCCTGATGTCATAGCTTCCATATCAGCAAATGGGGTAAACAAGGCCTACTTCCCTCCCAGGGTTGTCATGAGGCTCACATGAGAGAATGCATGCATTCTGTAAATGGTGGCTTCATGCCATCAGCATGGTATAGGACAGCTACATCTTCAAGAGATTCATCTTCCTGTTGGATTTGTGCAACTCCTTGGAGTGGGGAGCCCTATGGATCCCCAGTTGGTGCTTCTGTTGAGATTGTTAATCAGAGAGCTCTCAGGGTCTTAGGTGTGGTGCTATTGTCCAAGAGTGTTGTCTGCTTTTGAAGGAGTCTTTAAATCTCTGTTTTGCCATAATGTTTTGCCTTTTTTGGGTTAGCACAAACAGTGACCATCTGACCCTTCTATGCATCTTTCAGTCTCTTGTGTAAATAAAAATGTGACCTGCTATAGAAAATCATTAGGAGAGGCCAACCTGTCTGTTTCTTTCATCAAAAATATAGAGAGGTGTGTGTGTGTGTGTGTGTGTGTGTGTGTGTGTGTGTGTGTGTGGTTAGATCATTGGCATCAACAGTTCATTGAAATGAAAGAGTACTTCAGAACTTTGAAGAGAAGGTCAGTAATTATTGATATCTCCTCTGTCACCTTTATTTTAAAACAATATAATTTTTTACCAGGAAACTAGTATTTCCCCTCTTTCAGATATCTTTTAAATTGAGCCTTTGATCTTTTAAAAATTGCATCATTCTTGGAGCACAGACTTTCTCTAGGTTTACTTGGTCTGGCCCAACTGTTCTTCGGAACTTGAGTTTTATGAATGCTGCTTTCACTCTCTCATTCAAGAACTGAGGTGTTAAGAGTCCAGCTGATAATGGTTCCATTCTTGTTTATTAAAATAAATTATTATTAACACAAGTGTTGGATCTTCTTTTCACCTCTTTGCTGTCTTCCTTCCAGTTTCATCTGCAGATACTCTTGCATAATCTGGCTTAGCTGGGTCTCATTCCAAGCTTTCTGCAGACTTATTTTCCCCTCTAGTGCTCTCTAATATTTTGTGAAGTGATGCCTTGGAATCTTTTTTAAGGGACTTCTATTCCAAACCCGTGTGAGTCAAGGAATAAAGTGTTTACTGATCAAGAACGATTCTGATTCTTTTGTGCTCTTTGTTCTTGTGACTGATTTTCAATGGTTAAATGTCTTTAAAAATGGAAATGCTTTGAACCAATATATTTTCTGTTATCTGTTTCCTCTTTGAATAAGTCTGATTGGAGCTAATGTAGGTTAACTGTCTCTTAAGACTTATTATTTTAATGTGGTAATGCCTTTTGACCTTTGCTCTAATTATTCAGTGACCTAAGTGGGAACTTTCCTTTGCCTTTCTTTTTATCACCTAGGACTTAGCACAGGACTTGTTCATAATAAATGTTTAGTACAGGCTGATTGACTGACAGGATGTCTGATTCACACAGGACTCCCAGTAGTTTCCTATCAGTTAAGACACAGACATTTCATTTGTTGTGAAAACAGGCCTGGAGGTTTTGCTCTGGAATGGATTGTAGAGGTCACATAGTTCATCTCTCTCCTTTTCCATGGATGCAGTGACTTGTCCAAGATCACTCACCTTTAAATGGCAGAGTTGGGGTTTAAACCAAAAGTCTTTGAGTCCCCCAGTGCCCTTTCCACTGTACTACACTGCCTGGATGTTGGGATTCACTCTGACTTTCTTCTGGAAGGAATGCAGGTGACTGAGCATGTCACTGGACCTTTCTAGCCTCAGTTTCCTCATTTGTCAAATGAGAGTTCTGAGCTTGATGACTTAAAGCCCCACTCTAAGGTCTGGGTCCTCTGATGCTGTGGTATTCAGGAGTGAGACTTCTGAGTCGTCTCCAAGCCGTGGTCCACTCTCATTTTTTGATCCTGAGAGTATTGTCCTGTGTCTTGGTTCCTATCATCTCCTGTGTTCACTTTGGTGTCAAAGTCACAGACTGTGACTTATTTGGAGGATCCTGTCAAGTTTTGCTTTTAATAGAATTTCCTACTTCACCATCTGCAGGAGAGGCCTTGGTGTTTAACCATCAGCTTTTTGACTTACTCTTTTTAGGGGTACAACAAGAGGAGATGGCCAAGTCTTCTCTGAGTTTTTTATTGCCTCTCAATGCTCAGTGAAACAAACTTCATCAATTCTTTATTTGCCTCTTCAAGGAAAAGTTGTCAGTCAACCTTCCATTTAGCTGTAACTACTTTATGTCTCCTGCTTTGATTTTTAATTTTTTTCAACTGACAAGCGTTCATTTTCTTTTCTTCCCACGTCTCCATTTTGCCTCTCCCTTTATTTAAAACAAACAGAAAAACAAACCCGTATACCAATTATTCATAGTTAGGCAAAGTAAATTCCCACATGAACCATGTCCCAAACTGTGGGTTTCCTACATCTCGATCTGGTCCATCGCTTTGTGTCAGACAGCGGCTCAGCTTGCTTTACCGTCAGTCTTATGGAATCCTAGTTGGTCATTGCATTGGGAAGAGTTCTTAAGGTTTTCAGAGTTGTTGTACTTTTCTGATTTCATTTATAGCACAAATTTCAGCATTGATAGAGCTTGCTTCTTTCAGGATTATATCTGGTCAGTCCTCACCTTTAGATTATAGACAGTGAAAATGGATGGTTACAGACAATTTAAAAGTGGAATCATTCTTCTTACCCTCTCCCTCTTTTCTTTTCCATCCCAATAGAAGTGTCAGATTCTCTCACAGCACTGAGGGCTACTTCAACATCTTTCTTTGTTTTGTAAGTTGTCATGCCCACTCACCTGGAGAGGTGTCACTCCTCTGGATCCGAGAGCTCCTGCTACCAACAGTGTGCCCACACTTTGGCATTTTGGCAAAGCCTTCCTGAGCTTGGGGTCTTCAAGGGCAGAAGTGACAGTGCCAGGATTGACCCTACATATAACATGTGCACAAGGGAGGCTTTTAAAAATGTACAGCCATGTATATATGTTCACATTTTACCAAAGCATCTGGTAGAACTTCTCATCTTCTTTCTGTATTAATATGGAGACCCACCCCCACCCTCAGTAGTCATTAGTGATTCAATGTCAGTGGGACAGGGCATCCCCAGTGGAGGGAGTGCCACAAGTAGGACTTTGTTGACTGCAGAGAGCCTGAGTTTGAATTGAGCACCAGGACCACACGAACCACTCTATGGTAGCAAAAAGAAATTTCTTGAGAGGGATGGAAGGTGATTGGATATGGCAGTTCCCACTGAGTAGCAGCCTGGGATGCTGGCAGGATCACAGGCTTATCGGGATGGAGGTTCCACTAAAGCCAGTCCATTGAGATCTGCTCTTTGTGGTGCAGCCTAGAGCATCACTGAGGTCATGGAGGCAGCTATTTAGCACTCCACACTTGGTCATTGGGCACCTGGCCTCTTACAATCAGATTGTTAAGGCAGTTTCAGGCAGGGGTCACTCTCTGGCTGAGCAGGTGTTGCCCTCTGTGGGCCAGGCTTAGACAGTGATGCCTCCTATCACTAGAACCGTGAGAGGGATACCCTTTTTTCAGTCTGTCTTTGTGTGTAAAGTTTGCCATAGAATCCCTGTCTCCTCCCAGCCCCCTGATGTTTAACAGTTCTTTGGAGAAAGGTATAGCTTGCACACTTCTTAAGGTTGCAGCTGGCACAGAGCTGGGAAGGGTAGTTTACACAATGTAGTAGGAGGCCAGATTCCAAGAGATCTCAGCAGGATTCAGCAAAGGCCAAGCCTCTCCCTGGGGCCTGGATCTTTTCCATATGTTGTGATCCATCTCCCCTAATTATACCTCCATACAGACTGTTTCCCACACTGGGGCTGCCTTCCCTGCTGCCCTGCATCTCTGAGATCCCTAAGTGCCCCTGCAGGCTCAGCTCATGGGCTACTGCCAGAGAGAGCCCTTTGTGGATTAGTGCTTCCTTCTGCCCTCAAATTACTTTGTGTTTGTTTTCTATAGATTTTGTGTTTTACTTCTCTTATAGAGATTTTGTCTGCCTTCACCCCATCCCTCTGGCCAGTAGAATATTAGCCTCTTGAGGGCAGGGAAGATTTCATTTTTGTCTTTGTATCTCCATTGCCTAGAACATTGCTGAGCATCTAGTGAGTACTTGGTAAGTGCTCATTCACATGAAAATCCAGTCGGGAAATTTAATAGCTGTCAATGCAAAATTTTTTGCTTGTACTCAAGGAATAGGTTTGGCTAAGTACAGAAGGGGGAAGATGTGACTGGATGGCAGTTTGGCTGAAAAAGATCTGAGTCAGCATGAAACTGACCCGAGAAATAGAAGTGACCTTGGGCTGAATTCAGAAGGCTTGGTGTGCATCATCCCTGTCTTGGTCAGAACAAATCTAGATGATTGTGTTCTACCTTTAAAAGTCAGCTTGAGACCTTCCTGGGATGGAGGCCTTGACCTCAAGCTAAATGAGGACTGACTGAAGGAAATGAGTGTGTGAGCATGGAGCAGGCATAGCCGTGGGGATGAGAGGGTTGGGGCTTCAGGTGTTTAAAGGACTGTGACTTGGGAGACAAAGTAGATTAATCCTGGCCCCAGAGGATGGAATTAAGAGTAAGGAGTGGAGAGGTCAAACAGTGAGGAATGGGAGTCACATAGAGACACAAAGAGATTTGGGGAAAGGAGAAAACCCTCCCTGGTCATGGAGGCTGCCCCAAGGAGAATGGGAGGTCATCCCCTCCCTAGGTGTCTTCAGGTCAAGGTTGAAGGACCAGTGACTGGCAGTGTCATGGGGGAGGGGGGTGGTCTTGGGAGACGTCCTTTGGGTGAGATGGTGCCATCCTTATCTGCAAATCCACCCGTCTTCCCCAGCCTAGAGACTGAGGCCCAACATCTCTTCCCCATTGGGTCTGGAGAGTTTTCCACATCCTTTCCCCCCATCAGTTCATTACTTTTATTATACCTCTCCACATATGCTGTCGCCTTGTAGTAGGATCTTCGATTTAGAATTGGAAGGGGCCTCACTGCGATCCAAACCCTTGTTTCACAGATGAGAAAACTGACCCCAAGTGCTCTGCCATGCCACCATGTTGGATCAGAGAATAGAATCTCCTTCAGGATGGTGCTGGGCCACATTTGTCTTACTGCCCCAGTGCCTTAGGAATAGTGGATTCTTAAGCCCTTTCACAGAAGTTTGGGTTATTGTTGCTGGTATTTTCTGTCAAATGTTTTTCATATTCTTTGAATTTTTCTTCTTGTTCAAAACCCAAGGTAATGCTAGATGGCAGAATGAAGAGTTTGGGGCAAGAGGCAGAATTGCCTCTGTACCACTGTGGACAGTGAGAGCTGAACTTTATTATTTTTCTAGTTCTATAAAATGATATTTTAGTACTATGAACAAGGACCAAAAATTTTGAGCTGACTTCAGTTAACCATAAAATTGAATTCAACATCAAACTCAACCCCAAACACTAAGACTTAAGTCAAAAAATCATTCCCATGTGTCTGAGGGGCTGACACTGTGCTGAGTTCTTCTGTATCTCACAGTTTTCCATACTTGAAATATGCCCGATTTTCTTACAGCCACCATGTCTTCTGTTGATGCATGCTGGAACCCCTCTCTGTTGCCATTAAGCCTTCATTGAGTTGTGTCCATTCCTTGGTGGTTGCCTCTCTTAACTCAGTCAGACTGGGCAGCCCAGGCCCCAAGGCAGGGGATGGTTTAAGAAGGGAGTCACTGGCTAATGATGCAAACAGTTTCTAGAACTAGAAAAATCACAAAGTTCATTTAAAAGAGCAAAAGGGAAATATCAATGGAATCATTAAAAACAAATGTGAAGAAAGGTGACCTAGCCATACCCGATCTCAGACTCTGTTATAAAGAAATAATCATCAAAACAGTCTGGTGCTGGCTAAAAGAAAAATAGAGGTCAGTCAGTGGAACAGATTATGTACGCAATACATTGTAGTAAATAACCATAGTAATTTAGTGTTTGGTAAGCCCCAAATCCAACCTTTTGGGACAGAAGCTCATTATTTGACAAAAACTGCTGGGAACACCGGAAAACAGTGTGGCAGAAACTAGATATCGACCAACATCTCACGCTGTATATACCAAGATAAGGTCAAAACGCGTACATGATTTAGACAGGAAATGGGATACCATAAGCAGATTAGGAGAGCAAGGAATGGTTTGCCTGTCAGATCTATGGAGAGGGGAAGAATTTAGAACCAAACAAGATGTGGAGAGTATTACAAAATGTAAACTGGATAATTTTGGTTATTCACAATCAGTTTTTTAAGCACTATATTAGTTTAAATTAGGACTTTCCAAGAGCTCAAGGTCACTATTCTGACAAAAGTCTTGTTAGTAGAGCTATTGCTCCAGAACATCTGGCATTAAGGAAGACTTTTTGTCACGTTTCTCTAGCCCAGACTCTCAGTTTGCAGAGTAAGGTAACAGGTCAGAGAGGATGAGTGGCCACCCCAGCTTGTGTGGGCAGGTAAGTGACTTCTCATTCCAGCGTCTGCCTGTGGTTTGAGTTTTCTCTCATGCTAGGTTTGTAAGAGCTGACGCTGGGCTGAGGTTGAAGCCTGGAGTATGACTTTCTGAGGAGACTGTGTTTTACCAGTAGTTTATATTTCTTGGCAAGTTTCAGTTAGTTTCTGTTTCTAGCCCACGAAGGCTTCTGATCAATGAAGAGATCTCACTCATTAGCTTTCATCCTTTCAGGGCTTTCTGCCCAAGCACTTGAGAACTGTTAGGGATGGAGTCCAAGGGGTGACGTGTTAGAGCTCTGGAATAAGTCCTGGTTCTCAGGGATGCACCGAACAGTTAAGTGTCTCCATTTGTTTTCTTTACAATTAGCTGCTAGATTGTGATCAGGAGCTTTACAAGAACTTCCCCCTGGTGATATCAGAACGCTGGCAGCAGGAGGTGGCCGAGACAGTCTACGAGGCTGTGAATGCGGATACTGATAAGATCGAGGCCAGGAAACGGGCCAAAAATAAGCAGCTTGGCCACGAGGAAGGTAAATCCATTCACACTTCTTAGGACATGACTTATCCCCTGAATTTACAGTCTCTTCATAGTCCTGTGATCCAGACTTTTGTGTGCCTTGAGATCATCTGAATTAGTGCAGCTTTTGCTGAAGTATCTTGAGCTCCCATGCCCTAGCTCTCAGACCTTTTTACAAATATCCTGATGCCTGGCACTGCCTCTAATCCTTCCCAAGCTTCTGGAGCATGTTCTCAATGTGCAGCTTCAGCCAGTCCACTTCTTGGTTCAGAAACCTTTTTGTAGCTCCTATTTGTTTCCCAGTAAACTCTAGATCCCTTAGCTGACCATCAGAGCCTCCTCCTACGCTCAGATTGCGTCATCAATCTGCTCATCCTATCTCCCACAGCTCCCCATGCCCCCCTCTGTACCTTATGCTCCAGCCACATCTTGAACACATCCCCTCCCTGATGGCTGGCGTGCAGCTCGGGACCCTTCCCATTGTAGCCACATCTTCCAGGAGTGGCCCCGGTCTCTCTGCCGTCTCTGAATCCCCTTCCTCATGGTACATCCAATAGGGCCTCTTTGCCTTCCCTTAGTGATTCTTAAGGGTGCTTCATCTCAGATTCTGTGCAGTGCTTCTTAAACTGTGGGTCACGGCCCCAAACAGGGTCACAAAATATTTGGCAATGGTGAAAGATTTATGAACATGCAGTAATCAAAAATTAAATCAAAATCAAACGTGTAATGAATCCTAGTTGTTTCTGGCAGTGCTTGCCCGTGCTACATCCCACAGCTTCACTGTAGCCTTGGTTCTGAACACACAGCATGTGCACTTTGCACTGCACATGCCCTCAGACCAGGCAGTGCCAACAAACCCTACCTACATGGGAAAAAAAAGCCTGGAAAAGTTTAAGAAGCCCTGTTCTTATTCACATTATCTGTGAACCACATTATGCCAAATTTATAGAATTTAAAAAATTTTGACCAGTATTTATAAAGTGCCTATTATGGGTGCTATGCAAGCACTTTATAACTGTTACCTCATTTGAACCCCACGTTAAGTGCTGTTATTGAGGAGACTGAGGCAAACAGAGGTGAAATGACTTGCCCAATCACCCAGCTTTTGTCTGAGGCAGAATTTGAACTCAGTTTTCCCAGAGTCCACCTGATTCAGATGTAAGATGCTAAGTCCCAGTACCTTTGTTTGACCTTTGTGGTGGGGCAGATTATGGAAGTTGAAGTTTCTGTGTTCTTGCATGGTGGCCCTGGAGTTGTGGGGGCTGGCAAAGGGAAGTCAGCTCAGGAGATACAGTGAGAAAAGATCCATCTGCTATATGATCAGAATGCTGGATAGGACACTTCCTAATGGCTCTCTGACCAAAAGCAAGTCCCATGAGACTTCTTCACCCAGAAGTCTTGTGTTTTCTCCTTGTGCTCCTCAGACAGAGAAATCGTGCCAAGACTGTGTGTGACTGCTCTGTGAATGTTATAGGATCAAGAACAGGACTGAAAGTAATTACTTACCTTTGAAGAGGTTTATTCTTTCTTTTGGTGACATATGACAGTATTTGGGAAATCATTTCTTATTTTCAATCAGTCACCAAATCCATTGGCCTTTAAGCACTCTGTGTGCCTCATGCTGGGGGCTAGACCTGTGAAGCTCCTAGGGGAGAAAGCATCTTTTGCCAAGGCAGGAATTGGGCATCTTAATTTGCCTCTTCCCTGTCATATATGGTTTTGCAGAGATGCCCATAGCAGTTGGGGTCCTTGGGGTGATGGCCTGTTGACTTAAAGACCACACAGTCCCATTACCTGTATTGTTTACTATTTAGCAGTGATATCAGGCCCCACTAGGGAGGGTTCACAGACAGCATTTGACACTTCTACTGTAGAACACTGAGAGGTGACATGTGACTTACCCAGGGTCACACAGCCAAGATATGTCAGAAGTGAGACTTGAACCCAGACTAGCTCTTTATCCAGTCCAGATTCCATGCTACACAAAGAAACCCTGCCTGCAAAGAGCTTATATTAAAATGGGACAGACACCTTATATAAGATACAAGGTGGCTGAGAGGGGAAGGCACTAACAAGTGAGTGGACTAGGAAGCCTTCTGCCAAAGGTGATGCACAAGCTGAGCTTTGAAAGAACCTCTGGACTCTGGGAGGTGGCCATGTCCTTGGACAGCATTCCAGAAATGGGCCTTGGCCAACACAAGAGATGGAGCAACCCCTGGCTGTTTTGTGTGAGGTAATGGCTGGACCACACAGTGGGTGGAGAGGAAGAATGTCCATTGAGGCTGGGCAGATATCTTGGGCCACCTTGTAAAGAGCTTTTAGTAGCAAAGAGAGGGGGCTATATTTTGTCCTAGGGTAAGGGGGAGACTTGGTCAGATCTGATCTTTAGGAAGCTTTGGGGAAGATAGACTGAAGAGGGAAGAAGTTGGGGCAGGGAGACAGGGGACTTGGTGAGAGTGATGAGGGCTACCTGTGGAGGAAAAAGGAGAAATAGATAAGAGATGAAAATGACAATATTCAGCAACTGAGTGCATGTGTGGGGTCCTGCTGGAGCTGCTGGTCAGGGAGTCCACTTTTGGCAGGACAGCACTACCTAAAGTTGTCCCAGGGAAGGAGGAGAGGAATGGGTCTGAAGGGAAAGATGAGGGCCTTGTTTGGGGCATGTCAGTGGGACTTCAATTTTGAAAAGTTCAGGAAGCCATTAGTGATATCAGACTGGAGCAGCTGGAAAGAGTAGGTTTGTTGTCATCATGATGGAAGTGATCACATAAGAGTGTAAAGGGAAAGAAAGAATGGTGCCCAAAGGAGAACCTTGGGTCCACCCATGATGAGTGGGCACAGCAGAAGAGCCTGAGAAAAGTGGGTAGAGAGGGGGGAGCAGGGGTCCCCAAGCTCAGAAGGAGCAAGTACCCAGGAGGAGGAGGTGGTGATGGAGCAGCGACAAAGGTGGCAGCCAGGTCAGGAGAGGCAAGGATTGAGGGAAGGCTGTTGGATGTGAAATGGAGAGTTTGGGGGAGCTTTGCAGAGGAATGTGGGCTCAGGGGATGTGGAAGTCAAGAAGAGAGGGAATGGAAAGGAGAAGCAGCTAGTGGGGGTGGCTTTCTCAAGGAGTTTAGTTGAGGATGAAGGAGAAATAAATTTTGTTTTCCAATTCTCAGTAAAGTTTTTTTTTCTGGATTCCTTTGAAATTTTGTCAGGATTATGAGCCATTTTTAATAACTTGGCAACACATACATATTTTGCATATACTTATGGGTAGCTAGGTGGCTCAGTGGATAAAGTGCTAGGCCTGGGATCAAGAAGACTCCTCTTCCTGAGTTCAAATCCAGCACCAGACACTTCCTAGCTGGGTGACCCTGGGCTAGCCACTTAACCCTGTTTGCCTCAGTTTCTTCATCTGTCAAATGAGCTAGAGAAGGCAATAACAAGCCACTCCAGTCAAGAAAAACCCAAATGGGATCACAGAGAGTCAGACACAACTGAAAAATGACTGGACAGCAACAACATATGCTTATAATGACTGAGACATAGCAGGTGTTTGATAAATTCTTGTCGATTGCTTGGTATGTAGCCCCTGAGCTGTTGTAATTTCAGTTTCATTTAAATTTCCTAAAAAAGCTATAAGACTTCTTTCTTTGTAAATAACATCTTACAAGGTTTTTTCTCCCCAAACTTCACTTATTTGCTTATCTTATGTCTTCACAGATTATGCTTTAGGGAAAGACTGTACTTTACATGGCTACATGTTGAAACTGGGAAATCCATTTTTGACGCAGTGGCAACGTCGTTATTTTTACCTCTTTCCAAACAGACTTGAGTGGAGGGGGGAGGGAGAATCACGGGTAAGTCCAAATGAAAGCATGAGCCCTTGTTTTTCAAAGATCACAATGAGTAGTTGTGAATCCCAATGCACATTTTGATGGAATATACTTCAGGACTCTGTGTGCTCTGGAAGGCTACGAGGGTACCTAAATGAAAGTGCACACCAAGGTATGTGTCAACAGTAAAGTTTAATGCCTGAACAGAATTTTTTTAACTATATAGAAATAAAATAACTAAAATGTACTTTTCAGTAAGTCAGCATTTATTGAGCACCTGCTCTGTACCAAAGACCTATATTAGGCAGGAAGTATGATCAGAAGAGATGGAAGAAGACACTGATGCTTCCTTTAAGGATCCAGGCCATCCTGGGGAGATGGCAGGGTCACAGACTGAGAGCCAGAAGGGCCTGCTGGGGGCCTTCATGAAATGTTTTTCTTGCCCCAATGAATACATAATTTTTCACTGCCTAACCTAAGTCCTGATTCAGATGTCAACCTTTCATTTTGAGGGATTGTTATTTCATACTGTCATGTTTCTTTTGTGGTCCAAATAAATCACTCCACCATTAGTGACTTAATGGGAGTGAGGTGTGTATTTTTAGCTAAATTTAATGGCTTCTAGGCTGTGAGGTTCCCATTTAATGAATAACTGCCCTTGGGAATTGATTGGAACTTAATGACAGCTCTGTGTTCCACAATTCTAAAAGTGACCACTCAGGTGGCTCAGGCTCCTGTTACCTCTACACATTATTTCAGCAGCTAATTGTGCATGTTAATCAGGTGCCACTGACCCTCAGGGGCTGGTCAGAATGCTTTGACTGCTCCTGAGGGAGCTTACACCCTGTCTTATAGGGTCTTCCCTAAGCCAGGATCTTTCTCCTACATTTGGAACACTTCAGATCTAAAATCTGTGAGCCAAGAGGAATAATTTGGCTTTCTTGACTCTAGAACGCAGGCAGTTGTAAGTATTTGCTTTTGTCCTTAACTTTTGTGTCCCCCGAGGGACTTTTCAAAACACTTCATTGGAATCTCGGGACAAGGCCTGGGCCTGGGATTGGCTAGAGGGACTTCTCCAGGGGGGAAGCTTCCTCTAAGTCAGGTGTGTCCCTTCTCTGTAATCTCCTGGAGTGCCTCGAGATCAGAGCCAGCCCAGCAGAGAGAGGACTCAGGCCCGGGACTTGCTGGGGTGAGGTCCTGCTCTCTGGCCACTGAGCCACACTCATCTGAAGTGGAATTTTTTTTTAATAATAAGGATACTAATAGCAGTAATAATTCACATTCGCACAGTAGTTCTAGATTTATCCCCAGGCTTTAACTTGCCAGCTCCTCAAGCATGTGTTGAATGCTTGCTCCATACAAATGTGCTGTGCTAGATGCTGGGAACACAGAAGGAAAGCATGAAAAGCCCCTTCTCCCGCAGAGTGCCTGTGGCCTTAGCTTCTGTCCAGAGATGAGTAAATCAATCCAGGTGTATTTCAGGAGGGTGACTCTGCTTCCCACACTGGGAAGGGCAGGGGCCCTGAATGAAGACCAGAGGAACTTCCAGATTCCAAGAGGTTGTGAGGAGGTGTGGGTTTGGGGCGTCGCCAGGACGTCAGGTTGGCAGGTACAGAGAGCGATTAAAGGGGAGAAATGGGACGTGAGTCAGCAGGAATAAACTGATGGCAATGGAAGAAGCGGTTTCAGTGCCATGCAGAGACGTTGGCATTCTCTCCTCGACCCCCTGGGGAGCCAGACAGTTTTTGAGTCAGGGAGGTGACTTTCGTAGCAGGGTAGGAGATGGTTTGGAGATGGGAAAGACTGGAAGCAAGGAGAAGGAAGATGAGAGAGTAGTTGTCCAGCCTGATTCAGGCGGCCCGCTGAGTGGATAGAGGGTATGATGGATGGGCTTTGGTGGCTGCAAGACTACAAACCTGAGTAACCGCAAGGATGCAGTTTCCCTAAAAAAAGAGCTCCAGTAACTGTTCCTGTAGATCTCTATGAGTAAATGCTTCTAGAAGCAAACTTGGCTAGAGCCTTTGGGCCTTGGGCTCCTTTTCTGCAAAATGAGAGAGTCAAGACAAGGAGTCAAGCTTTTGTTAGGTTCCTGCTATGTTCCAGGCACCGTGCTAAGTGCCAGAGATCCAAACAAAGGTCAACAATCCCCCTATCCTCCCCCCCAAAAAACCAAAAATGCAACAAAGAGGACTGGGAGAGGCTTTTTGGAGGGGAGGGGAGTGGCTTTAAGCTGAGGTTCTATGGGAACCAGGGAAGCCCAGGAGGCAGAGAGGAGGAGGGAGGGCCTTCCAATCAGGAGATGAGCATCAAGGTGGCGAGTGTCTCCTGGACTGCAGAGTAAGTAGGGGTGAATGAGACACAAGAAGGGACTAGGTCAGATTTGAGATTTGATCCTGGAGGTGATGGGGAGCCACTGGAGTTTAGTGAACATGGAGGGGCATGGTCTGATCAGAAGATCTGTTTGGCAGCTGAGTGGAGGCTAGATTGGAGTGGGGAGAGATGGAGGCAGGAAGATAAGCCAGCAGCCCCTGCAGCCACCTATATCCATGGGCCATGAGGACCTGCGCCAGGGTGGTGGCAGTATCGAGAGATAAGGGGCATTGTATAGAGGTAGTGTCAACAGATTGACCATGGGAAATGGATGACCCCTCGCTTGTGAGTTTGAGGTAGTCATCTCTGGGGGAAGACATGGGCAGGTAGTTGGAGGGAGAAGTGACCCGGAAAGGTCTCCAGGAGGTGGTACCTGTCCAAGCATTGGAACTGCCAGTGCACAGTCTCCAGGGTATGAGATAGAGCATCATCTGTGACTGGAAGATGGTGGCAGGGAGGGGCCAGGCTGGACAAATCTCTTGTTGCCAGACAGGGTGACAGAGACAGCCACTGGAATTTGAGGAGAGGGTGCCATGGGAAGACTTGTGCTGCTGCGGATGGACTGAGTTAGAAGAGGTAGGATTTCAAGGCCCTCTGCTGCAGAGCTCCTGATTTGGTAGCAGGGGAAGTGGAAGCTCATTGCTGTGGGGTGACTTGTCTGAGCTCTCGCAGATTGCCTGGAACAGAAGTCGTGTTTGAGCCTCAGTTCTCTGCCCCCACTACCTTGTGTGGCTTAGACTGGTCATGCTCTCCTGGCCTTTGGTGGCCCAGGAGATGGGCCCGATTCAGGCCCTTTGAAGCATCTGGGGCCCCAAGTGGGTTTCAGAGCAGGGAGATTAGCAGCTTTCAATGACTCCCAAAACATGGAATTCTTATTACGGGGGCTGGCTTTTCTGAAGGCACTGAGTAGCTTGTGATGGTGGTGTTTTTCATTTAGGACTCCTGGAGTATTTATTCCCAAAAACCTAAACTGGTAAGGTAACATGAAGCATAGCATTTGGTCCAGCGTGTGAGTCTCTGAGGGCGCCATCTCTGCGCTGCCTTCATCCTTCTGTTTTATCTGCATCTTTGTATTCTCCCTCCCAGGCTGTCTCTTCCTCTACTAGAACCTCACTGATCAGCTTTGTTAAAGTCACTTGCACTCCTTTGGGGCAATCAGCAGCAGCCCTGGGAGGGTCCCTCCACATAGGCTGATAGCATCCATTCATAAGAGAGCTCAAATGGGGCCAGGAAGGGACTGCAAATGGTCCAGAATAGATGTAGACTTCATGGAGGGAACAACTTGGCTCTTTTGCCCAGAATGCCTTTTTTTTTCTGCAGTATTTAAAACAATTTTTGACCTTTTCCTTATATTTCTTTGTAGCTATTTTGTTCACCTTTAGCATGAAGAAAAGGCCAAAAGTTTGTGATTTTCTTTTACTTTTTTTTTTTCAAAGCCAGCTAGATTTTCAGGATACATTTGGAGGTTTAACTTTAACAGTTTGAAATTTTAAAGTTACTTTTTTTTATAGCAAAACCTGGTGACAATGGAACAGATTGTATCAGTGGAAGAAACTCAGATTAAAGACAAAAAATGCGTTTTGCTGAGGATAAAAGGAGGAAAGCAGTTGGTCTTACAGTGCGAGGTGAGTCGTGCCGAGCATTTAGTGCCATCTAGAGCATCCACAGAAGATAAACTGTGTAATGACCTCCTGCGGTTTGTACAGCATTCTTGTTCTCTCTGCTTTGTGTTCCAATACTGGCAGAGTGTGCTAGAGCCTGACTTTGAAAGAAACTGGGCCAAAAAACAAAGCACTTAGTAGAAAATGATCCCAGGAGGAGGTGAGATCATTCTCATGTGCCCCTTCCCCTCAGACCTCCTCTGAGGCCTCATTCTGTGGTGTGGTGGAGAAAACGCTGGACCTGAGTTCAGATCCAGCTTTGGGCATTGACTCTCTGGGCAAGTCCCTTCACTTTTCTGAGCCTCTGTTTCCTTATCTGTAAAATGGGATGATAACAGCACCTCTTCCCCAGTGTTGTTGTATTGCTTGAATGAGATAAAGTCTACAAAATGCTTGGCAAACCTTAGCATGCGATGGAAATTCCAACTCTGCTCAGAGGCCACATGCATTTTTAATTCCCAGAGTACTTGATAGATTCTCCAAAAGCTCATGCTTTTCTTTTCCCTGGAAACTGTGGTGACAGAGCTCTTGTCCTCCTTCCTCACCGTCTCTCAGCTCCTCGGGAGCATTGTTGGGAGAGAAGGGAAGAAGGGATCATGGAATTTCAGGGTGTTTCACTGATGTGGACACAAGTCAGTGCACAAGCATTTGTTAGGTCCTTCCTGTGTGTTAAGTATTGGAGAGAGAGAGAAAGACAGTCCCTATTTCCAAGGAGCTCCCAGTTCTGCCTCTCTGAGGAAGGAACCTTGGGTGTTGCTGCAGATGAAAACCTGATCACCATGCGTTCAGCAGGCTGGTGATCCCTCCTCCTTTGGCTGGGCCAGTCCTCGGACATAAAGGCTGTCACTTGGCCCTGACTCCATGGTTTTCTGACCCCTTGCTTGTCCTTTGTGGGCGTAACCTTTAAGGAGCCATCATTGTTGTTCTGCCGCTAGGAGACATTCTACGCTCTAGCTAGAAAAGAAATGGTCTTCACGATAGCATTTCATTCCTTGTGAGAGTCCATGGTCTCATCAGTGTGGTGGTTCTTCCTGTTGGCACAAAGTGCAGCCTACCCCTCCCCCATGACTTTGGTCATGTCTCTCACACAGCTCAGTGACAGCCCCCACAACCGTGCCTGGTGCCCTCCACAGTCTAGGCCTCTGGGCATTCCAGCTTGCGTCACAGACTTGGAGCTGTTCCCTCTTACTCTCACTCCTTCTCTGGCCCGCTCACTTTTTGTGTCAGTTTTATTTTCTCATTAACCTTACCTGCTCCTTCCATGTAGTCATTGTGAGAAAAGTGTGGCAGCCTGCTTGTGAGTCACCTACAACTGATTCTTTGGAAATTTCAGTGTTCCAAGGACCTCAGAGAAGGACCTAAGAAAAAGTGATGTTTAAAATGATGAATCTTTGTGCCTGGGGTCCCTACAGATCAATGTCCCAAATGCAGGCTAGCCTGTTCATTTCTGCACCAAATTTTCAGTGCCTGTCCTAAGTAGCTGTACCTCTGATTTACACAGTCAGTGGGCTGGCCATCCAAATGATAGTCATGTAGTCTAGACCAGGGGTGGGGAACCTGTGGCCTCAAGGCCACATGTGGACCTCTGGATCCTCAAGTGTGGTCCTTTTATTGAATCCAAATGTCATAGAACAAATCCCCTTTGTAAAAGAATTTGTTTTGTAAAACTTGGCCAACCCTCTCATTTTAAAGGGAAAGAAGCAGAGGCCAGAAAGGGTAAGTGATTTGCCCAAAATCTCACAGGTAGTAAGTGACCGAACAAGGATCCAGGAAACCCAAGTTCATCTTTTGTTTCCTGGGACTGAGATTGTGAAAGTTGTGTGTGCAGAGGGCCCTGGCAGATCTGCCCCAGCTCTAAAGGCTGGGTGATTTCTTTCTTTTGCTTACTGTCCTAACCCAGACTTGAGATGTACTCATTCCCAGAAGCTTGGTTGCTGTGCAGTACACTTTGTGGTTGCAGTAATTTTGGGAGTTATTAAAATAATCCCTATGGCTACTTCCACTGAGCATCATGGAGGAGGATACCATGTTGTTTTGTAGACTTTGCTGACAGCCCTCTGAAGGCTCCTGTGAGTCTAGGATGGAGTCTTCCGTTGGGCTCTAAAGGGACAAGCCTTCGGTGGTCATCCTCAGGTTCCAGCATTCACAATGTGTCAGTGATTTTTAAGAACTGTCTTAATAAAGTGGGTAAATGTGTCACCATTTCTACATTTTCTTTCTCATTTAGAGTGACCCTGAGTATGTGCAATGGAAAAAAGAATTGATAGAAACCTTTACAGAGGCTCAGAGGTTGTTACGGCGGGCTCCGAAGTTCCTGAACAAACCTCGACCCCCTGTCGTGGAGCTTTCAAAGCCTCCGCTTAGCCACAGAAACAGCAATGGCCTTTAATGTGAAGGGACACTTATGAGAAACTGAACGCCACAAGGTACTGGGTCCCCACCCCCACTCAGGGCGCCATGTGGAAGAAGAGGGCGCAGAGCTGGGAGCTTGGGCACAGGCTCGTTGGCAGGCGTGGACAGTAGCCACAAGAATCAGAGAAGGAAGCAGAGGAGTTCTCACTGACGGGAACAAAGCATTCGCACGTGGTGGCAGCTTCTCGCTCTCCTGTCACTGCACCCTGGCGGTGTGGGGAATCTCCCATACTTTTAAACTACTGAAGAAAGGAAGATTTTGTTTTCTTTGCTACACACTTTTTTTGGCCTATACTGAACCTAGAACTTGAAGTGGTTACTACTTAGCCCTTAAATTTTGACGTCCAGTATCCAGCCTATCTCTGGATCTTCTCAGAAGGAGCTTGGGACCTGCAATGTGGAATGGTAGATTACCTTTAATGTTGCCTTAGTGGATCCGTCCCTGCTGTGATCTGTCTTTGCTCCATGCTCCTGGCGACAAGTGACCAACCGTGTGATTCTCTGATACTTTCAGATACTGTCTTCTTTTTGTCCTGGGCTACAAGCTGTAGATTCTTGTGAGAAACTCAGACTTGGATCCATCTCCTTGTCTGTTGTACTCACCCATACTAGGTGCCACTGTCATCCTTGGGACTTGGGGATCTTGCCATAACCATTGAGGAAGGGGGGATTAGAGGAGCAGAGTCTAGAATTTTGTTGTGTCAGTTAGTGATTGGTGCAGTTTTGGAATGGATCTTTGGGATGGTTGACAATGAATCTGAAGGCATTTCTTTCAAATTCAGGGCAAATTGCACTTTTAAAAGACCTTTGGACCCATTACACTCCAGTGGCCATGCTGAGGTAGAGCCACAGGGGAGGGGGGCTTTGGTACGTATTCTCCAAAGTAGTTCTTTGCCTATCCTTTTGACAGTTGGATTTTTCTGCATTTAAAAAGTGAGTGACCTTCCAACACAGTGATTCTAATTCTTCTAACTGGCCCCTCCAATTGTGTGACCATGAGAGATGACTTCATGTGATAAACAAGAAGTTACGTGGCTGTTTGAATGTTTTGGAGAATTAGATACAGTTTTTATTAACAGGTGTTCAAATTATGAAAAGTGAATGTCCCAAGTGGTTATAAAAATACATACACACATACATACATACATAGGTACACACATGCATATGTCCACTTTCTTTACATAATGCTATTCCTATGTCCTAAGCACAGCGGGCTGTCATAGTCTCAGTAATGTCATGGCTCCAGGGCTGGGCCAATTCAAGAATCTTCTTCCTGGTTACCTGGGGCTTATTTCCTTCTCTTCTGAGATGTTCTTTCTACTCCCTTTTCATGTACAAAACAAGCTCTCCATCTATTCTCAGAACTGTTTTTCTTCATCGCAAAGTGCTAAGTGCCAACAGACTCAAGGAATGATTTAGAAAGTTACTTCTCTTTTGTGTGTGCACTTGTACCATGCCTGTGGAAAAGAGCTCACCGTATGGATAAGCCGCCCCTCTGCTCTGCCTTCCCTGCCATTTGTCCTCAAGATCTACAGAGGTGCCAGGCATTTCTTTTTATCTTTGAGCTCTGCATGAGCTGCAGAAGGGAGTCCCTTTGATGCAGTGACGATGGAGAGGCCCAGAGGGCATTTTCAAGAGCCACTGATTTATTTCAGTAAATCTGCTGTAGAGAAGTAGCCCCCATGCTCCCCTCCTTCCTCCCCCACTCCGGCTGCTGTCACTGCTGCTGGCTTAGATGCCTGTGTTCTTGATCTTAGGGATTTCTAGTGTTTGCTAAAAACATCCTTACATTATTAAAAGAACTATGTTTACATCAGATGACAGAGTCCTACGTGATGTGCTTAACTTTTAAAAAGTGGCATATTCTCAAATACTTTCATGTAGACTCTAGTTAACTACAGATGTATGGCCTCTTGTCATAATTCAGTCCCCAAGTTGTTTTGTGCAATACAGACAGTGGCATGAGAGGCATTGAGCCCCACCCTGCCGCCACGGGGCAGGACAGGTGCCAACCTTATACTTAGAGACATCCCTGGGCTCTCTCATGACTGGTCCTCGATGATCCATGGGGGCCAGTGGCCTTGCTGTCCCAGTGTGTCCAGAGAGGGCCAGGGTACCTACAGAATAGAAGAAGCTCCCCCTCCTGGCGGGCGGGGTGGAGGGAGATCATGCCCCACCCTCAAAGGGAGGGATAGAATCATACCTTCATTTTTCAAATGAAAGGAGCCTAAAAGAGGTCTTTGACTTTGGTGGGACAAGGCTTATTTCAAGAGACTTCCAAAATTCACACGTGGGTTCTAAAAACATGACCAAGAGAGCACATGAGGAGCACAAAGGGAGCTGAAATCTCCCATCTGCCCTTGCTCCGGACAGTGTCACTGTTGAAGCCAGCAGATCAAAGCGGATGTATTTGTGTGTAGAATATTAAGCCTGTCAAGATGGTGGGAAGCCAACTCTGCCTTTATATACAAGGAGAATGAGACCCAAGGGAAGGAGAGAACTTGTCCCAGCTCGGGAAGGGAGGCAATGGCTGAGCTTTTTACACCCATTCTTCACTCTTTTTATTGTGCTGCCTGATCTGGAATGGGGGATTTCCAGAATCAAAATAGGAAAAATTGTCGTTAGTATGTTCCTTGCTGCCCAGGGTGCTAAACAGGGCCTTCGTTTTCCTTTGCCAGTGTTACCTCTCTACCATAAACGGGATTGTTGTGATCAAGCTTTCAAATGCATCGACATTTGGCCTCTCCCCTCATAGATTTAGGGTTAAAAAGTTCAGTAAATTTTTAAAAATTTGGTCTCATTGCAGAGTAAGTTTCTAAATTATATTTCACTTCATCAGCTTGTGTTTGATTTTTGTTCAAATGGTTTGGCATAGTTGTCTATGAAGATAACCTAAAAACATAAGAAATATGTTTGCAGCATTTTTAAAAATTTACCAAGTACTTCTTTATTTGATATTCAAAGGAATGTTTCAATATATCTTTAAAAATCTAGATTTTTTTCATAGCTGATATATGTTAATTTATGGACTTTATTTTTTTATCATTGCATTATTATTAATGTAAATTTTATTGATCCAAAAATATCTTTTTTAAGATTTTAAACATTTATTAACTCATTTCATGCTTTAATATTTGGGGCTACATTTTATTCAGTACTTCAGAACGATGCTGGCTCAGCATTCCTGACGCTTCCTTCTCTGTCAGCTTGGACAGGTCACTTCTCACCTGTGTGGGCCTCAGTTTCCTCATCTGTGATCCGAGGGTTGGATTAGATGGCCCTTGAGGTCCTTTCTGTTGTCCTAGAATATATCTGGTGTGGAGATGGCTTTTCAGCCAAGTTTGCAGAAATGGGCCCATTGCCATGAGGTTACAAAGAAATTGCATAAAATAGATGTAGCTTCCACAGTAGTGACAATGTCTGTGCGGGTATTGACTTCTCAGTGATTGAGACATATTGTGTATAGAGGGAAAAAAAATCTTAATCTTATCCCTGTTCAGGTCGGGTTGGCAGCCTTCAGCTTCAGTTTGAGATATGCTAACCACACTTGGAGAGAGCCCAATCAGGCCTCTGTCAAATGTGCCTTAGACAAGGTTTGGAAACTGCCCCTACGGGCGCAACTGTCCACCAGAGGGTTTGAGCCTTCACCTTGAGTAACATTCCATTGAGATGCAAATACTGATGCGCCATGGAAAATGAGATTTTCTGGAATTGCCAAATAAGCACATTTCCGTATCAAAGTCATGCTGACATGTAACCCTTGTCTCAGCCCTTGTGGCCAAGGGTGTCCACCCGAGGCTTCTGCTGTGGCCTTCATGTGGCCGCCATATCACTGAGCTCCATGCTGCAATTGTTAATGGGGCTGGATCAACCTAAAAAAATCACAGTGCGTATGTGTGTGTATCTTCCCACTCACTCCCCTCCCCTCTGAAGGGCTGGTTATGCCAGACCTGCCTGTCTTTATAATGGGTTGTTTCTAATGTATGTCAATATTTTTATGTGCCAGGTAGAAAGAAAACAAGTCTCCCAGTTCAGCTTTTTTCCTAAAGACACTGTATAAATCTGTATAGCAACTTATCATGTGCAAGGTGTAAGATAAGCTGTGTCTGCATTTGTGATGATCTGTGTATAGTCACAGTTGTGTTCAGGGAACTGTGTTATGTGTTCTATGTGCTGCTGTCAGTAACAAAGCCACAGCCTTTCTTCCTGGTCCCAGACTTGCATGTGGGACCAAGTCAATTGTTCCCAGGGAGGCTTTGCCACTATTTTATAATAGCTTAGGAGTCGGGGTAAGGAGAGGAATCATGGTTTGTAGAAATGGGGGCAAGGAAGCGACTGCATTTATAAGTAAAATGAACCCCCTTTATGCATCAAAGCACAAAAATAAATATTTGAAAATAATGGATATTTCTCTCCCTTTGGTTTTTTTGTAAAGTATATTCTAAGTGAGTGATAATGTTCATGTTCTAATGTTCTTTTAGACTGTGAATTTATGAGTTCAATGAGTGTCCGTGTGTGTGAGAGAGGCAGAGAGAAAGAGAAGAAAGAGATGAGAGAGAGAATGTGTGAGAGAGAGAGAGAGAGAGAGAGAGAGAGAGCTTAGAGCTGTGGTCTGTACTACTTACTGTTGTATGCCTCAGATTAAGTCAGGTCCAGGAGCAGATCATCAGAGTACCCACACACAGGAAAAACAAACTGTAGAAATTCTTGGAAACAGACTCTTTTTCTTGATTAAGACTCAACATTTCAGTGAATCCCCTAAAAAATAGAAGGGAAATTTTTGTAGTTAGTGTGTGTTTAGAGCAAGTCAGTGTTGACATTATGATCTCTATTAAACTAATTTGGAAATCACACCTGGAGAATAGTGTCATCTATTATTGCTTCGTTTTTGAAGATCCTTTTTTAGATGTGTCAGATTACTTAAAGTTAGAAATGTAAAGGAGAAGCTTGAATTCACAAGCATTCCAGTGTTAGTTTTAAATATGCCCAGTCCAGGCATTTAAAAGGATTCATTGAGTTACAGATTTCTATGGTGTTGTATAAATATAGCTGACAAAAGTTTCGGGGCAAAAAATACAGTGGCTATGCCAGCTGCACTATATTTGAGTGGTTTTTTTGTGTGCTAGCATAACATCCCAAATACAAAAGCCTTCGATCTTTTTTAATAGCAGTTATTGACAAGGTAGGCAAGGGAGATTTCTCAGTGCTTACGGTCTAGTACCTTCTAAAGCACACAGACAATTTTATCTGTACTAAAACAGAGCATTCTTATTTGCTCTAGCAACTGTCAACCTCAAAATTTTAGAATTTCAGTTTTTAAAAAATATTTTTTTATGTTAGTAGAATATCCCCATTTCTCATTCTGGCACGATTACTGATTAGTACCTGCGTGACCTTGGAAAACTCATTGTACCTTCAGAGGTCTTAGTTTTATCATCTGTAAATTGGGTGGATTAGATGAAATGACCTTTAAGGCCCCTCTTGGGCCTTGATCCTACAACCTATCTCCTCTAGGAGTTGATATTTTAATCGCAGGTTTTACATTAACTTCTCATTAGACAGGTGAGAAAAGTGATGTTCCCTAAGGTGTCTCACAGCTGCAGAGGCTGAGACAGGCCGGAGGAAGATCCCCTTAGCCTCTCACCGCTGTCCCCTCCTGCAGAGAGAATGCCTTTCCAAAGGTGCATTCAAAGCAGAACGGATTTGAAGTTTTGTTTGTAGACCACCAGCTGAAAACATTCCAGCATGTGCATCAAGGACAGGCTAAAGCTCTGGCCACTTTTAATAATCGTGCTAAATTGAATTCCCGGCCCCACCTTCTCCCCTTTTAAATAATCATTTCCTGACTCAGCTTTTTTTGTTTGGTAGTGTAAAGATTGCTAAGCTGTGTAGGTATAAGATAAGATTTCTATTTTAACAACAAAAAAGGCATTTTATATTATTTATTAAATCCATGCATTGCTTGAATTTCTAAAACATTCCATATCATTCTTGCTGCCTTTTTTTTTTAAAAAACAAATCTGTATAGTTTGGTATTTAAAGAGATATCATTTTTTTCCCCATAGGAGAATTGTCTTTTAAAAAATGGAGTTAAATGAATTTCTTTAAACTATATCCAGCTTACCCATTCATGGAAATTCAGAAAGTTTCTTTTTTTAACTAAAAAATTAGCTCATATTAAAGAGAGTACAGCTTTATGCAGCAGCATAGCATGTGACAACCCAGGAATAGATTACACAGCCTAATTCTTTTAGCCTGTAAAATGTATATGTCTTTCGGTGTCTTACTTGAGAGTTTGCCATGAAATACTGCTTTAATCTACCTCCTCCAAAACCTTCCTACTTGTTGACAAATTCCAATTTGGCTGTGATGGAATGTAGCACATTTCCAGTTAATTTCCTGCTTAATTCTTTCTCTTGGAACCTAGATTTTTTTTTCTTGAATCTGTTGAATTTTTATGGAATCCTATAACCTGTGGAGACTCCAAACCTTCTATATATGAGATCTTTCAGGATCTATATTATTGCTGCTGCTTCTGCTGAGTTTTTTTGGCCAGAATACCCATCCATGATTAGAGTTAGCCTGGTCTCAATGAAAAATATTGATGAAAAAGGAGATCAGACTATATCTGTAATGGGATAGCATTTCTATATGAGAGTTAAATATTAAACACAGGTTGTACACATGGCATGTGCCTTGATTATGAATGGGATCATTCCCCCTGGCCATTTCTGATGAATTTGAGATATTCAATTGGAGAGATGTGCTTTGGTTGCACCGTGGGTTATCACTGAAATGCATAATCTTTCCAGTGTCTCATAGATCCTTTGGAATGGTGTGCTAAATAGAATAAAAACCAGAAAAAATGAAAAAAACCACCAGTAATCAAGTTGTTAATTTCTTCAAAGAGCAGTTTCTTTCTCACAGCCTAATATCCTTTAGTTATATATTCTCCTCTACAGATTTTGAAATATAGGAGCATGTTCACATTCATAGCAGAATCATTTATGGAATTCTTTTTAAAAAAGAAAAGGAAATGACAAAAATTGTTGTTTTCTGTGTGTGAGAGTGAACTCACAAAGGCCAGTACTCCTGTAAACAACCTGAATTATTGTACCTAGGAAACACCCTTGTTTGTCTTCTATACTTTGGCTCTTCTATTTATTGTGCAAATGAAGTTTGTTTTTGTAATTTCTTGGTATACCACGTAATCAGTGCACGTGTTAAGTCGCTTTATCCTTGGAAACTGTGCCCCCAAAAGGTAACTGTCACACTGTTCAGGATATGCCACGCTTGGTCAATCCAATTGTCTTTGGGAGCTATTTTGGAGCAAACTGTGTTGGTCAATTGCTTATATAAAAAAAAAATCTCAATTAAAGAACTTGTCAATGTACAACTGTTTTGGTCTCTAGCTTTTTTTTTTCTTCTTTCAATTAAAAAAAATTCTTCCTGATTTGATCAAGATGCCTTAGAACGTGAGTCCTTTGGAATATTGATGGTGAGGGGCTGTGGTGGAAATGGAGAGCATGCTTTGGGAGCTGGAAAGGTCGGCGGGCCAATGGCTGTGGTTTTGTATATTTTGGGATTCCAGTTTTTTATTTGCTTCATCCTTTCAGAGGATGCAGCTGTTTTGGGGCTCCAGGGTTGGACACGGCACTGAGAGATGCCTACAGGACTTGTGAAAGGCAGGCTAGACCCTTGGGTCCACACTGCTGATTCTGAGAGAGGATTAAGCCATCTGCACCTCCTACCACAAAGGCACATATTGTGATTATTTTTACATGAACAATTTTTGTTTTAAAGTAGAAATTTAAAAAGGCATTTTATTTTCTAGAACAAAATGGCTTTGAACAGAGGCACAGACTTGCATGAGAGCTCCCCAGCAGGTCATCTAGGTAGGCATTTTCTTTCTCATTTGCTAGCAGCACTGGCTGTTCCTTGGAGCTCCAAGCATGAAGGAAGTCACGACTGGCAAACATCGACTCTCTGGAGTGTATTAAAGCTTATTAGATTGCAGAAGTGACATGACGGCTGAGCTGCTATTGAGTGCTGGAGTGCCTTCCATAAAAGACAGGAGCTGGGGTATCCTTCCCTGAGTGTGTCTCTGCTCTAGAAGGAGGTCAGTGGAAAGATGCTTGTTCAGAACTCCTGGGAGCCTCATGCAAAACAAGGAGCATCCCTGGTGTAGAGAAGTGGCAGAAAGGGGAAGAGGGAGGACCTGGGGAGGGATATTGTCCAGCCCTGTGGCGTTCAAGCCTACACAAAGCCTGAAGCTTTCATGGGCAGAGCATTGTGTGAATGGGCCAGTCTTTGTGCCTTTTTGATCTGGGGTTCCTATCTGCTTCTGAAAGCATTCACTCTACTTCTCAAAACCAACCTCAGCCTTTCCAAAATTTTAGCAGTGATGTCATAGAATTATATGCTTCAACCCTCTAGGGACCTTTGAGATCATCTAGAGGAGGGAGGGGGCAATGAACAAACATTTAGTAAGTGCTCGCTGTTTGCCAGGCTCTGTGCTAAGGACTGAGATGCAAAGAAAGGCAAAAAACAGCCTCTACCCTCAAGGAGCTCACGGAGTAATGAAGGAGACAGCATAGGAATAGTTAGAGGAATGAAATATGAAGAGAATATTCACGGAACGTAAACTTGCTCATTTTGCATTTGCTAAAACAAGGCCTTGCTCAAGATGGCATATCTTATAAATGACAGTCAGGATTGGAACCCAAATCCCAGCCCCCACATCCAGAAGTCTCTCCTTCTGTCCCAGCCTCTCCCTCCTCCCCTCACTGACCCTCTCTCCCACCAGGAGATTCTCTTGTCTCTGTTTCTAGGTCTCTTCTATAACAGGAATTCCTTTGGTGCTGTGGCCATTCTTTTGTGTTTCCCTCTCCAGCCCTGCCCCCCCCCCCCAACACCTCCCCCTAGGACTCTCAGGCTGGGATTCAACAGACGTCTCTGTTGCCCTGATTGGCCTCTCATGAAGTCACCTGCCTCAGTGAGTTTAGCATTTCTCACTGGAAGGCAGGATTACCTCACAGAGCTGTTGGGAGAATGGAATAGGGCAATGCTGGGGCTCCATAACCACAGAATCTCCATCCATGTAAAGTGTTCTGTTACCCTCAGCACCACTTTGAGCCTTGTAAACTGATACTTTATCTTGGTAGATGAATGGAGAGATGGATGAATAGGTAGATGGATAGATGGAGAGATGGATGAATAGATGCAGAGATGGATGGCTATATTGAGAGAAGGATGGATGGATGGATGGAGCATTAAGGTTTACTATGTGCCAGACACTATGCTGAGTGCTAGGAATACAGATACAAAATTATCCATTTTGCACATCACAATGTTTTCTTGTCTCTTGTTTGGTCAAAAATTTCTCTCAAATCTGACACACTATTCCTTGCTCCCCTGATTTGTTTATGATATCAATCTTTATACCTAGATCATGTATCCATTTGGACTTTATTCTTGTGTACGGTGTCAGGCATTGGTCTGTGCCAAGTTTCTGCCACACTGTTGTCCAGTTTTCCCAGCAATTTTTGTCAAACGGTGAACTCTTATCCCAGAAGCTGGGGTCCTTGGGTTTATTAAACAGTAGATTGCTATATTCATTGACTGCTGTGTCACAAATACCTAACCTATTCCACTGGTGTACCCTTCTGTTACTTAATCAGTACCAAGTGGTTTTGATGATTCCTGCTTTATAATACAATTTGAGATCTGGTAGGGCTAGACCACCTTCCCTAGCATTTCTTTTCATTAGGGGACTACAAATGCAAACAAAGAAAAAGACAGTCCCCACCCTCAAGGAACTTATATTCTAATAGGGAAGACCAGACATAAGAAACCTGGAAGAGGTGTGCTTTACACAAGGCTGTCTGGACCTATGGAACGGAAGCTCTGGCAAGTCCTCCCTAAAGCCATATCCCATAGTGACTAGAGACCTGGACTTGGAGTCAGCAAAACCTAAGTATGAAACCTGCGTCAGGATCCATGACATTGGCTTAGTCACTTCCTGTCTTTCCATCTCAGTTTCCTTATCTGAAAATGGAGGCAATAATGCCTCTAGTGCCTATTGCCTGGCCTTGCATTAGGGTCCCATGAGATGTTGCGTGAAGAGCATTTTTCAAACCTGGAAATGCTTTGTAAATGTCAGGGGTTCTTGTCATTAGTGCCTGTTGAAACCTTTAAGGGTGGTCCTGCTGCCATATAATATCTGTTGTCTGAAGACCAGTTTAGTCAGGTTTGAGGAGCTCAGGAAGACTGGCCATGTGTCCAATGTGTGTGAGCCTCTGTGCATACAAATGGAAAAGTGAGGAAGTCCTTGCCTTCTCATAAGGGAAAACAACATTCATAGGAGAGTAGTGACCATGCCAAGGGCTTTTGGTCTGGGGAATCCCATGATTGGTGAGCTGTTGTGCCCTTCCTAGCATCTATGATGATGGTAACTAGTGTTCTTATAGCAAGAGATAGAAATGGGTTGAGGCAGGGAGGGGAGATGGCATGATTCCTGGGGCGGGTGGATGGCTGCATGGGATGCAGAGCCAGGTCTGGGGCCAGCTATATAGGGGTGGAGGCTTCCTTGAGTTTTCACTCACTGATCACAATGGCTCAGCTCATGGCAGTTCCAAATCTAAGTGGCTTGACTCTCCCAGAGAGTGGGAGTTGGAGGGGCTGTTCTGGGTGAGGAGAAGGAGGCCATGAGCAGGCCAGACAACAGGATGTCCAGCATGAATGGAGGTGAAATTGTTGGACTACAGCAACTCATGAATCCCTTGACTTTGGCTGGGGAACCCTGACAATCTGCTGGAGTTGAGGGGGAGGACCCACATTCCAATCAGGGATTCTGCAAGGAGGAAATACATGCTTTTTGTTGTTGGTCCTGGCAATACAAAGTGAAATGGAGAATTGAGCCAGTTATCTAGAATAAAACAGTGAAATATGTGGGCATTGATTATCTGAACTTTTAGGACAACTAGATGCTGGGGACTGAGTCATCTATGATGGAGTCATAGATTCATAGTTGAAGGAACATTGGAGATGGTGAGTTCTTAACCTAAAGTTCTTAAATTCTTCTTTTTCTTTTTAATATAAATTTATTTATTTAACTTTTTACATTCATTTACACAAAATTTGGGGTTCCAAAATTTTCTCCCCATTTGTCCCCTCCCCCCACCCCAGTACACTGAGCATTCTAATTTCCCCTATCACCAGTCTGCCCTCTCTTCTAGCATCCCTCCCTTCTCTTGTCCCCATCTTCTCTTTTGTCCTGTAGGGCCAGATAACTTTCTATTCCCCATTACCTTTAAATTCTTAAATTCTTAAAAAAAAACAACAGACTTTGATAACTATATTTCGGAGTCTCTGAATTTTATTTTACATATTTAAAAACTGCTAAGGCAGCTAGCTAGAGGTGATCCAAGGGATAAAGCAGAGGACTGGTTTTAGGGAAGACTGGAGTTCAAATCCTGCCTCATTAGTTGCATGATCTCAACCAGGTAAGCCACTTGATGTCTGCCTGCCTCAGTTTTCTCATCTGTAAAATGGGAATATTAATAGCATCTGCCTCCTAGGGTGGATGTGAGGATTGAATGAGTTAACTCATTTAAAGTTAAGCATTAAAGCACTTGTAAAACATGGTGGAGACCTTAAGGTGCTGTGTGAGCAGCTAGGTGGTACCATAGTGCACAGAGCACCAGGTCTGGAGTCAGAAATACTCATCTTCATCAATTCAAATCCAACCTGAGGCACTTACTAGCTGTGTGACCCTGGGCAAGTCATTTAATCCTATTTGCTTCAGTTTCCTCATCTACAAAATGAGCTGAAGAAGAAAATGGTGAACCATTCCAAAATCTTTGCCAAGAAAACCCCAAATGGGATCACAAAGAGTCAGATAAGACTGAAAAAATGACAGAGCAGCAAAAGGTGCTTGGTAAATGCTAGTTATTATTATTAAAAACATAATTCAGAGGAGTCCTTGGGTTTCACTAGACAGCCAGAGAGGTCCATGACACCAAACAAGGTTAAAAATTCTTGAGCTAATGGAATAATTTCTTTTTACAGATTAAAAAAAAAAACAAATCAAAAACTTGAGGCCCAGAAACATTATGAAATTGGTTCATTGTTCAAATTCAGCCTTAGACACTTAGTAACTGTGTGACCTTGGGCAAGTCACTTAAACTGTCTGCTTCAGTTTCTTCAACTATAAAATGGGCATAAAAATGTTACCTATTTCTTAAGGGTTGTTGTGAGGATCAACTGAGATATTTCTAATGTGCTTGGTCTATAGTAGGATTTGATAAATGCATATTCCTTCCCCTTCCTCTCCCTCCCAGGTCACACAGCAGTTACATCAGTTACACACTTACACCAAATCCAGTATTTCTTATCATCACAGCACATGGACTTTTTGTCAATTGATTTTTCCTTTGTGGATTTTTAGACAGATCTCTTGTGTGTGCCCATAGATTTGAGCCCCTGTGAGGTTCTGAGGCTTGAGGACATCACCACAATGTCATCCCCAATACGCCCTTAAAATCCTGATGTGCCCACTTTTATCCCATATACACAAACGTAACTGAGCTCTAAGAACCTAAATAGAAAACCCAGTCTCCCAAGGCCAGCCCATTTTGGCCAGCTTGGAAGAAGTAGACAGCCTTTCACATTCAGGCATGTATGAAACAGACTGGATTCCCTGTTAGAGACTGGATAACAACATGCCCCACCCAGGCAGAACCTCATCCCCTCCTCTCCGGACCATTGCTGTAACTGCTGGGCATCTGCCAGCCTCCAGGCTCTCTCCTCTTCTGTCCATCCTCCATTCAGCTTAGCAGAGGGATGTTTCCAAAGCTCAGGTACTACCATGTCATACACCCTTACTCCATAAACTCCCATGGCTCCCTGTCATCAAATATAGACCCTTCAGTCTGGCTTTTAAAGCCCCTCATCTCCTGGTCCCTTTCTACTTTTTCAGTCTTCTTAGACCTTATGGCTCTTCACATGTACCCGCAACTCTGGCCTCCACTGTTCCTCACACAGGACACTAGCTCCTGATTCTACACTGGCTGCTTCCCCTGATTGGAATTCTCTCGCTCATCATCTCCCCATCCTGGCTTCAAGTCAAGCTAAAACCTCACTTTCTGCAAAAAGCCTTTTCCAATCCCCCTTAATGTGTGTTCCTTCCCTCTGAGACTACCCCAGTTTATCTTACCTGTATCTTATTTAGACATAGTTCTTTGAATGCTGTCTCTTCTGTTAGGCTGTGCTCTCCCATAGGACAAAGAAAGTTTTTGCCTTTTTTTTTTTTGCACTAAGGTACAGTGCCAGGAAATGCTAGTTGACTGACTGACTCCCCAGCATCTACAAAGGTCTCTCTTCTTCTGTCCATCTGACCGAGCAAGGCTGTTTCCAAATTGAGTGGAATTGCCTTAAGGAATGCTTAAGGCAAATGGTAGCTTACATGCAGAGGGGAAGCAGCATGGTGGAGGGGGTGGGGTGTTGAACTTGGAGTCAATGAGACCTGGATTCAAATCCTGCCTCATATATGCTTACTGGTTGTATGGACAAGTCACTTGACCTCTGCCTCAGTTTCCTCATCTGTAAGTTAGGAATAAGAAAACCCCTAATACTACCTCATA
>CM053773.1:234754066-234774241 GCA_028658325.1 Potorous gilbertii
ATTCAAACTTTTTCCTAATGAACTTACATGATGATGATAGCATTTATAGAATACTTTAAGGTGTGCAAAACAACTTAAAAGTTTTATCTCATTTGACCATCCTAACAACTCTAGGAAGTAAGTACTACTATTGTCCCCATTTTACAGATGAGGAAAATGAGGCAATCAAAGGGGAAGTGACTTGCCCAGGGTCACACCATCAGTAAATATTTGAGGCCAGATCGGAATTCAAGTCTTCTGGACTCCAACTCTGTACCACCAGCTACCTAGATGTAAAGAATGACTTGGGGATTGCCATCCATGCATCTGGTTCTCCAGAGTCATCCTGGATTCTTCCCTCTCCTCACTCTCCAAGGCTTGTTGATTCTACTTTTACTTGATGTTTTGCTCATATCCCCTTCTCTCTTAAAACACCCTGTTTTAAGTCCCCATTGACTCTTGCCTGGACTGATGCATCTGCCTCCTAATTGAACTCTGGGCTATCCTTCTTTAATTTCACCTTCTCACCATTGCCAAATGAACATTTCTTATGACTCACATAGAACTCTGTGACTTACTCCTCTGCTTAGTAGCTTTCAATAGCTCCCTATTTTTTCTGGGATGGCATGCAAACAGCTCAACTTCTCTCCTAGAGTCATGGAGTCTTTCCTTGTCTGGCTCCTAGGTGCTCCTCTCCAGGCTCATTTCCTTCACTCTCCTTCCTGAGCTCTCTGTATCAGCCAGAGTAGCCTATTGGCTGTTCCCTGACTTCAGCTGGAGGGTGACTGAAAGCCTTTACAGAAGATGGGAAGGACTGGGGAACAAACAGAAACAAAGGTTTCTCATAGCAGCTCAACTGGGATTTGGGGGTTATTGGTCCTGCCTTCCATTAGGACAGGTGACCAGAAGATCTTGGGTGGAGGATGTAAGCACGCACACACGTACACACGCATACACACACAAGCACATGCACATGTACACACATATGCACACACACCATTTCTTGAGACCCATGGGGTTCTGGAAGAATTTCTTTGACAGAACTCACCAACTCAAACAAAACAGAACAAAACTGAAATGTTGGGCATAGAATCCCCATGAAGGATTAAAAAAGATTCATAAGGAATTTTCAGCCCTAACCCTGACAGTTGTCAGGGAAAAAGGACTACTATTCAGCCCTAGACAGATTTAAAAATGAATCAGTGCCCTCTGAGTTCTATTGAATTGGCTAGCTGCCTATGTTCCAAAAGTCCTTGATGGAGGTAATTTCTGATTAAGATGGTGCTGTGGAAGGTCATAGAGAAGCCCAGTTCTACCATATAACCCCACCCATCTGAAAAGACCAATGAGAAAACCAAAAAGAAACTAAAACAAGCTCCTCTGTTCAAAAAGAGTCAGAAGTCAGCCGAGGAAGGTAGTGTGCTCTGACCAGGGAAACCAGTAGGAACTCAGGTAAATCAGCTGGAAGTTAGCCAGCTAGTCACTGACAGCTGCTGTCCTAGGGGAGCCAGCAGAAGCTCTCTCTCTCTCTCTCTCTCTCTCTCTCTCTCTCTCTCTCTCTCTCTCTCTCCCTCTCTGTCTCTCTCTCTGTCTCTCTCTGTCTCTCACTCACTCCCTCTCTCTCTCTGTCTCTGTCAATCTCTCTCTGTCTCTCTCCTCTCTCTCTCTCTCTCTCCCTCTCTGTTTCTGTCTCTGTCTCTCTCTCTGTGTGTCTGTCCCCATCACCAAAACGGGAGTGCCATCTTAGTACCACTGCCAAAGGGGCTGTGTAGGAGGACTGAAAGCAGTGTAATCTCTATCAGCATTTTTCTTGGACTCATCCTAGTTATGTAGGGAAATGGCACCAATTCGTGATTGGGCATTCATACATAAATCTTTACAAAGATATTTACTGCTATGTTTGGGACATTCCAATATAACAAAAATAACGGTATTACTAAAATAATTTTCACTTCCAGTGTCACAGCAATTAAATCTGCCTTTATTTTATAGGACCAGAAAAAATAATAACAAAACTCATCTAGATGAACAAAAGGTCAAGAATCATAAGAGAAATGGGGAAAATAGGAAGGAAATTCAACAGATCCTTAACCAGATCTCAAACAATAATTATCAAAATTATTTAGTACAGGTTAAAAAATAAAAAATTGATCAATGGAAGAGATAAAAATATTTAAGATCCAGAAACAATCAAACATGATAATTCAGTGTTTTATAAATCCAAGGATGCTAGCTCCTGAGTGAAGTACTCATTGTTTGACAAAAACTACTGAAAAAGCTGGTCAGTAAACTGGCAGAAATTAGGTTTAGAATAACATTTCACACCTCACACCACAGTAAGCGCCTAATAGATACGAGACCTAGATATAAAGGGTAACATGTTAAGCAAATGATAAGAGTAGAGATACTTATTCAACTATGGAGAGGAAAAATATTTTGACCAAACTAGAGAGAAGTGGACAGTTTTGATTGCATAAAATTAAGTTGAGAAAATATTTGTGGCAAATTTCTTTCATAAAAGTCTAACATTCAAGGCATATAGAGCATTGGTATAAATATATAAGCATGAGCCATTCCTCATTAGATAAAAAGTGAAAAGATATGAACAGGCAGTTCTCAGAAGAAAGGCAATCTATTAATAATCATACAAAAAGGGTTTCAAATCACTAATAATGAAAAAAATACAAATTAAAATAGCTTTAGAACTTCTACTTCACACATATTCGATGGAAAAAGATGACAAAAATGGAAAATGATACTGTTGGGGAGGATATGGGGAGATGGACAGATTAAAGAACTCTTGGTGGAATTACAAAAAGATTTGACTGTTATATTTGGAACAGTAGTCCAAATATCACTAAGCTAAGTATACCCTTTTACTCAGCAATATTACTACCAAGTTTATGCCCAAGAGATCAAAGAAAAAGGAAAAGATCCTATATGTATGAAAATATTTAAAGCAATTTTTGCCATTGTAGCAAAGAACTGGAAACAAAGGAATTTTCATTAATGGGGGAATAACTAAATAATTTGTTAATATATGTGTGTACGTGTAATGGAATGGAACCTTAAGAAATGACATCTTAAGAAATGACAGGGCAATTTTACCTAACTAATCTATTTATTCAATACCATCCCAATTAAATTACTAAAAAATTATCTTACTGAGTTAGAAAAGATAATAACCAAGTTTACTTGGAAGAAAAGGTTAGGAATTTCAAAGAAAGCAGAGAAAAAAGATATAAAGGAAGGAGAGTCAGCAGTATCCAACCTTAAATTATAAGGTGAGAACATTGTTAAAGTATAAAATGAATACTTTTTATTATTTTAAATTAAAAATTTATTGTATAAATAAAACCAATGTAGCCAAGAATAGAAGGAAAATTGGTGGAAAAAATTATAGATAATCTCTCAAATAGGATGTGATTGTGTTTAAATACTGCTGTGGTGTGGGAAATAACGAGTTGGTTGATGGAAAGATTTGGACCAATAAAGGTTCTGTCTACCTTCAGAAAAATGAATGACAAGTGGAAATATGTATAGTATGGTCTTACAGTAAATGAGAATATATAAATATGTGTGTGTGTTTATAAATATGTTTCTATATATCTATTATAGATATAAATATATATACATATATTTATTATATCCGCATATTTTATATATGTGCATATATATATATATATCTGCATGCAATTGTAGCTTTCTTTGGGGAGGGAGGGAAAAATAAAATAAAAAGTACACAACAAAAGAAAATCAATAGGGAAGC
Organism: Potorous gilbertii; assembly: GCA_028658325.1. Classification (NCBI taxonomy): domain Eukaryota; kingdom Metazoa; phylum Chordata; class Mammalia; order Diprotodontia; family Potoroidae; genus Potorous; species Potorous gilbertii. Next base: position 234,757,815 of record CM053773.1, read on the forward strand.
AAAGAAAAGCTAGATAACTATGAAAACAATGTGTAGTACTTATTTTGTAGGTTTTCTTGAAATATAAATATGTTTCATATTGAATATTCACTTATGTTCTTCTGTGTACATGGAAATGTTCTTTTTCTTTTCTTGTTTTGTATTAAAGTTTAAAATGAATAAAAAAATTACCAAAGAATGACAAAAGGAATAGATTCATAGAAATCTGGAAAGACTTCTATGAACGGATGCAGAGTGAAGTGAGAGGAACTGATAGGATAATGTAGAAGACATCTGCAATGTGGAGAAGGAAAAATGTCTGAAAGACTGAAGAACTCTGGTCAATGCACATATAAACAACCGTAGTTCTAGAAGACCAATGATAAAGTCCACTGCCCACCTCTTTGTATAGAGGGGATGGGGAAAAGGTACCTAACCAGGCATGCATTTTCAGATATAATATATGAATTTTTGCGTGTGCCCTGTCTCCTCTAACTCTTTCCTCGCACACAGTTCTATATCTTTTCAATGACTATCTACCATGCCTGGAATGCTCCTGTCTCACTGGACTTTCTCTATAATTATTACCACATCAGCCTCCTCATCCTGAAAGTTCATTCTACCCTGGGACTGCTCAGATGGAAACACTAACCCTGCAGCTTCTTCCTCTTATTGGCTCGTTCCTCCCAGAAACTTCATCCTAAATAAAGAGATCAGACCATCCGTGTCTTCATTCCTCTTCAGACTTTATTCTTGACTCATGATTTTTTTTCTACACATGCTCCCTCCCTTCTTGTAATGGTAAGAGAATTTAAAGATCTTCCCTACTGTCGGTAGGCCCATGTGATCTGTTTGAGCTCTGACCCAGTCCGTGGCTTGAATCACATGGAGCCGATGGTGGGAAGAGCTTGCCAAATGGGTGGAACAGAAAGGGCAAAGTGAGGCAGAGCAGAGCAGGGCAGCTAGTGTGAGTGAGAGAGGGAGTGATTTTGCCTAAGGGAATTTTTTGCGGGGAGGCCTGAGGGAAGGAAGGCTTGGGGATGGCAGTGTTCCCTTTATCGGTAATGTGTACAAACTTCATTGTTACCATGGTGGAACTGGCTTTCAGGTATCTGAATAAACATCTTGGTTTTGTCTTTGAGGAAGAGAGTTTGTATTTTGCAAATTTCCAGGTAAATTTGCACGCCTATCCCTAGTGGCTGCTGTGGGGATGGTGTTGGTGCTACACTTCCCTTTCCCTTTTCAGTTTCCTTTCATGTCCTCTCTTCCTCCTTTAGAATATAAGGTTCTTGAGGACAGGGAATGGCACTCTTTCTGCTTGCGTTCTCAGGGCTTAACACAGCACCTGGCACATCGTCATCGTCATCAATAATTATTAATAATGACAGCTGCCATTTATATGGAGCCTACTATGTGCCAGGCACCGTGCTAAAGTTACTCTTGTTTGATTCCCACAGCAACCCTAGGATGTATGTGGTGTTTTACAAATTGGGCACATTGAGGCAAGCAGGGGTTCAGTGGCTCGCCCGGTTGTAATGCTAGCGTCTGAGGCTGGATTTGAACGCTCATGTCTTCCTGACTCCAGACTCAGTGCTCAATCCACTGCTCCCCCTCTGCAGTGCCCCCAATAGCGCATAATAAATGTTTAAGAAATGGTGGTTTGATTTTACTTTCCCTTCTCACTTCCACTCTTAGCTTCCTTAGACGCAGTTAAAACACTATCTACAGGGGATCTTTCCTGATTCCCCCCTCCCCAACCTCATTGCTAATGTCTTCCCTCTGAGACTACCCCCCATTTATCACTTCTCTGGTTTGTACATAATTGTTTGCATGTTGTCTGCCCCATTTGACTGTGATCTCCTTGAAAACAGAATCTATTATTCCTGTCTTTCTTCATATCAGCAGTTTAGTTCAGTGTCTGGCAATGCTAGTTGACTGACTGACTAAATAACTTCACCAGTGTCTTTGAAAGTATGCGCATTTCTCCCTGCCTACTTCCATCGAGTCTTTTGATCTGACGGTGATGGATGGCACAATCACCGGTTATAAACTATATCATTGTGTCCTGTGTTCTCCATCCAGTCCAAAAATACTAAATAGCAATCCCCCAACACTCCAGGCAATCTCTAATCAATGGTACAGTCCTTATCACTGTCTCCTATTATTATATTATTTTAAATAACAATAAATATGATCATCATTATAGAAGCTCTGCCTACGTCCTGAGAGATAGAAATCTTTCTCAGTCTTCAACTGCTAGGTACATCGATTTTATCCATTCAGTCCATTATCCATTCAATGTATTAGATTGGTAGCTTGCAGAAACTCACATGACCTGTTACCTAATTTCTTCCCTCTCTTATAACTCCTCAAGACATTTTTTTCCAGGAATTAATTGGACATTAGCATATGTTACTACTTGTCTTTGCCTTGGGTGGGCCGATAGCAATCTATTTCCCTGGAAAATTGAATGCATTATATTCCTTCTGTTATTACATTATGTTAGAGTTAATTTGGAAAAGTCTGCATTGAATAATCAGTGAAACATTCTACCTGTATTGCATAAGATAATTTCATTGGTTCCCAGAGAAACTAAATAGCAATGACTTGTCATGTGCCATTTTCTGTTGGACCAAGTTATATTGTTAAGGACAAGGAGGTGCCCATGGCAGCATTCTCTTTCCAACATTTTTATAGTGTTTTTATCTTAAAAATAAAGGAATCTTTATGTCTAGCCCTGGGATTTATTCTATCGGGGTCTATGGGTGACTGTGCTCATTTTAGGAGGGATGAGGTTGAATATGTCTAGGGAATGGTGACTGTATTGTGGTGTGTGTGTGTGGGGGGGGTGTGTGTATAAAAACTGTTGCATGAGGGTGAGTGAGAGGAGTTGGGATATTTAGACTGGGATAGAAAATACTTGGTGGGAGAGAGGATTGTTATGAATTCAATTCAACAATTTTTTAAAAAACTTTTCTTTTGAATACAATTCTGTTCCTGGTGCTATGGGTGTATAAAGAGATAAAACAACAAAATCCTTTCCTAGTTCTTCCCATCTCTTCCCTCCACACCTCAAGGCTAGTGCCTTTCTTGTGAGATTACCTTACATTTACATAGTTTGTATCTTGTATCTACATCGTTGTTTACGTATGTTGTCTCCTCTACTCAAATGTGAGCTTCTTGAAGGCAGGAATTGTGTTTTAACTTTTCTTCATATGCTGAGCCCATGGTAGAGTGTCTGGAACTTAGTAGGTGCTTAATAAATAAATACTTGATGATGATGGTGGTTCTAGTTGTATGACCCTGGACAAGTCACTTATCCATTTTAGGTCTTCGTTGACTAAGATGGTCTCAAGGGTCTCTTCAAGCTCTAAATCTATGATCTTATGTCCTCAAGGAGTTTCCATTCTAAGAGGAAGGAAGATACAATAAGAAAGCTTCCAAAGACCTGAATCCAGACAGTGTTTTGGGAGGATTTGGAGAGGGAGAGATTACAGTGCTATGGGAGCTCTCTTTAAATCTGTACACATAGTCTCCCTCAATAGCTCCTTGAGGGCAGGGACCCTTTTATTTTTGACTTTCCTGAGCACCAAGAACGATTCCTAGAGCATAAGTAGGTACTTAATACCATAGCGGGGCTCTCTGTGGAAGAGGGATTAGCTTTATTCTGCCTGGTCCCAGAGGACAGAAAGAGGAGCAATGGGGAGGAAGTCACAAAGAAGATCTGTCTTCCTCAGTTTTCTCAACTGTAAAATGGGGATGATAGGACCACCCACTTCCCAGGGCTGTTGTTGTAAGAATCAAATGAAATAATCATTTTAAAGTACTTAGCACAGTGTCTGATACATAATTCTTGTTCTTTCTTCATTTTGGAAGAGGAGCAATGATTCTTAACTTGTGGGGGATTGGATTTCAGTGAGGCAGAGCTGCACAGAGTCGGTGGCCTCACTCTCTCTTTCTGGGTCACTGAAGTCAAGTGACAGGACAAAAGGCAAGACGACTGGCCGTGGTCCAGGACGCATTGGGTGGCCGTGGGTTCTTTGATGGTTAACCAAGCTTTAAGCACGCTACAAAGCCTGCTTCAGCCGCCTTCATCGTCATTGGAACAAATTGTTCTCATCTATCTATTCACTGGGGGAAGTCTTCACATACTTGGGGTAGATACTGCCCTAACTCCTCAATGGGACTGTGGCCTGTTAGTTCCCCTCAGCTTGGTTTAGCTCTTCTGCTGAGATGGTTTCACCAGGGTGTGACCACTATGCAAGCCAACAGCTTCTTGGAGTCACAGGGGGTTTATAAATGTTAGCTATTTATCATCTTCATCATCATCCCCATCATCATCCTCCTCCTCACCACCACCACCACCATCATCATCAGTTTTTGATTGGATATCTGAAAAGCCTTCGTAACAACTAGACCTGTCCAGAAGAGAGAGGGGCCAAGGCCACATATCAGGGATGTTGTTTGTAGAGAGGCCTCCTGCTCAAGTTAGCACTTGGTCTCCCTGAGTCGCCATCGCTCCAATATCAGCAGATTCATTTTGGTTTCCAGCACTGTGCATTGTCCTTTAGGAGTCCTGTATTGTATCCAGCTCTGGTTGCAATGTATGAAGCAGGGAATTGATAAGACAAAGCAGGTACAGAGGAGGAGCCACCAGGGTGAAGGACCTCCCCAGTCCATGGTCTATGAGGTTTTCTAAATAGCACTACAGGTGTTTAGTATGAAGGTGAGAAGACTCTAGAGGAACATGGATGTCAGCTTCCAGTATTGTAGGTCTATCATAGGAAAGGGCAACCAGACTCGTTCTGCTCTGCCCCAGAGGGTTTCAGTCAGGACAATGGGAGGTGGACAGTGCATAGAGGCAGATTTACGTTGCCAGGGTGGAATGGGCTATGTCTGGGGAGGGTGGGCTCACCCTTGTGGGAGGATTTCAAGCAGAGACTGGATGACCATTTGTCAAAGACTCTGGAGAGGGATTCTTGTTGGCGTCTTGCTTGTATTAAAGTGGCCTCTGAGGATCCTTCTAGCTCTGAGAGGCTGGGATCCTATGGTTCTTTTTATAAGTAATGAGGGTTGGCATTTTGTCTTCTTCAGGGAAGGAGGGAAAGAAGAGAGTGAAGAAAGAAAGGAGGAAGGAAAGAAGGAGGGAGAGAAGGAGGAAGGAAGGAAAGAAGGAGGGAGGGAGAGAGGTAGGAAGAGAGAGAGGGAGGAAGAAAGGAAAGAAGGAGGGAGGGAGGCAGGAAGGAAGGGAGGGAGGAAGAAAAAGAGGGAAAGAAGGAGGTGAGAAGGGAGAGAGGGAAGGAGAGAGGTCAGGAGGGAGACAGGGAGGAAGGTCAGTTTTCCCTTTCTTCCTTGCAATGATATCCCAGCAGTTGGGGGTGGGGAGACTTGCCTTCAGAAGGTGCCACAGGATGTGTTCCATCATTCCAAAGGGATGTTGCCCAATTTCCCCAAACCAAAGTTAATGTGCTTTAATTAAAAATTCAATGGCTGCTCACTTGGTCAATGTTCCTTAACAGAGAATCTGACCCGAGGGCTAACTGAAGCTTGCTGTGTGAGCCTCCTCAGAAACCTCCCTCCTCCTCCTCCTCCACTCTGGTCTAAGAGGCAGCTACAGGACTACTTTTTCTGACTTAGTGGAAATACTTCTAGACCTGAGGATCTGCCAGTGCTTCTCACAGTCTGAGAAGTCTTGATCTCCTCTTCCCTGGGCTTCATCCTTTGTAAAGTCAAGGGGCTAGATGGAAAGATCCTTAATGTTGTAAGACTAGAATCTGGCACATAGAGGAGCCTCTCTGAGGCCAGCTTGTTCAATCCCATCATTTTTACAGAATTGGAGACCAACATCCAGTCCTAGGCCCAGGACAAGCCACAATTCAAACCCAGGTTCTTAGACCACAAACCCAATCATCTAAGGCTAAGCCATCAAATAGATATCCAAAAATACTTGTGCCTTTATGAGGAGGTACGGTGGAAGAGGGAAAGTTCTGGTCTCAGGAAATCCTTTTGGTATTTTTTCTACCCAATCTAGGACATTCTCCTACCGTGGCAGGTAGGATTGAGGTCAGAGATTGCACCGGTGGACAGTGGAAGTACACTGGCTGTGGACTCCAAATCTGAGCCCTGATGATTATAACATGCTTGATCTATATAACTCAACCTACCTGGGTCTCAGTTTCCTCTCTTGTAAAATTGAACTCAATGGCCTCACTTCTAGAGCTCTGACTCTAGGACCCTTTACTGTGAAGAGCAGTCTTTTCATATTTTATACTTATATCCCCAGTGCCTGGCACATAGTAAGTACCTAATATTTGCTGATCAATTGACAACCACTCTGAGCCTCAGTTTCCTCCTTTGTAAAATGATGGGGTTGAATTAGATGGCCTCTGTGGTCTCTTTGACCCTAAATATATGAACCTATAATCCTATTAGCTAGGATTCATTTTGGGTTAAAGCAACATTTTCTAGGTCATGCATCCATTGGACAGTCAATCTGGTGAAGCCTGTGGACCCCTTCTCAGAATCATGTTTTTAAATACTAAAATAAAATGCAGAGGATTCCAAAGGTAAACAAACCACAGTGAAATCCAGGCATCAAAATATTTTAAGAACAAGAAGTTGATGGCCCCCAGGTTAAGAACTCCTGGTTCTTAACCAGCAAGAGGACAGTTGGGCAACAAGTATCTGGTGTGTCAGGGGTGATTGGAGATGACGGGGGTGAGGCCATGCTTGCGTCTGGTGGGATGAGCCTGTCCCCCTCCCTCGCAGCTCAATCACCAAATATGTCCATGCTGTTCAGTCACTCCTGAGGCCTGGGCAACCGCTGCCCCTGGAAGTATCCGTCTCTAGGCCAACCCTGGAGCTGGCCCTGACTATTTTTAGGAATGACTTGTCAACTCAGCTGCTGCTGTTATCACTCTGGGGTGTGGGGCCTGGGGCTGGGGGAGGGAGGAGAGGGAGCTGGCTGGGTTTTGCCACTTTCGGCCTCCTGCTTTCCCTGCTGTCTGTAGGATCCCTTAGCTGCTAGTAGAGACGCTTGGCCCAGTGTGTTCCATTCCCCGTTACCTGAATCCCAGTGTGCTGCTTGCTAAAGAAGGTACCTTAGTTCTTTATTTGGGGGGTGTATGTGTGGATGGGGGCAGTTTTCATCTTCAAAGGGTATGTTTTGGAGGGTCCCATTTGCTGGATTCCTGACTCAAGGGGAGGACTGGAGGCCTATTTTTAGATTCTCCTTTTTTGTTTCAGCTGCCTTAACTCTGTGGGCTTGTGGGGGAGAACATTGGAGTAGAAGTGGTAGGAACCACTCATTTGGTTCCATTTCTAGAGAAATGGGTTTCAGCCCACTTGTTCAGAGCTATTTTCTTAGCTTTTTACATTTTTTCTCCCCTTTGGAGATAATAGGAAAATTGATCCATGAATTCTTAGGAATCTTGTCTATGAGTATTATAATTTCCCCCACTATCACCCTCAAGGGCCAATCTGTGACTTCTCCTTGTGAAATTCCAATTGTCTAATCCAGTGGAAATGTTAGATAGTCTCCTAATTATCTTCTGTGTCTAGCCTAACCCTAGTTGGGTGCCAGGATCAACTGAGTTTCTTGGAGTTTTCTTTTGAAAACTCCTAAGGCTCCCAGGGCTCATAGGTGGCCATTAAAATTCTGAGATCAGCTATTACTTTGAATGGAGACTATAATATGGCAATGATATGCCAGTAACTGCCCCAGGACCCATTGAAGGCCCAGAGGAGAGAAGATTCTTAGGTCTCAGGGGAGAACCTGGACAGGAGATTCCCCCAGACACGGTGTCCTTGCTGCTCTTCTGCAGATATAGACTAGAAGGAGAATCACACAGAAGGCACTATGTCTGCCAAAGTTAGCTTCCGTATACATTGGGATTGGAGGAATTGGTCTTAGAGCTCAGGGCCTGGATGGCAGTGGGTCTGACCCTGGAAGGTGGTTTGAGGGTACCTCCTTCTACAGAGCAGTTCAGAGGGCCTCTGGCCCCATTTGATGCACCCTTGAAAGGGGTACACGGTAGTCACTGCTGCTCAGTTGAAAATTAGGAAGAGACAATGCTGTATTGTGCTTTTTTTTCACTTTCTTAAACATCTGAGGATTGGGCAGTAAGACCAGGTCGAGAACCAATTAAACCTCTTCTCCCTCATTCTTTTCAGGGAGAGGTATGAGTGTGTTGTATGTGTGATGTGTGTATGTTGTATGTATATGTTTTGTATATGCTGTGTGTTTGTGGTAGGTATGTATCTTGAGTGGTCTATATGTTTATATTGTATGTTTGCGGTGTGTGTTGTTGTGTGGGTATAGGGAGGCTGGACTATGAGCATGGAATACTCTCAGTATATTGTCAGACGCAGATAATGTATTGAGTTTTTATCTTTCATATTTCTTTTTTAATCTTTGTTATAAGGAATGACTTGTGGGGCAAGAGAGGGATGTACTTGGTAATGAAGGCAAAGGGGAAAAAAACCCCAATGATATAAATACTATTTTAAAAATCAACAGCAACAAAGTCAATACAACCTGAAGGCCCAGAAGAGTCAAATATCGTGTATCATTTCAGGTTCTGGGCAGAGGCTAAAAAGACTGACAACCTTGAGTTACAGAGCAAGACTGAAAGGAAGTATAATGTCTCAGCAGCCAGAGGTGCCCACAGCAGGCTCCTGAACACTGTGTGGCTCACCTTGGAGGTATTTGATGCTTTATTATCGAGGGAGATAATATTGTTGGAGTGCTTAGTGTAACTCCCATCCTTGGAACGCTCCCCTTCTTCTCCTCTACCACTTAAAATCCCCAAGGTCCAGCTCAGCTCAGGGATCACTTCCTACAGAAAGCCTATCCTGAGGCCCCAGTCACACAACTCTAGCCCTCCCCCAATTATTGGGATTTGTATTTTCTACTCCTGACTTTTCAAGTACTTTTTTATTTACTAATATATGTAGGTATGTATATTGACATATACATATGTCCAACTAGTAAGTATCTGAGGTCATATTTGAACTCAGGTCTTCATGACTCTATTTATATACATATATCTGTGCATGCACACACACATACACATGTATATACACATAACATTATATAGTACATGATGTGTATATGTGTATTATATATACACATATACCTGGATCCAGAAGCTGAGTTCACACACATGTGTTTATCCACACATATCTACCTAAAATGCATATATACACATATACAAAACACACTACATATATATATATATATATATATATATATAATATATACACACATAATACTTATAAAGATATCTGGACTCATAAAGACCTGAATTAACACACATGTTTATAAACACATATATATACATAAGATGCCTACACACATATAAACTATATGCACATGTATAAACATGCATGCATGCATAGATAGAATGATAGATAAATAGATAGATAGACAGGAAGATAGGTAGGTAGTTAGATAGATAGATAGATACATATATGGACTCAGAAAAACCTGAGTTCACACACATAATAGTGTGTATATACACACATATAGATGCATGAATACACACATATACATGCATATATACATGCATAAATACACCTGGTACACATATACATGCATATATACATGCATAAATACACCTGGTCTCATGAAAACATACAATACACATGTACACACACAAACCAGCATTTATATATACATGCACACATAATATCTATACACAGACAATATAATATGGACATATATGCATGTATGCATATGCATATGTATACACACATACTTATCTCCCTGAATTCACACACACGTATACACATATATGTCTGCACTAAAGAAAAATTTAGTTATAATTTGACCTCAGATATTTACTAGATCTATGACCCTGGGCAAGTCATTGAACCTTGTCTACCTCAGGTTCCCTTCTGCATCTACCTCCCAGGGTTCTTGTGAAGATCAGGTGAGATATTTGTACAGTGCCTGCCAACCTTAATGTGCTATTTTTGCTGTTATTATTCCATATTCTATTTCCCAATAGAATCTAAGTCCCCTGAGCATAAGAACGGTTCCCTTTTTCTGTTTTACGTCTCTAGTGCCAGGCACATTGGAGGCTTTCACCATGTTTGGATGATTGCCAGGGTCTGGCCCTCACTGTCCTCTCTGTCATTTTGACTGGATGGCTGTTCCTTTCCTTCTCATAGATCATTTTGTGCAAAGATTCCTCAAGTTTCCTTGATACTTCTCCTTTCTATTTATCACTCTGAGTTTCATTGAATTCTTCCTTATGATAGAATAAAGACAAAAACACTGAGTCAGGGATCTACAGACCTAGACCTAGATTCTAGTTCAGGTTCCTTGCCACTTCAGCTACCTGAGTGAACCATCTATACCAAATCATTCCTGCTCAAATTTTTCCTCTTGTTTGATCTTTTTGTGGCCATGAAAAATGTTTCTCAGTGCTCATGGCATCCTTTTTTTAAAGCTTGATGATCCAAACTGGATGTGACCTTTTTAGGGTCTGACTAATACAAAGCAGACTTCACAAGACACACATCGCTCCAGGAGGCTCATCTATCTGCCCTTGTGGCATTTCAAGTTGAGTCTAGAGGGACCAAAAACGTAAGAGAGATGCCCTTGGGATATCAACAGAGAGACGTTGACCAGGGTTCTGCTGAGAGAGATGTTGACCAAGACAATGTCTCAGTCCCACATTCGGTTAATTCTGTGAAATGAATGACCTAGTGTTTGTTCAAAACCAGAGACAAAATCAAAACCAAAACCAAACAGAAACAAAAAGTAAAAGCATTTGATGGACTGAACTAGTCAGTTCTTAACCAGCTGACCAATGATTGTGCTGCCACTGTGAACCTGCAACATTCTATTGTTATTTGTGTGATTTCACTCCCCACTCAAAAAGGACAATATGGCAGGTATTGATTTTATTTTTTAGATAGGAATGAATTTCTTTTCATTGTTTGAAGAATTTGAGATCTATCCATCTGCTTACCTATCCATCCACTTATCCATCCATCCATCTCTCTATCTCTCTCTCTCTCTCTCTCTCTCTCTCTCTATCTATCTATCTACCTATGTATCTATCTATTGTCCTGTCTTTGCTTGAGATTGGTGGAGTATTTCCGAACCAGGCTTGAGAACCAAAGACTGCCAGAGTTGGGAGGGACTTTAGAGCTCTTGGCTCATCCAACATCCCTCATTTCACAAAAGAGGGAACTGAGGCCCAGAGAGTGTAATGGAGTAGACTGCCCTGAGAGGGAGTCCCTTATTGCTAGAGATGCAAGTGACCACTGGTGTCCTTTATTGCTAGAGATGTGAGTAACCACTGGTTGAACTCAATATGGTCTCTGAGTTATTAACAAAGAGCTAATGAGATGTATTAAGGAGGCATCCTATCAGTCTAGTATTAGGGAAAGGATAGACTCACTGCCTTAACCAGACCCTCTCCAGAATATCATGTTTTATTCTAGATACCACATTTTTAAAAAGGACATTGATCAGTTGGAGAGAGTCTCATAATGACACCATCCAAAAATCAATGGGAAAAACTGAGATTGTTTAATCTGGAAAATTAAAAATTGTATGGAGAAGTCATGATAGTTTACTACCTACCTGATTCTGGTCAAGTCATTTAACCTCCCTGGGCCTCAGTTTCCTCCTATGTAAAATGAAGTGTTTGGATTAGGTGTGGTCTTTCCTACCCCAAAACTATGACTCTTGCTCTAAGAATGTTTGAAAGACTATAGTATGGAAGAGGAATTAACTTTTTCTATTTGGCTCTAGAAGGCAGAACCAGGAACAGGGCATGGAGGCTACAGAGAAATGAATTTAGGCTCTAGGGTGGGGCAAATTTCCTAACAATGAGAGCTATCCCAAAGTGGATTGGGTTGCCTTATGAGGTGGCGAGTTCCCCATTACTGGAAGTCTTCGAGTAGTTGCTGGGGACACTGTGGAGGGAACTGTTGTTCAGATCCGGGTTGGATAAGATGGCCCTTAGGGTCCCTTCCCACCCAGAGATCCTGTCGCGGTCTCTTCTAGCTCTGAGATTCCGATAATCCATAATTATAACACTACACTGAGCTAGGGATATAGGCAGGTCTAGGACACAGGTCTTTTGGCTTCCAGCCTAGAATTGTATTTGAATTGTAAATTCCAGCTTCTGTCTCTCCAAACTGGATTTCGGATCTCTGAGGGAGGGCTTCTTTCCTCTCTCTGTCTCTGTCTCTATCTCTCTGTCTCTCTCTTTAAAATTAATTTATTTATTCTCAGTTTTCTACAGTCACTTCTGTAACTCTCAGATTTTCTCCCCCTCCCTCCCTGAGACAGCATGCAATCTTATATGGATTGTACACATACATTCTTATTAACCATGTTTTCACATTAGTCATGTTGCATGAAACGAATGGGAGAAACCATGAGAAAAAACAAGTGAAAACAAAACCTAACACAAGGGAAAATATTCTGTGTCATTCTGTGTTTTGATTCCATTAGTCTTTCTCTGGATATGGCTGTCCTTTGAAAATGTTTTAGGTTCTTGCATTGCTGTGAAGGGCTAAGTCTACCAGAAAAATTCCTCACACACTGTGGCTGTTACAGTGTACAGTGTTCTTCTGGTTCTGCTCCTTTCACTCAGCATCAGTTCATATAAGTCCTTCCAGGCCTCTCTGAAGTCCTCCTGAAGCTGTGGTATATGAATGCTTCTTTCCTCTCTTGAAGGCTGGCACAGCAGAGGAAGGGTTACAGTTCCATCCTCCTTTGAATAAAGGCAACTGGGGGAGTCACATCATCTCAACAGCCACCCTCCGCATCCGAGCTGGTTCGGGCATCTTGTAAGCAGAGCGGAGAGCTCTTACACACACATCCACAAGCTTGAGGCTGAATGAGTCCCACGATCCATCCATCTAAAATCCACCCTCTTCACCACCCACGGGGGCTGACTCACTCTATCTCTTTTGGGATTTTTTTTCACTCTAATTCACATTGTGTTGTTGTCTGACATTTCATTATGTGAAGGAAAAGTCTCAGACTGTGTAGGAAAAAATCCTAGCAAGGTGTGATTAACCCATCATTGACCGATCTTTCCTCCCCGAGCTGCAGAGATCTCAAAGTTCAGTGCTTCTGGGATAAATCCCTCTGAATAATGGAGGAGGGTTTGGACCCTAATGACCTGGGTTTGAATCTCCACTCTGTCCTGGGGGACCTTGTAGAAGTGGCTTAACCTCTGTGGATCTGTTTCCTTATCAGTAAATGAAGCCATTGAATTAACTGACCTGTAAGATCTCTTTGAGACCTTAATCTCTGGTCCCATGTTCCCCTGAGGTACTCTCCTTAATCCTTCATTTAACATTTCCCTTACAGAGAAGTGTACTCTCCCTCTCTCTCAATTTAACATTCATCAAGTGCTTTGTCTCTTCGCTAATAACTTTGTGCTAAAAGGGACCACCCCCTCTCCTCTCTTTCTCCTTCCCTCCCTCCCTTTCTCTTTCTTCCCTTTCTCCTCTCTTCTTTCTGACTCTTTCTGTTTCTGTCTCTCCCCTCTTTTTCTCTGTCTCTTTCTCTTTGTCTCTCTCTCTACCCTTCCCCTCCCCTCCATCCCCCACATCGCTACTACACAACACCACAAATACCATCTGCAGGGCATTTGAAGGCAGACTTTGGCCTAGCTGGCCCCGGTCCTTCCAAAAGCCTCCTTTGTGTTTTAATATGTGTCTAGGCTAGTGTGGAATAGTAAGAAGAGCCTCAGATTTGGAGTCAAAGGACCTGAGTTTGAATCCTGATTCAGTCTCCTGTGTAACTTGGATGAGTTGCTGGCCTTCTCTGGGTCTTAGTTTTCTTGTCTTTTAAATGGAGGAGTTGACCTTGGTGAGGTCAGTGGCCCCTGGCAGCCTTGACTGCCCAGTGCTACCATCAATGCCAGCCTTTTCTTGGGCACTAGAGCAGTTTTTATTTGAGTTTTAATTTTGAGTTTAAATGTTAAATTTGAGTTATAATTCAATGGAGCAGGGTTTGGTTAACTTTTGGGGTAGAGGATGAGGTTTCCAACTCAACAACACTCATCAGTGCTCATTGTACTCACTGCATTGTCTCATTCTCAACAAGCAAGCATTTATTAGGTCCCACTGTCTGCACTAGGCACTCTGCTAAGTGTGCCACTGATACAAAGACCGAAATAAAAGCCCTTGGCTGCAAGAAGTAGACATTCTCATGGTGGGGCAGGGAGGACATATGCAAATATGAGTATATTAAATTATGTGCAAGATAAGATCAATACTGGGGAAGTTACCAGGTGTTGGGGAGATCAGAACAGGTTTGAGTTGGGCTCTGAGGATACTTTCAGGAGTAGGGGGCAGCCAGTGCCCAGGTCTGAAGTGGGTGGCTGAGCAAGAGCAGATATGCCAGGCTGGTTGGGATGCAGAGGACATGAAAGGAGGAAAGAGAGAGGCTGGATCCAGATGGCAAAGGGTTTAAACACCAGCCACAGGAGTTTGTCAGCTTAGAAGAAAGAGACCATAGGGGGTCAGGTGAGGTGTTTGAGCAAGGGAGTGACAGGGGACTGGATCCTGCCTAATGGTCTTCCTCTCCTTAATTGAACCAACAGAGCTTTGGGGAGGTGCTCAATACGGTCAGGGCTTTGCAGCTCAACTGCCCATGATGGTATCTAGACTGGACCAGCATAAGGGCTGGACCAGCATAGGCGCATGTATGTGCATGTTTACTGTAGACTTAGAAGTTCTTGATTCAGATGGTTTATTTCTTTCTATTTCTTTTGTTTTTTGATTTTGGGGGCAGTGGAGGTTAAGTGATTTGCCCAGGGTCACCCAGCTAGTAAAGTGTCTTAGGCTGGATTTGAAGTGAGGAAGTCTTCCTAACTCCAGGGCTCTATCCACCACTTTACCACCTAGCTGTCTCCTTTATTTCATTTTTTGATGTTTTCTAAAAAGCCTACTTTAACTTCTCTGCCATCTGACTCAGCCTTCAGTCCCTCCCCACATCCTGGATGTCAGTGATAAATTCAGCATAACCTCTGCTCAGCTCAGGCCCAGGAGGCCTGGCCTGGGCATCCATCTGTGTTCCTGCCATTGGGAGAAGGGGGGGCGGGGCTTGAGGAATGCAGCCTGCCCCCAGTTCACTGTCTTCTTGAGGCTCAGGCTGGTTCTAGCAAGGAAGGGCAGGACATTGCGGACCCAGAGTCAAGGGCTTCTCCCAACTGGGGTCAGCTCTGGGGAAGCTGGCGTGGCATCTTGGCCAAGGAGGATGGAAGGAGAGGGCGGGGGGAGATGTGTCCTGTCACAATCTATTCATAACCTATGGGTATCTCCCCAAATCGAGTCATGGATCTGATTCCGGCCCTGAGTCACGGAGGTGGACTCTGCTTTAGCCCTGGGAGGTGGGATGGATTCCTTCCTGCTTAGCTCTACCTCCTGCCTTCTTCTTCCCTCCCTCCCCCCACTTACACAGACACAGCTCCAGATCTCCAGGATTCAGACTCTGTGTCCAGAAATACCACCTTACACAGGTTCTCATCTTCAAAGGGAATCATGTGAAGCTAGTGTGTATATCAGACCTGAGATGCCACCTAGTGGTCCTTCAGAAAATCCTCAGCAAACATCTGCTTCCTCTGTGAGAGCTATCCATCAATGAACCAATAAGCATTAATTAAGCCCCCACTATGTGCCTTGCCTTCCAGGAACATACATTTTTGGGTGGAGGAGACAGCAAGATGATTTGGAGGAGGTAGGACAATGACAGTGAGATAAAGTTGGGGAGATAGGGAATAAGCATTTATTAAGCATCTACTATTAGTGCCCTAATATTGCCTCTTTTAATGTTCACAACAACTCTAGGAGAGAGACATTATTTTCATTCCCATTTTACAGATGAGAGAACTGAGACATATAAGAGGTAAGTGGGTTGACCAGGGTCATGCATCTAGTGGCACCTGAGGCCAGATTTGGACTCAGATCTTCCAGGATCCAGCACTCTATCCACTGCTTCATGTAGCAGCTGCTGTTATCAAAATAACCTTTCTCAAGCCTAGGTCAGCTCTTCTGGTGCAGTGGGTAGAGTACTGGGTGTCCCTTCAGGGAGACCAGAGTTCAAATGTGACTTCAGGCCCAGACTAGCTGGGTGACCTTGGGCAAGTCACTTAACCTCTGTTTGTCTCTTTCCTTATCTGTAAAATAGGGTTAATAATAGCATCTATCCCACAGCGTTGTTGTGAGGTTCAAATGAGACAATATTGTAAAGTATTTAGCACATTTGTTGCCATCTGGTCATTTTTGTGTGTCTGACTCTTCATGGTCACATTTTGGGGTTTTCTGTAATTTTTAAATTGTCTCTCCTGGATCTATTTTCCAGGTCAATTGTTTTTCCAATGAGATATTTCACATTCTCTTCCATTTTGTCATTCTTTTGGTTTTGTTTTGTGATTTCTTAGTTTCTCAGAAAGTCATTAGCCTCC
>CM053773.1:234774341-235048902 GCA_028658325.1 Potorous gilbertii
TTTTGGGTCTCCTTTATTAAAGTATTGACCCGTTTTTCATGCTTTTCTTGCATCTCTCTCATTTCTTTTTGCAGTTTTTCCTCCACCTGTCTAACTTGATTTTCAAAATCCTTTTTGAGCTCTTCCATTGCCTGAGCCCTTTGGATATATATTCCAGATGTTTGGGATACAGAGGCCCAGACTCCTATGTCTTTACCTGATGGTAAGCATTGTTCTTCCTCGTCATAGAGGAATGGCGCAATCATCTGGTCCCCAAGAAAATAACCCTTTATGGTCTTATTTTTTTCCCTTTTCTGGGCATTTTCCCAGCCAGTTATTTGACTTCTGAGAGTCCTCTCCACCCCCGCCTAGGTCTGCCCAGCTAGTGCTTGGGGTCTGAGATTCAAATGCTGCTCCCCAGCCTCAGGGCTTTTGGTGGCAGACCTGGCTGCTATTCAATGGGAGCTTAATTTCTGGTGCTCAAGTGGGGGCAGGACCGCCTCCCAGGCTCAGTTCCCTCAGGGAGTTTATGCAGAGACCTTTTGTAATGGAGTTGCTGCTGAGCTCCTGCCTGCTCTGGGAGCCTCTGGCCACCTACTGCCTCTTCCTCTGCCATTGCCTCTGCCGCTGCCTCTTGAGGGGGCCTGAGTCCCGGAGACTCCCCACTCCCCTCTCAGCCCGTCTTTCTCACTGACCTGTGAGTCTGTGGGTGGAGGGACCTTCGTGGCCCCTGGAGATTCCGTCCCTGAAACCTGCTCGGATCTGCTCGCTCCTGTCAGTCTCATGTGGCCAGGGCAGGGAGCGATGGACCTTTGGGATCAGTTTTTCAGGGCTCTCTGGAATGGAAATCTCCTTCACTGTGTTGCTGCACGGCTTCCACTGTTCCAGAATTTATTGGGAGTTCTTTTTAGAGGAAATCCATAGGCTGTGGGTTCGGAGTTAGCATGTGGGAGCCTTTCTACTCCACCATCTTGGCTCCACCCCATATTTTGGGGTTTTCTTGGCAAATATACTGAATGGTTTCTGACATTTCTTTCTCCAGCTCATTTTATAGATGAAGAAACTGCAGTAGATAGGGTGAAGTGACTTGTCCAGGGTCACACAGCTAGTAAGTGTCTCAGGCTGGATTTGAACCCAGGACTTCCTGATTCCAGGCCTGGCAGTCTATCCACTGCACCACTTAGCTGCCCTACTGTGTACCTGGCACATGGTAGATATTATAGAAATGCTAGCTAATGTTGTTAGAGAAGCTACAATGGCTCCCCATTGTCACCAGAATAAAATCCAGATTCCTCCATTGGTTGTTAAGATTCCGCAAATGCTGATCTTTCTAGACTTACTTCACATCAATCTCTGCACCTGTTTTTTGTTCTAGCTAAACTGAACAATTGACTGTTATCTGAACTTTGCCTGCTAACTACAGCCTCACTCTCATCTCCTGCCTCCATGCATTTCTACAAGTCATCCCAGCCCCCACCTCCCCACATGCTATCCCATCTCAGTGCTACCTCTTGGAAACCCTATCTTTCCTTGACCTACAGTTCAGGTACTTACTTCTCTGTGAAGCCTCCTTTCATCCTTCTAGTTGTTTGACTTCCTCCATCTCAGGAGGACCTGAGTTCAAATTTCACCTCAGACACTTGACACTCACTAGCTGTGTGACCTTGGGCAAGTCACTTAACCCCAATTGCTCATCCTGGGTCATCTCCAGTCATCCTGATGAATATCTGGTCCCTGAGATCAGATGGCTCTGGAGGAGAAGTGAGGCTGATGACCTGCACAGCCCTCCCTCACTCAAACCAAGTCAAGTGCAAGTCATGTCATTATTTCTCTGATGGCACAGTCTTTTTCAGCAATGAAGGATGAACACCTTGTGTCACATTAGCTTTATCTATGATCCTGCCCTACTTCCTCTACCCCTCTCTCCCTGTGGGCACTCTCATTCATGGCTTTGTATCTGTCCTTGAGGCCTTGCACAGAGTAGGGCTTTGCTTCACAACACACTCAAGATCTTTTCTTTCAGAGGGTTGATCATATCCCAAGTGGGTCAGCAGGGATTTGGGGAGGAAGGAAATTCATTAGGCAGGTGAGGTAGAGATAAAGTGACCAGCCTCTCAATAGAGAGACAAGAAGATGAGGGAATTATCTAGGGCAGGGCTATGGTGGCCTGAGTGACTACTGGGGGCAAAGGCCTGCAGGAGATGCCTTTCTTAAGTCCTTACAGTTCA
This sequence comes from Potorous gilbertii, assembly GCA_028658325.1. Lineage (NCBI taxonomy): Eukaryota > Metazoa > Chordata > Mammalia > Diprotodontia > Potoroidae > Potorous > Potorous gilbertii. The sequence goes on from CM053773.1 coordinate 234,776,549, forward strand.
GCAGTGGTGTTTGTGTGTGTGTGTGTGTGTGTGTGTGTGTGTGTGTGTGTGTGTATGTCCATGAGCATGTGGGTTCCTATGATGGAAGACCATCTAGGTGTGGCTAGTGATGCTTTTTGAAAAGATGCCACATGGGAAACATTTCCATGATTGTACATGTACAACCTATATCAGATTGCTAGCCTTCTTGGGTGGAGAAGAGGGAAGGGAAAGAGAAGAAAAATCTTGGAGCCCAAAATATTATAAAAATGAATGTTGAAAACTAAAAAAAGGATTCAGAAGATAATCATTGCTGAATAAAGTCTTAAAAGCAAACGTTAATTACTAAGAAATGTGTATTCTTTAGCCAAGAGAAGGCAAAGGAGTGATGTAATTGGTAATTTCCAAATAAAATGGAAAACATTAATAACAATTAAAAAAAGAAAAGATGCCACTTGGAGAGTTTTGTTTCTAATATTCCTGAATCATAGAGTGGCACAGCTGGAGGGGTTCTCACGACATCTGTTTTAATCTCTTCTCCAGTGGAAAATTGGACTGTCCCTGGAACCACCCTGGGTTTTGATAGACCAGCTTTGGCCTCAAGGAGGAGTTTCATTCTAATAGAGGAAAACCACACATAAAGAAAAGCTAGGTGGGGGTGGAGATGGGCAGTGCCCAGAATCCACCAGGTCTCACAGCTGTGCTAGAGCCCTCTCATCTTTCCAGTTCCTCTTCTATTCTAATAGAAGCTCTACAGATCAAAGCCTGCCTTTGGTTTCACATTTGAATCCCTAGCACTTAACATAGGGATTTTTAATAAAAGATCATGCTATCTATCTGTGGATGATTAAAAAGTTTCAAGGGATATAGTTTCCAGGTAATTTCATCATTTTATTAATAAAGCCAAGAGGTTATTAATAAAAGGATGATCATTGGGCCATCTCTCTTAGACCAAAAGACCCCTAATGGCGATGGGGTCACAGTTTACATGCCCTTTGAAGAGTAAGTGTTCCTGAGGGACAGAAATCAACTCAGATAGGCTAACACAATGGGAGGTATGGGATATATTAAAATGAAGGTCTTGGGGTACTTGACTTAGGTCACTCAAATCTTGGTCAGATATGTCAATTTCTATATCACCTGTCTTGATAATAGGAAGAATCAACCTCTCCACAGACCTGTCTGAGAAAACACAATACGTCCACTAGCCCAAACTTAGAATTTCTTTTACTGTCTGATCAGACCTTGGTCTGAGTAAATTTCTAAAAAATTTTCTACACTGGTTGATTTCTGAATGAAGAAGTAGAAAAGGTGAAAAATCTTGGTCCTAATACAATAATTAATTACTAAATATAAGAAATATTCATTTCTCACATTCCATCTATCTATCTGTCTATCTATCTATCTATCTATCTATCTATCTATCTATCTATCTATCTATCTGTTTGTCTGTCTATCCATCTATCTATCCACCTATCTAATCTTCCTTCTCTCTCTTCATTCATCTCCTTCCTTTTCTCTCTTCCTTCCTCCTTCATTCCTTCCTTCCTTCTCTCTCTCTCCCTCTCTCTGCTCCTCCATTCCTCTCTCCTCTCTCTCTCTCTTTCTCTGTCTCTCTCTCTGTTTCTCTCTCTCCTTTCTCTGATCCATCCTTCCATCTATCTTTCTAGATCTATGACCCCTAAACTTGGTTGGAGGCATCAGAAGAACAGGGTGAAGTGGGAATGGGTTCTGCCTACTTATTAATGATGTTTCCCTTCTCTCTCTTTCATTGTGATCTCAATGTGTGTCCAGTTCCAGGGACAGTCTGATCGATGTCTCATCTGTGTCCATAAAGCCTCATTTTGTGTTGTCTCGTGTGGAGTCCCATCTCATCACATCTCATCTCATCTCATCTGCCTGCTTCACCATGGCCATTTCATCACGCCTCGCCCTGTGGGAGCAAAAGGAAAGTGTCGCCCTGCCTGGTGGTCATTGACTCGCTCTTGGACATCTCCAGCTGCTACTGCTTCCACCCTGTTGGGCCCAGGGTCCCAGAGCCCTCTTGTCTTTGCCCCTCTGTGTGCAGGAATGAGTCAGGACAGGCCCACCTTCGAAAAGATGCCTGCCAATGACTGGGCAAATGGGTTTCCCCACCCCGCTTCTCACTGCTGCCTTGCCTTCTCCCTTCAATGCTCTTGGTAGTCATTGCTACTTCCTTCCAGGGGAAGGAAATAAGAGATGAGTCCAAAAAGATGTTGATGGCACTAATAATAGTAACGGAGAGGGTCAGTGTAGTGTGGAGCGGACCCGGCAGCCGGCGGTTTGGGGCCCAGACTGGTCTCTGACACATACTGTCTGGGCGCCCCGAGGCACATCGTTGACCTCATCTCAGCCTCCATGGCATTTACCATTGAGGATGCTGAGGCTTAGAGACGTGAAATGAGTTGCCCAGAGTCACTCAGCTCAGTGTCACAAGCAGGATTTACACGTGAGTCTTCCTGACTCTACCAAAGCTCTCATCACCATCCATCACAGGCTGCCTCCCCTCACGGATTCATCATTGGCAGCAGCATTTGCGGGGGCCAAAGGGCACTCATGGAGAGGCAGGTTAAAATAAAAGAACACCCTAGACTAATGAAAATGCTGGGATTTTAGTTACCATGGCCTTAATTTCAGTTATTACCATGGATAATTCATTCATGCTCCGCAGCATTATGCTTGTTTGGCTGTGAATAGTAGACTGGCTGCAGTGTCCTCTCTCCAGGGGCTTCTCAATCCCTCTTTATTACTAGCCCAACACACACTGAGTCCTGGAGCTGGAGGATCTGGGTTCAAATCTTGCCCTGGAAGACTTGAATCCAACTAATCTGCCAAGGGCTAGATGTGTAGTCTTCAGAGAGACATCCCCTTGGCCCTCAGTTTCCCCACTTGTAAAATGAGGGGTTTGAGATCAGACAGTCTCTTCTAGCTCTAATATACGATGTTCTGTTAGATAAGGAGGCATCCTGCCGGACAGATTGCTAGTATAAGAATTAACTTCTGCTGGTGCAGAACTTTCCAGCGTCCAAAGAACTGTGACATCCATTCTTGTATGTGATGTTCCCAGGGAGGGATTAGGTTTCTAGCTAATGTTTAATTTAGTTCTTTTGTGAAAGACTCTACCTTTCTAACATTCTACCAGCTCAAATGAGACGATGGACATAAAGAATGGTAAATGTGGAGAAGGAAATTTCCACCTGCCTCTTACTGCCTGTATGAAATCAGGCACGTATTTAGTTCCTCTGGTCCTCAGTTTCTCTCTCAGTAAAATGAGGGACTTGGACTTGCTGGCCTTCAAATTCCCTTTCAACTCTGAATCTATGATCCTCACAAAAGTCCTGTGAGATGGATTCTATTATTATTCAAACCAGATAGTTATTTAATAATCAGCTTATAATTATAAAATAATTATAATAAATATTCAAATTATTCAATAATTCGTTAATATTTATAATAAATATTCAAATTATTTAATAAATACTTAATATTTTAGCAAACATTTTAAGTTAACACATGTTTAATATTTACATTCAAATTATTCAATAAATATTTATAATAAATGCTTAAATTAGTTAATGAATAATATTTATAATAAACATAAATAATTTGAGAAATATTTATAATGAATACTTACATTATTTAGAAAATATTTATGATAAATATTTAAATTGTTTAATACATATTTAATAAATAATATTCTATTATCATTTAATAAAATTAAAATAGGGATATGAAACTTCCCTATTTTACAGAGGAGGACACTGAGGGTCAGAGAGATTGTGACTTACCCAGGGTCACAGGTATATCAGGTTTCAAGAGTGTGATTCAAGTCCATGTTTTTGTGACTCCAAATCCAGTGCTCCATGGAAAAGGGTGAAGGGCATCCATCAATTTGGCCAACTTTGCCAATGACTTCCATTGTCATGTGTCATGATTGAAGATACTCCCTCCCTACCTAAGACACTTGGGATGACCTTTCCTACATGACCTTATTCATGTATGTCCCCCACCTGGCCCTTCACCCTGGCTCCATGGTCGGCTTGGTTTTTATGGGGGATGGTTTCCATTATCACCCACTGAGATCTTGCTTTTCTTCTCTTTTTATAAAACAGATCAGGGAAGAAGATAAAAGCCCCCCACCCTCCTCACCACCTCCCTTTTTCTCTGTAATTCCGGGGGGCTTTATAAGGCAACTGGTTCGGGAAACAGAAAAGGAGTCCAAGGAAGCAAAACGGAAAAAACAGGCATTGGCCAGCTCCCAAGAACAGACCGTAAGTCACCCACTCGGCAAAACTAACAAGCTACATTTCTATCTTTAAAACATGCTTTATTATACTTTTTAAAAAACCATAATCACTTCTCAATATCCACTCATGGAACCTTCTTTTATTACAAAGAAAAAAATGAAGCATAACTGACCTACGAGATGAACTTGTCTGACAGCATATGCAACGTTTCTCACCTGTCACCACCCTACCTCTCTATCAAAGTGTGGTTGTTATTCAGTTGTTTCAGTAGTTTTCAGTTTTCTGACTCTCTGTGACCCCATTTGGGGTTTTCTTGGCAAAGACACTGAAGTGGTTTGCCACATTCTTCTCCAGCTCATTTTACAGATGAGGAAACTGAGGCAAACACGGTTAAGTAACTTGTTCACTAGTAAGTGTCTGAGGTCAAATTTGAATTAAAAAAGATGAGTCTTCCTGATTCCACCCTACCAAGGAGAGGGAAGTCTGTTTCATCATCCATAACTTACATTTCAGTAGCAACTTACTCATCTGTAAAATGGGACTAATAATAAAGTCAGTCCCTATTCCCCAAGAGTAGGATGAAACCTGCCCTCAAGTCTTTATAATGTATTGTAGTTCCAATCTGGACCCCAGGTGTCCAGGTACAAGAGGTTCATGAGTGCATATGGGAACCAAATATCATCATTATGTATTTTCTCAAGGAACAGATATTAATAGTACAATTACTTTCACATTGGGGGAGGTGGGAATCTATGAACTCAGTGCAGCAGCTGCAGTACAGTGGGAAGAGCTCCCATCCTTGTCCCTTGGTGTTGGGACTCAACTTTCTTCATCTCTAAAATGAGAGGCATGGACTAGATTTAGGTCTATGTTCCTTAAAGGGATATTCATACTTGAAAGTATTGGAAACAGTTCCTATAAGGTTATAGGAATGTGAGCTCTAGCTGAAAAATCTACCCTGGTAGGGTTGGGTATCATCATCCCCATCTTAGAGATGGGGAGACAGTCATGCTGTAACATGCTTAATGTCTCAGGAGTAGAAGTTTGGACTTTGCCTCTGAAGATGATGTCTATTTAGAGTAAGGCTCCTTGATTAAATCAACAGCTGGGGCAGAGGGAAGGGAAGTTGGGGTGGGGGAGGTTAGGAATGTGGCTGTCCCAGTGGATGTTGTTCAGAAGTGGAGTTCTCTTCAATGACAACAACTGACCAGGAAGACAACTGTGAAGTTGACTGTGCCTCTATCCCCAGCCCCTCCTCACAGCTGTTGAGTGCAGTAGTGGAGTGGGAGTAGGGGCTGGAGTGAATAGGGGTGTTCCCTCAGACTTCTCATGGTCTGCAATGCCCAGAAAGATGCCACATGCCAGGGGAGTTTTAATCCACTGCTCCTGAGCCTCAGTTTCCCCATCTGTAAAGTGGGGACTATAATGTGTTACCTAGATGGCAAGATTGCTTTTAGGATGAAAGAAGCTAATATATGTAAAGCACGTTGCTAACGTAAAGCCTGGGAAAGGTTTGCCTTTCTGTTTAGTTCTATTCAAGAGGAATTTCTCAAGAGCCTGATATGTAAGGGCCAGGACCAGGTGCTGAGGCTTCTTGAACTTCTTCAGCATAGGGAACACCAGGTGTGGGAAAGTCCCATTATCAATGGAGATCTAAACTGGATAGGACTCATTTAATAGACCAGTCTTGGAAAGGTAAAATGACTGGTCTAGAAATACAACTAGGCAGTATTTGAGCCCATGCCTTTGTGACTACAACCCCAGCATCTTTCAGAGCTGGGGATGATCTACCCCTGCACCCCCCAGGTACAGCTAGGGGCACCATAGTGCACAGAGCATCGGTTTGGAGTCAGAATGACTCATCATTGCGAGTTCAAATCTGACCTCAGATACTTAGTAGCTGTGTGACCCTGGGCAAGTCACTTCACCCTGTTTGCCTTACTTCCCTCATGTAGAAAATGAACTGAAAAAGGAATGATGAACCACTCTAAGAAAACCCCCAATAGGGTCACGAGGCATAGGACATGATTGATAAATGACTCAACAGCAGCCCTAGAATTTCATAAATGTGAGGAGCAACCATTGCAGACCTCCATCAGCGCTTATTGGCACTAATGTTCGAAAAAGGTTATGTGTCTTGTCCTGGGTCTCAGAGTCAGTGTATGTATAGGTGGATTTGAAACCACATCTCTATCCCCAGAATTATGGCTGCCTCTCGGAGCTGAAAATAGGAGGATAAAAAATAATCTAATTTGTGGTATGATTCTTTGTAAATGGAAATTAAGCCAAGGAGGAATGAAGCACTACCTCCCAGGGCCATCAGGAAAGTCCTGTCTCAGGTGTGGTGTCTGAGGGGGTCCTGAAGGGTAGTTAAAACTTCTAAGAGACAGAGCTGAGGAAGGAATGCCTGGTATGAGAGACAGCTTGGGCAGAGTCAGGGAGTGGGGAAACAACTTATAATCCATCAATAACATTTATCAAGAGCCTACTCTGTGCCAGATAAAGTTAGTTTGGTTGAAACCTGCAATAACTTTGGAAAGGACTTGATCATGAAGGCCTTTGTTTCTGCAGGTAATAGGGAACTATTGGAGGTTTTGAAGCAGGGGAGTGCATGACTCATAACAGTGGTTCAGGAATATTAAATGAGTACTTGGGTAGAGGAAGAATTTAGAGTTGGGGGAGGCTGGAGTCAGGGAGAAAAGTGAGGAAAAGTGAGAGGTGATGAGGGATCCTTATTCTGATAAGATATAGGGGTGACTGTGGGCAAGTCACTTGCTTTCTCAAGAGAAACCACAACAACCATGACAGTGATGACTAGCTAACATTTACACAGCCCTCTCAGGTCTGCAGAGCACTTTACACATCCTAATTCTTGATCCTCATGAGAGCACTGTGAGATAGGAGTTATTTTTATTCCCATTTTACAGATGAGGAAACAAAGACTCAGAAAGTTTAAGTGATGGACACAGAAAACATTTAAAAAGGAGAACCCAAGGACAGGTCTATTTAGTCTTGGTCTAGATGGTTTCCATGTTGGAACTTCAATGATTCTGGGATGGACCAGAACTCTGGGCACTGGAGAGAGCCTGCAGTTTTATGTGTATGTGGGGGGAGGGAGGAGTGTTGTGGGATGGAGTGGAGGAGAGAGAAGAGCCAGGACTTTCTCAGAGGCTGTGACCCAGGGGTGACTGGGAGGATTGGGGTGCCCATTTACTGTTGCCAGGCTTTCCTGTAGGTCGGTCTTGCACAGCTGCTCTGGCAGCAGGGATCTTCTGAACAAATACAGAATGACAGCTGTCCAAATATTCCCACTGTGACAAGAGGGGAGGCTGGGGGAGGGGAGACATCAGCCTGGCTAAGTCCAGAAGGTCTCGGAAGAGACCTGGCCCCAGAGGGCAGAGCAGGGAGTGACAGGTGTAGGGGGAGTCCAGAAAAGAATCTAAACTGTGCCTTAGAACCTCTGGTAAAGAGCTGTCCATGAGGGTAAGTGTGGGGGCAGAGGTGGGGCTGAGTTTCCGGGCAGTCCCAGCCATGAACATGCCACCCCAGGCAGGTCACAGGGCTCACCCATGGCCCAGAGCTGAGATTGGGCTTGCTGGAGCAGAGATCTCAACAGGTGTGGGACCAGCTGAGGACAGTCTCCTGCTGAGGAGGGCCACTGGCCTCCTGGGTTCAGCTGGCTCCCGCAAGCCCCCTTCCATAGCTCTTCATACTGGGAAAATGCTTTTCTGCAGCTGTTACCTTATCAGAGCCTCAGGACTGTTGGGAGAAGATGCCTCCATTTTTACAGATAATACTGACAACAGTAGTTAGCATTTATTGGTGTGCAAAACACTTTCCAAGTATCACCACATTGGTCTCTTGCAACAACCCTGTGAGGAAGAAGTTATTGTTACCCTTATTTTATAGATGAGAAAAGTGACATTCACAGAGGTTAAGGGACTTACCCAGGGTCACACAACCAGAAAGTGTCAGGTTGGATCTGAACTCAGGTCTTGCTGGATGCAGGTCTAGGGCCGCTTACACTATGGAACCATGATAGAGTTGGAGGCATTTAGGGTAAGGCCGAAGGAAGATTTAGAAGCTCACAGGCATGAAGACCTGGGCTCAAATCTGGCCTCTGACATAGACTTACTAGGTGACCCTGAAGTTCCCTATATCATTGAAAACACAGGTTTGGTTCCTATTTGTATTCCTATCCTCCACATCGTGTGTTGTGTACTAGTGTGTGTGTGTCTGTGTGTGTGTGTGTAAAAGAGAGACAGACAGAAAGACAGGGAGAAAGACACACGCAATCACACAGACACCAGGGAGGGTCATAGAAGCTCTATTCTAGGTAAGAGGTGAGTGAAAACTCACTGCATCAGAGCCTAGGCTGCTTCCCCAGAGTCCGTCTTTCTGACAAAGGTTGAAATGCCTTCTTGACAGAATTCAAATTCAAAGTAACATTTGCATTAATGTTAGGAAAGCACCACCACCAGACCCTCAGCGAGAGGCCATGGTCTAGGCCGGGTGTGGCCCCCAATGGACCTTCCAAGGGATGCCTTCGATAGGTTGACAAGGATTGGAAGGTGGGATGCCTACCTTTCAGTATAAGGGGAAAGGATAGTAAATCACATGACAGTCATTCCAGGTCTTAGATTCAAGGACTCCTAGATCTAGCTTTGGAAGGATGCTCAACAACCATCTAGTGCTACCCATAACCCAAACGAAGCTTCACTTTGACATCCCTGACAAATCACTCTCTGGCAGCTGCTTGAAGACCTCAGGCTGGGGGAGCCCCCACCTCCTGAGGTGGCCCCCACCAACTGGGATAATTCACATTGCTTGGAAAGCCTAAGTTGGCTTCTTTGCCCCAGCCCCTCCCTCTGTGCCAACATGGTGCTAAGTCTTTCTAATTTGACTAGCCTGGTCTCTGGATGACAGACATGCAGACTATCACCAGACTGCCCTAATGACAAGAGGGATGATCATTAGAATGGCTTGCCAGCTCTCTCAGGACTTGCCAGAGCCCGTGCTCAGTTGGCATTAATGTCAAAGGCCCAGGGTCACCTCTGTCCATGGGATGAGGACTTTCGATTAAAATGGGTACTTAATTAAGGCGACTTCAGTAGAGAGAATTGGACAGTGACCAGCTCATGAGATAGAGATTTGTATTACAGCCTGGGCTGAGTGCTGGGGAGATACAAAAAAAAAGCATGTTAGAAAACCCCTACCTTCAAAGACCTTATGTTCTAGTTGGGGAAGATAATTTACAAGAAAAGATGAGGCCTAGCTTCCATTTAGATAAGGTAAAAGGCTCCTCTAAGAGCCAGGTGAAGTAAGGTGGAGAGGAGTGGATAATGGGCCCATGGTGAGGGGACTACAGGAAGATGCCTCAAGGCCTGGGCCCTGGCTCGGTGCCATCCTGAAGCTGTTTACAGATAGAACAAAATCAATATTGCAGCTGGTAGCTACATGGTAAACTTTTTGAGAGCAGGGAGAGTCTTTTATTTCTTTTTGTATCCCCAGCAGTTAGCACAATGCCTGGCACACAGTAGGCGCTTAATAATTATTTATTGACTGACTTTATATGGTGCATCCTCCAGAGAAGATAAGTATCTTGAGATCAGAATTGTTTTCTTTATTTTTTTGTCTTTGCTTTGTGCTTTGCATGTTGTATGTGCAAATAAATATTTTGGATTGAATTTGAATCATTAATAGTGTGCTTTAATGAAGAGTTCATTCATTGAACTGGGGGATCTAAATACTTTTCACACTGCCACTATGTAGTAATGTGACCTCAGTTTCCTCCTCTGTACAATGAAGGGACTGGCCTTAACTTTTTGGGTGTCACTAACTCCTTGGGCAGTTAGTCTGTTGAAGCCTGTGGACCCCTTCTCAAAATCCTATTTTTAAATGCAAAAATGAAATGCAGAAGATTCCAAAGGAAAGCAATCATATTCAAATACAGTTATCAAAATATTTTTAAAAACAAGCTCATCAGTCCCAGGTCATGAACCCCTGGAGATGACCTCTAAAGTAATCTCCAGCTCTGACTCTATGACCTTATAATTCCCTTGAGAAAAATGCTGTAAGTATGATAATTCCCATTTTTTAGATGAGGAAACTGAGGCCTTTTAAAAGTCATTTTGTCAAGAGTCTCATAGCTAGTAAGTGCAAGAAAATGATAAACTCCCAATTTTCAGATGCCAGGTTCAGCAGGCTTAAGAAGTGAGCACTTGACTTTCTAAGACAGTACTACTAAAATCAATTCATGTCTCTTCCCAAGTCTGCATTTCAGTGCAGTATCTGTATTTGAGTTCAGTTTCTCAGGGTAGAACAGGGTATGAAAGTGTTTCTGGGGAAAAGCCCAGGTAGAATCTTTGGTCCTTTCAGCACATGATCAGGCACAGCGAACGATGTGCCAAAAATACATTTGCCATTTACCAAAGGGGAGATTCGAGGCGGCAAATCAGTCATCAGTGAATAAGCACCTACTGTGTGCTAAACACTGTGCTCATTCTTGTGAGTGCTGAGAGAGGCAAAGGCAGCTCCTGGCCTCTGGGATTTTACATGCTACTATCATGCCAACAGCTCCATTCATGTGGGATCTATACTAAGCAGATGTATGGGAGTCTTGGAAGAGAAGATATTAGAAGCTAGGAGTGGCTTGCTGGAGGAAACGAAGCTTGGGCTAAGTCTTAGAGGAAGCCCAGGATTCTGAGAGTGAGAGACTTCCTGCATGGGGAAAGGCTACTGCAAAGGAATAGATACAGGAGATGAAGTGTGAGCAAGAGATAGCAATGAGGTCTGATGTGGCTGGATCATAGAGTGAGCAGGGGAGTAAACCGCGTCCTGGAACTATAGGAAGGCATCAGAAGTCAAGCATGGAGTTTTGTGTTTGACCCTGGAGGTGATGGGGAGCCAGAGGAGCACCGTGCGTTAGTAAGACACCAGGGCCGAGTCAGCCATGGGGCATCAGAAGGAACCAGGCAGAAGGGCTGGGGATCCTCAGTTAGCAAGACTGAAGCGGTCAGCCACATATCTCAGGGAGAGGCAAAGGGAGAGCATCCCTATGATAAGGAATCATGGGGTCAATGCTGGTCCAGAAAGCGGGATGATGTTCTACATGAAATTGGAAGCCCCTGAAGATTTTTGTGCAGGGGCTGTGACCAGCACAGAGAAAAGTCAGATCATGCCTCACTGACCAGCCTCTCCTCAATTCATTTCAGTAACTCAAGCTGGAACCTCCCACCAGAGTCTGTATCACAGGCCAATTCAATGGGCATTTAAAGCCCATTACGACTTGCTCCTAACCTACCATGATGCAGTCAAAGTGATTGTCTTATTGTTGCTTATGCTGACCCTCCATCTCCCATCTCCGTGAGGCTGCTTTGGCTGTGCCCCATGCCTGGGATGCCCTCCCTACTTATCTCCATTTCTTAGAATCCCTTATTTCCTTGAAAGCTAAGCTTGTGCCACCTTTTTCAGATAGCCTTTCCTGATGCCCTCGGCTGTTGACATCATCAACTTCTACTGATTTTGCCTTTGACTATGTTTGTATAAGTGATCTCTGCCAAGGCAGAGTCTTTATCATTGTATCTCCAGCACCTAGTGAGGAGCACAGTGAGTGCTCAGTAAAGACTTTTTGATTGATTAAGGCTCTACCATGTGCCTGGCACTCCACTAGGTGCTGAGAATTACAACAGGAGCAAAAATAGCTATAACAGCTAATATTTACATAAAACTTTACACACCTTAATCTCATTTGACAGGCATCTACTTGATGCGGTGAATAGAGGAACACTCATTTTTGTGAGTTCAAATCCAGCTCCAGACACTTGCTAGTTGTGTGACCTTGGGTAAGTCACTTTACTCTGTTGGTCTCAGTTTCCTTCTTTGTAAAATGAGCTGGAGAAGGAAATGACAAACCACTCCAGTGTCTCTGTCAAGAAAACCCCAAATGGGGTCACAGAGAGTTGGACGCAACTAAAGAATGACTTAACAACAATGACAAATATCTCATTCAATCTTCACAGCCATCATGTGAGTTAGCTAATATCCCCATTTTACAAGTAAACAAAGAGGTCAATGACTTTCTCAAGATCACACAACTAGTAAATCTCTGACACAGGATTTGAACTCAGATCTTCCTGACTTGAAAGTTAGCTCCTGTTTACACTGAGACAAAGGAAGACAAAGATACTTTAAAAAAAAGTGACCTCTGCCCTGCCAGAGCTCCTAACTGACCGAGACAGTGGTTTTCAAAGTATGATCTGGGGGCCGAAAGTGAAAACTGTTTTCAATTTGACACCAAGAGGTTACTTATCTACTGAAATGTGCTTCCTTTTCCAACCACGTGTCTATGGGAAGCTGAATTTTCTTTACAAGCCTTAAGCAAAACGACAAATCACGAGAGACTGAATGCAGAAGCAGATAAGAGAATCCAGCTGTGTTTTATTAAGACAGACATTGAAGAGATTGCCAAAAATAGGTGGAAGAAAACAAGGACCCTAATTTAAAAAAAATCAGTTAACAAGTATTTAATTTTCTTCATACATTCAGCACTTACCACAGTGCCTGGCAAAAACAGTAGGAAAATATACTTATTTTCCATTTTAAAGTACATTATTTATGTTAATGTTAATGCCCAAAGGCAGACAAAGCCCAGATACCCTCCATAGTGGGGGAGGGCCTCCTCACACAAAAGGAGAGTCAGGTAAACTAGGAAAGGCAGCTCACCCTAAGGACACAGTAGGGACAGGGAAGGAACATTATTAATGTTAATGTTAAGCTACATTATTTTTGTTTTTAAATGAATTAAGAAACAAATTAAATGTTTAGGCTTTACTATTTACTGCAGTGTATATATATATATACATATATATGTATATATATATATATATATACACATAACAACGTAAAGAAAAGCTCTTTGGGGTCCTTAATAATTTTTAAGAGTATTAAAAGGGATCCTTGAGACCAAAAGAGTTTGTGAATACACTAGGTGGTTAGGAAGATCCTTTTCAGTATGGTCCTCACACAAAGTCTAACTGGATGCTGTTTTCTCTCCTAGGTCCCAGAAAATAGTGACAGCCCTGTCCATAGGAGCCAAAAGCCCTCCGGGACGCAGAGTCCCCAGGGCGGCCAGCCTGACCCAGCATCCCCTAGCCCCAGTGTTGCTGTCGAGAACATTCCTAATGAGAAAGAAGGGATGGCCAGCTCAGAGCCAGTGCTGATGAGCACCATAAATGGGGAAGACCCTCAAGGGAAGAGCACCATGGAGACCCCTCCAAAGAAGCCACAGCCCCTCAAGAGGGCCAGAAAGACCAGTGATGTCCTGCTGATGGTGGCCAAAATCAATGCGGAATTACCCAAGACAGAACTGAGGACTCAGCCAGTTGATCCAACCCACAAGCCTCCTTCCTCCATTCCAGAGCTGGAAGGAGAGAAGGGACAACCACCAGGGGACATTTGTGGCCCACAGAAAGCGACCGAGGACTCTGCCAAAAAGACGGAGAAACTGAGGACAGTGGGAAGCCCAGGCTCCACAGACATGCCTCCCAAGAAGAGCGAAAAGCTTCAGATCAAAGTGGGCAAGTGTGGCAAGGTGCCCCAAACCAAGGGGCTAACAGGGGGCGAGTCCCTGAGTAAAGAGGACCTGGGGACCAAGGCCCAAGCCAAAGAGCAGGGAGGTGAGGCTGAGGTGAAAAGGTCAAAGGCAGACAAAGCTCAGATACCCTCCATAGAGGGGGAGGGCCAACCTCACACAAAAGGAGAGTCAAGTAAACTAGGAAAGGCAGATCACCCTAAGGACACAGTAGGGACAGGGAAGGAAGCCCAAAGCAAGGCAGGAAAGGGAGACAGAGCCCATACCCAGATGAAAAGGTGGGGTGAATCCCTGAACAAATGGAGAAAGAGGAGTGGGTCCCAGAGTCAGGGGAGGAAGGACAGTGAATCTCAAACCCAGGGGAGGAAGGAGAGTGAGCCCCAGAGTCAAGGGGGAAAGGAAAGTGGATCCCAAAGTCAGATAGGGTCCCAAAGTCAGGTGGGGAAGGGGGATGAGAAGAGGAGTGGTCTCCAAAGCAAAGGAAGGGAGGAAGAGGACCCCTCCCAAAGGGAAGAAAGTGGCAGCAAAGTTCTCGAAGAAGGAAAGGGCGGCCATGGATGCCCCACCACAGAGAAAGAGGGAGGTGAAAAAAAGGAGACCAAAGAGACTCCAGCAAAGATGGAGGAAGAGCAGGAGGATGGAGAGGGAGGCCCAAGTGTTGATCCAGATAAGGTAAGGATGCTGCCCACCCTGGAGATGCAGAATGGCTGGGGTGGGGATGGGACCAGGGGAAAGGAAGCTGCTTCCCACTGGGGGCAGAAGATGGGAGCTTTTGTCTATGGAGGTATGGCAAGCTGGGCAATGTTTCTTGAGGAGATGGGTGGGGCTTTGGGGGCTTGGAGACAGCCCCTATTTGGATCCCTGGAGGATAAGGGGGAAGGGTGGCATAAAAAGCAAAGAACTCCCAACTTACAGTTTGGGAGCATCCTTGGAATGTCAAGTCTCTGGAAAACATTTCCAGGAGTTCAGGTCCTTGCTTCCTCCTTTCATTCTGTGAATAAAATTGCAGAGGAGTCCCCAGGTCATGGGACCTAAGGCCTAGGACATCCTGAGCTGATCAAGTCCTGATGCCCGACCCATTGCATTTGGACCCAGAGTCTACAAGGGCTATGGAATGCTCTCCCCAATGTGGACTACCAATACACAAATGTAAAATGTCAGGGGAGGTAGATTAGACTTTGATGCATGACAATCTCTAAGGTATTGAATTCAGAGGTGGCTGTGTGACCCTGGACAAGTCACTTAACCTCCTTCATCTTTAAAATAAAGGAATTAGGCCTGATGGCTTCTGAGATCCCTTCCACCTCTGGGTCATCCTATGGTCTCATTACTGTGGGCACTCTGTCCACCACAACAGACCCAAACTCATCTACATCTCATGTGGCACACCTTGTCCTTACCTTACTCCAGATTTTCCAGAGAGGACAAGGTGAATGGTAGAAGGTGTGGTGGGTACCTGTGCAAGTTCTTGGGCTGGCAACCATCTTCCCTTGCCCTTGCCCCTTGACCAACCCACCTCCTTTTCTGGGCACCTCTCTGATATCTTTCACAGTGTGCCTGGTGGGAAAGCCATCATTGCCAATGAACCACGGCCAACTTATATGGGAGAGGTCATGTCAATATGGCAAAGAGAAATCAAGGAAGGGTCAGGTTCAGGTGCTGCCTCTGATATGCACCCCAACAGATCACTTAACTTATTAGAGCCCCCACAAGCTCTCTGAGACCTCAAGTTAAAACTGTTTGGTATGGGGAGGAGTTTCTGTGGTTGGGAGACTCCTAAAGCTGTGTAATCAAATTTACACCCCTTATTTCACTGTCTTTGTACCCAGGAACTGGAGGACCGATGGTATGAAGCTGAAAAAGTCTGGCTGGTTCAGAAAGAAGGATTCACCCTGGGTAACTTGTGGGCTTGGTCCCCTGGGAACCACCTGACCTGTAGCTCTGTGACTTGCTACCAGCGTATCAAAGGGCTTTTGGCAAGCAACTTTTCCCTTCTGGGTATCAGTGTCCACTGCTGTCAGATAAGAGATTTGGACCAAATGATTTCTAATGTCTCAAATGGTTCTGACATCCTCTGTTCTAAGGCCCCTCCCAGCTCTGACATTCCCTGTTCTCAGGCTTCTCCCAGCTCCGCCATCCCCTGTTCTAAGGCTCCTCCCAGACCTGACGTTGTCTCTTCTAAAATCCCTCCCAGCAATAACATTCCATGTTCCAGGGCCCCTTCCAGCTCTGACATTTCAGGTTCTAAGCTGTCTCCCAGAATTGAAATTCCATGTTCTGAGGTCCTGATGTGACCAGACCCTAAGGGGAAGAAGCAAACCTCATCCCCAACCAGGCATCCCTTTTGTCATCCACTCCACTACCACGCCCAAACCTCCCCTGTCTGTGTGTTCAATGCCATAACCCAGGCTTCCTTTTGTGGGGGATCCCCTATTAGCGACAGTGCTGAAGCCAGATGTGGGGACCCCAGAGCTGGCTGCAGGACGAGTGAGACTTTGCATCGAAGCAGACAAATCCATCACCGAGGTGGATGAGGAGAACATTCATCGTGTAAGTTCCCCCCAGTTCCAGGTACTCTTCCCTGATTCTATGTCCCCATGAAGACCACTCTAACTCCCTCCAGAAACCACCATCCCACTGGGGGTGCCTGGCCCCTCCATCCTGTTCTGCCTCCCCCTAGTACAGGCCTTTCTCCACCAAGTGAAGTTGGAAGGTTTGCCACTGTCCTTCTCTCTTGGAGGATTCCGTGACCTAGGGGACAATCACAGGAAAGATTACACAGGTCACCTGGTCTGACCATGACCTTTATCCAGAAAATTAGCTCTGAGATGTGGTGCAGGCAGATAATATAAAAAGACCCAGAAAGACCTAGAATCGTATTCAATTCTAGATGCATACCAGACTACTCAGATATGTCTGACATTAGCTCTGACTCCATGGAGTCATGTTGTTGAAGGGTTCTCCTATATAATATTCAAAAGATCATATAGAACTAGAGTTAGAAGGGACCTCAGAGGTTATAATTTTTCAGACGGGGAAACTGTAGCATGGAGAGATTTTTTTTGAGTGATTTGTCCAGGGATGCATAGCTGGTAAGTGTCTGAGGTAGGATTTGAACTCCCGGCCCCAAGTCCAAGGTCTTATTTTCTTGATACTCACTTTCATATAGGATAGAATTCATTTAAAATTCAACTGAATAAAATACAATAAATGTGTTTATTAAGTACCTACTGTGTTTAGAGCACTGTGCTGCCTACTGGACTGGGGTTGGGGAGATACATCATTCAGAGAAGTCAGAGTCGCTGCCCTAGAGGAGATTACAGTGTAGTAAGGGCTAAGACAAACCCAGAGAGCTGTAAGGAATCATACATGACTAGGTAAGTCTGTGGAGAGGTACAAAAAGTCTTACAGGACGTCTGAGGAAGGTTTGGCTCACATAGAAAGGGGGGACATGAGCCTTTAGGATGTCCCATTGGCAGATTGTGGAGGGTCAGTGATGGCTGAGCATGACTGTATCTGCGGTTAAGAATGATAGTTTGAAGTCCAGTCATGGGAAAAGGGCATTAGCGTTCCTGCTTGACCCCAAGGGACTGAACAAGGACCAGTAGGCAGAAGTGATGGAGGCAGAGTGCCCCTAGACTTATGTTAGCGCTTTCTAACAATGACAGCTATTTCTTTTTTTTTTAATTTTTATTTTATTTATTTATAAATGTTCTACAATCACTTCCTTAAAATTAAGATTTTATACCCCCACACCTTTCCCCACTACCCCCCTCCCTCCCCATGACAGCATACAATTCTGTATAGGTTCGACATATACTTTCCTATTGAGCATATTTTCACTATAGTGATGTTATGTAGTCACACTGACATAAGTGGAAGAAATCATATAACAAATGAAAACATGATACACTAAAACCCACACACACACAAACATGATCTGCTACAATGACAGCTATTTCAAAGTGGAATGAAGAAATTGCCTTGACAGGTAATGAGTTCCCCATCCCTGGAGATCTCCAAGCAGGGACTGGGTGACTGCTTGTCCAGGATGTTGTAAAGGGAATATTTGTTCAAGTATGAATTAGACTAGACTATGTAGGCAACCCCACTTTGACATTTCTTTCTCATAGCTTGAAAAGTCTCTGAGGTAGGAATATTCCAAACATTTCTCTTAGCACATCCCTGGTGCCTAGCCGTGAACGCTGTCGGTCTTAATAAAAATAAAAGCTAACATTTTATAGAGCACTTACTGGGTGCGAGATGTAATTGTTTTATCATATGATCCTCACAGCAACCCTGGGAGATAGGTGATATCATTACCCTATTTTATAGAGGAGGAAACTGAGGCAAACAGAGGGAGTGACTTGCCCAGGGTCACACAGCTAGTAAGTATCTAGGCTGGATTCGAACTCCTGCTTGGTGTGTTGTGAGTGGTGAGGCTGACTGAAGTCTTGCCCTAGAATGAAGGATGGATTGGACAGCACGTATTTAATCTCTCTCTGAGGATTGAGAGGGCACTCAGGCTCCTTCCTGCACGGCCTCAGCATCAGGTCCATTATCATCACACTGGTTCTCTGTGGGAGGAACCAGTTCCAGTTAGGACTTCTAAAGTCCCCTCCAGTTAGAGCATATTACAATTCTGCGAATGCCAGATCAAGCAGAACTGACTAATGATGGGAGTTCCCTGGGGGCTGCACATCTCTCTGTGACTTTCATTTCTGAGGGGGCTTTGATGAGTCTGCTGGCCACAGCGGTCCATTCTGAGCTATTCAGTGAGTGTCTCAAGGCCTTCCACCCTCAGGGAGGAGGGAATCCAGAACCATAAACTGTGGGTTCATTCTAGGCCAACCCCCCAGAGCTGGATCTGGCAGAGAACCTAGCTTCACTCCAGAGCCTCAATGAGTCCAGTGTCTTGAACACGCTTCAGCACCGATACCAGGCCCAGCTCCCACACACATACACAGGACCAGACCTGATCTTCCTCCAACCCCAGGGTGCTCCAGCTCCTTTGCCTTGGAAGGTAAGGTGCCAATGGGGCTTGGTTGAGGGTTGTAGAGGAAGACTAGGGGTTATTGGGGTATGAATATTCATTTGCTGAATTGAATATAAGCTTCTTGAGCACAGGGGCAAATTTTTTTTGGTTTCTTAACTCCTAACACAGAGCTGGGTCCATAATAGTCCATAGTCAACAAAGCGTATATTGAATTAAATTGAATTAATTTGCTTAATATATATTTGCTCAGTGCCTTCTATAATAACAATATTTATGTTAATAGCTCTTATTTTTGTAGCTGCGGGAAGGTTTGCAAGGGGGTTCCATACTAGATACTGAAGTGCATGTTGGTAGGGGGGTTTGTGAGATTGTTTGGACTTGGCCTCTGAGATCCCTTCCAGCTCTGGGTGTAGGATCCTGTGAATTCAGAGAGCTGCAAGGTTAGGGAGATCTCAGGGCAATGCTGCATTTCATTCAAGGGAGGGGGGTGCTAAATACCCTGTTTCTACCTCTCCAAGGGGAGCTGGCACATAGCTGTGGCTGGAAGTCCTATTAAATATGTCCCCAGTGACTTGGAGTCTTGGATAAGTCTGCACTGTGGGAGCAGTATGATATAAGGTGACAATTCCCAAGGGGTGCTCACCCCCGTGAGGTCAAATCTCTTCATAAAAATGCAAAGGTGTTTTCATTTCTGACATGGTAAATATTGACAGATCTAACCCTCACAAAGAATAGCCCTCTGAGGAGACCTTAATAATTTTTAAGAGTATGAAGGGGTCCTGAGACTAAAATGCTTGAGAAACTCTGATTGAAAGGGAAGACCCTCTGGACTAGGAGGCAGGATTCCTAGAGTGGGGCAGGGGGGCGGCAAATGACTGTCTTCAGTTTCTTGGAAGCTAAGATGGAGAATTAGCTGAGTTCTACTTGACCCCTTGAGGACAAAGTTCTTTCTGGTGTGAGGGAGAACTTCTTGTCCACTAGTGCTCACTCCAACTTGTACATACTGGAGGCACAAGAAGAATATAGACAGTCAATGCTCAGTACCCTGTGGGCTCTGGGGCCACACCGTGCTCTCAAATTCTGCGGTTCTCTGACCTGGGGTCTAGTCTGAGCTTGGCCCGTGATCCAATGGGATTATATGTGGAAATTGCTTAGCACAGTTCTAACACATAGTAAGTATCAGATAACTGCGTGAGCCTCTCCCCTTGACCAAATTACTGAATCCCTCTGGGCGTCAGCTAATAAGGATGCTCCCATTAGACAGATGACGAAACAAGCCTTATGGTCATAGTAGATGTTTAATCTTGGATTGCTGTGGTCTCTTTAGCTGCTGGGTATGACATTGGGCTCCTGTTTCACTACAGTGGTTACTCCATCCGCTAATGTCAAGTTATGTCCATCCTTACCACCCTCTTTGTGTCCAGCTCATAGGATTAGAGGTTTTAAAGCTTAACCCCCTGACCAATCTCAGTTTTGTTTTCTGTGACCACCAGGTGGCAGCCTAGACCCACAGTTGGATCTAGATCTTGGGGAACCGGTTGGGGGAACCAAAGAGGGGGCAGCAGGGTCTGTGCTCCGGGGATGGGGGTTAGCCTCTTGCTTTTGGAACCTCTGGGAGTGAAGTGGGACCCTAGAAGGAGAGGGCAGGGTATGGGAGGTGTTAGTCTTCTGGTAAAGGTGGGGTTCTCCTGGGTGGCAGTAGGAAATCTGCCTTCTTGGTTCTTAGGGGAGAGAGAAGCAGTACCCTGACCCACCCCGGGACCCCTACTCAGTGGTTTGACCTCCTGGGGATTTGTCTTGCTAGCTTGGCATATTGACATAGTATGCCATTATCATTATCTCTCAAGGGTCATTCTCCAGTGGAGTGACAACCATTGGGACCCTGGGAGGGAAGTAGAGTCACAGACCTGGCTGGGAGGAACTTCACAAGTCATGTAGAACAACCCTTCATTTAACAAATATAGAAACAGAGGCCTAGGGGGATTTAGTGACTTGTCTAAGGTCATGTAGGCAGCAAGAGAGATTCGAATTCAGGTCTTCTGACTTGGAAAAAGCACAGATTAAGAGCTTTGTACCAAGCATCGCTGTTAAATGCTGGGAATTAAAATAGAAAGAGAAGCACTCCTGCTCTCAAGAATCCCTGGCTGAAACAGCACGAGATGCCACATGGAAGTAGATGGCAAGGACCGCAGGGCTCAGCAGCAGGATGGATGGCAAGCCCAAGGGATGTGGAGGGCACTGGGGCAGAGAGAACACTCTTGTGATGTCACACTTTGCCTCCCTCACGTGCTATTCATGTTCAGTTTTAGCTTTGAGCAGATCAACCAATCCATCAGTAAATATCAATTACCCACCTACTATGTGTCAGGCACACTGTGCTAAAGGCTGGAGATAGAAAAAAGAGGCAAAGAATCTTACAATCTGATGGGGTTAGATCATTTAAAAACCTCATATTAAGGTAAAACCCAGGTTGTGTGTCCTGGTGGTGGCGGCTCTGGCTCCTGCCCATGGCCGGGTAGTGTAACCTGGTGAGTACAGGGGGAGTTGAGGGTCTCCTCTTGGAGGGGCCTCACCTTGACTTCTCTTGACTGGGATGAGTTAATGGAGCCATGTTCTTTCAGGGTTGATCTAATATAGGATAAAAAAATCCCTAAGAAATCTGTTTTCCTTCAGGATTCGCTTACCTCTGCTCCTAAATGAAAGAGCTAATACATTGTGGAATCTCACCCCCAGGTCCCCAAAGGAAGGAGGGATGGCCTGGTGCCCCATGTTTGTTCCCTAGCCCAGAAGGCCTACTGGGCTATGCTGAGCCAGCGCCAGGACCAGACCATTGTGCCCCTTGGCAGGAGTGGGTCTGGTAAAAGCACTTGCTGTGAGAGAGCCCTGGAGTACCTGGTGGGTAGCGCTGGCACTGTGGATGGACAGGTCTCAGGTAGAGTCTGTGTCTTTGTGGATGGGGGTGCATGTGCATGTGTGAGGACTTGGGGGGGCACATATGGATGGGGGTATATATGGACACATGCACACGCAACACAACTCATGTATATGTAGATACATGTCTGTTGTGAACATGTCTGCACACATTTATATCCAAGCACAGATGTCATGTGCATACATGTACATGCGTGTGTATTGTGTGTACATATATATGCATGCATGTGTGGACATGTTTAAAGAGATGATTATGACCCTAGTAGTAACAATAGTAAACTTATATATACCAATTAAAGGTTTATAAAGTGCCTTCCCCCTCAGTGCTTTGCATAATGCTTGCACATAGTAGGGCCTTAATAAATGCTTAATGACTATCTGACCGACTTTACATGTATCATCTCGTTTGTGATTCTTGTGAGGGAGGGGCTGTGGGTAGATGTGGCAGGCAGACAGACTTCAGGGTGTTCATGAGCGTGATTGGAAAAAAAAATGCAGGCTTTATTTTCCCTGACTTCTAACAGAAATTTCTCATCTCTTTTAATTATTTAAAAGTTTTATTCTGAGGAGCCTATAGGTTCCACCAGATTGTCAAAAGGATTCAGAATGCAAAAAGTGTTTAAGAATCCCTGGGGTAGAAGGTAGTAGCTGAGCTATTTCTTGAAGGAAGCCAGGGAGTTTGAGAGGTAGAGGTGAGGGAGGAAGACATTTTGGGCATGGGGGACAGCCAATGCAAAGGCATGGAGAGGGGAAATGCCATGTACATGGAATGATATGAGGGCCATTTTGACTGGGTTGTGAGATTGGGGGGAAATGGAAGGGAGGAAGTGGGGGAACATCCAGAGTCTGAGGTGCAGGGTGAGATTGGAAGGAGCAGATCCTTCCACTGCCTCAGAGGGGGCGCTGAGTAACTTTGTGCCCTCCCTTTGTGTCTTTTTGCAGTGGAGAAGATCCATGCTACCTTCACAATCCTCAGGGCCTTTGGTTCGGTGCTGACCGATCACAGCCACAGCTCCACACGCTTCTCCATGGTCATGTCCCTAGATTTCAATGCTACGGGCCGGATCACGGCGGCCCACCTTCAGGTGAGGGCCCTGCATGGTCGAGGTAGGCTGAGCTGGGGTATTGAACCCTGAGGGTGAGCTCTGTTCCCAGCCCCATGCACTCTCTTCCTCCTCCAAGTGACTGGGCAGCTAGTCCCTGTCTCTGCCTGATACTCCATCCCCATCACCATAACTGTCCCTGGCTGGCATAGGAGCTGTCAGCTCCTTCCCAAGTCTTGCTCAGTGACCTAATTTATCCCTTTCAGGAGCAAATGCCCAGGCCTATCTGTTCTTCTGAATATTGCAAGGATTAAATATTCATGAGTAAATATATAATTCAGCAGTTCATTAGCAGAACCTTAAAAGTGAAAGCTGAAATTAGACAGTTGTTCCCTTAGCCTTCTTTGGCAAATCTGTGTTTGGGGAACACACAGCCTGTTTTTTCCCGTCTCCCCAGCCCCCCCAGAAATGTTCTGTATGGAACAGAACAGGGGAGTGGGCTTCTAAGAAGGGCTAGAAGAGATGGCCTCCCAGAATGAAGGCTGGGCTAAGGCTGCAGATGAGGCCTCTGGGTGACTCTCTGCCCAGATGGAGAAGGGATCATCTATGTTGTCCCCTGGAAGAGATCTGTCCCAGCTTCCCCTCCCCTGATCTGTTCTTTCTGCCTTTAAGGGAGCCTGAAATGATGATGTAAGGCATTGAAGGCCTCTGATAAAGAGGAAAAAAATAGTTATCAATACATAAGGACCATGATAGCTATTAACATCTTGGCCTGAATTTGTTTATTGATTTAACCGGCCTCCTGAAAGAATGGGGAACAGGACAGGTGGCTGGCTCTTAACAGGGTCTGTGAAGAGATGGGGGCAAGTGTGAGCAAGAGGCCCCTGCAGGAGGCTCTGGTTAGACCAGGGGTGCAAGGAGCACCAAGTGGAGCCCCCAGTGGCATGGCAGGCACTAGCCCCTGAGGGGAGGTTGGAAACATTTAATGAAGGGGGCATGAATGAGGGAATGAATGATGATGCCCTGGATTCCAAGGTGGCCTCCAGTGGGTGGGAAGGTGTAAGTATTCACCTGCTGTTTACCCCTTGGCAAGAAGAGTGGACCCAGCATGAGGTCTTTCTTCCTCTCTGCTTGTGCCATGGGCCTGCTAGGCACCAGTCCAGGTGGCTGAGCCCCGGTCTAGGCCACATCTTAGCATCTTGGTCTCTATTTTCCCACACGAGGCACCTTTAAACCTTGAGAAGTCATGGGAATGATGCTGAGTCTAAACCTCTGTCTCTGATGCCCTCCTATCTCTGGTCTGTCTCTAGACCATGCTCATGGAAAGAGTTCGAGTGGCCCAGCAGCCAGAAGGGGAGGGGAACTTTGCAGTTTTCTCCCAGATGTTGGCAGGGTTGGACCTCGATACCAGGTAAGATGCCACAGGTGCGGAGTCCTGAATCGGGGATCCTGGTCTGGGTATTGGGTGCTTGCTCTTGGAAAAGGCTCTGGACCTGAACATTTGCTGGGAGATGCTTGTTCTAAAGGAAGGAGTTCCTATCGACGGAGGTCAAGGGGACGATCAGTTTCACTGTGCTACATCTGGTTGTGGCCCTTCATTTTAGGGGACAACTGATGCTTAGAAAGGTGAAGTGATCTACGGAGGTCCCCAAAGCAATAAGAGTCAGAAGTAGAATTTGAGCTCAGTTTCTCTGACTCTAGATAGTGACCTGGAGTGAGCCAAGAGGGCAGGTATGGGCAAGGTGGCCTAGCAGGTGGCTCAGCAAAGGTGGGATTTGAATCTAGACCCTTGGATTTCAACTCAGTGCTTTTCAAGCTGAGGCTGGAGAGCTCATTTGTCACGGATAGCATGGAGAGGATGCTAGCATCTGGCAGGAGTCTGGTTCACCCAATTTTAAGCTCTGATTCAATTTAATTCAGTTCAGTAAGCATTTATGGGATGCCTACCAGGCACCAAGGTTTGTGCTCTGGATACAAAGACAAGAGGGAACCTGACCTCTGCCCTTATTCTACTGAGATAACGGGATTATACAATCTGATTTTTACAGAGGAGGAAACTGAGGTCCCAGAGGTTGAAATGACTTACCTGAGGTCACAAAAGCCATAAGCATCAGTGGTGGAATTTGAACTCAGGTCTTGTAACTCTGAGGCATTAGACCATATTGTTTCCATAGAAAAATTTTGCCACGTGAGGATGAGTAATGGGGGATGTTGAGCCTAGAGAAGAAAATACTTGGGTGGGGAGAGATATGAGACTGCAGGACCATCTGTGAGAGATGTTGTGGAGGGTACTCCTTGTCTGGTGTGGGAGGGACTTGCTGCCCTCCAAGGGTCCCTCTTAGTCTGAGATTCTGTGGCTGCATGAAATTGTTTCCCGCAGTCCTGTCATTGGATGCCCATTTCATAGATGTGGAAACTGAATTGCCTGAGATGATATAGGAAACATGTGAGACTCAAGTCTAGTGGTCCCAAATCCACTGGGCTCCATTATCCCCTACGGCAAGCACAGAACCTGATAGAGCTTAATCGCCTGACAGGCTTCCTGGAGGAGAGGGGAATTTGAGATAGATTTTGAAGGAAAATGAGGGAGACAGGTTTGCCCAGTGAAATGGGCCAAAGGAACGTAATGTCAGGAAGGTCTTCTAGATCTAACTGGCTATCTCTGTCCCATGGACTCTTTGGGCCTCTGCATTCTCATCTGTGAAATGGGGATGATACCACTTCCCTATCTCTCTCACAGGGCTGTTTGTGAAATGGAATATGATAGCGTATGGAAACATTGCTTAGCGCAGTGCCTGACACATAGTAGGACTAAATAAATACTTGTTGACTTGACTCTTCAAATACAAGAGATTATTGCTTCCTCTCCCTTCCTCCACCTCATTTCCCCTTCCCCATCTCCTGATCCAGGAGTGAGGGAAGCAATTTCATTCCTACAGCCAATAAACTGACTTGGTGGGGTCCCCATCATTGCCTGGATTGGAGAAACAACCAATCAGAGAAGGCACCCCAGCCCCAATGTCTCTTGGCTTGTGGCTCTCATACAATGGTTGCTGGTGGGTCCATTACTCCTTCTCCTAACTGACCTCAGTAAAATGGTGATCAGCATTCCGGAAACCTCGTGTCTGTGGGGAAGGAGGCCACCCCCTTATTGGGACCCCTGGCCAACAGCCCCCAGGCACCTAACTCCAGCTCTGTGATCCCATCTCCTCCAGTCCCATGAATTCCACAATAGAATAGGTTCTTCTGCCCAGAAATGCTCTTCCGTTCCTTTCTTCTTTCTGCTACAGCTCTAATAGTTTGCTGTGATAGGAATGAGCACTTTAGCAATGGTTCTTTTTTCTTGGCCTGACCTCTCATATTGGCCTCCCTCTTGTGATTACAGAAGGTCTGTTTTGATAACTGGCTTTCTCTGTAAGCTAGATAGTTGGCTAGATTTTGTGCCTGAGCTAGAAAGAGGCAGATAGGGTTCTGGTGGGGACTGGAAAGATTCCAGATGAAAATGAAATGACATGTTTGCAAATGGGCTCCCAGAGAAAGAAGTGGGACCCCCTTGGGGAAAGACCAGAGGTTTTGGAGTTGAGTTGGGGGCTGGGAAGGAAGGGCTCTTTGCCCATCTGTCTGTTGATGTAACCAACCAAGCATGAGAAAGCCTTTCTGGGGATTGGCGTCATAGTGCCTGAGAAAGGGGAATGTCTTTGGGGTCAATCAGTCTGAATTTGACCCTTGGGTCTGATTGTTCTCTTGAGAAAGCCACTTAACTCGTTTATATGTTGGTTCCTCTTGAAGGTGGAAATGCCTTGAGGGCAGGAACCCCCTTTCTGTATCCCTGGCACGTAGCAATCTGCTTGGCACTGGCTAACCTAGGTAGGCCTCCATTTCCTTTTCTGTAAAATGAGAGAAGTGGACAGTTTGATCCTTAAAATCTCTTCTAGCTCTGATTTTATGACCCAATGGTACTAGCAGACCCCTGGAGATTTCAGATGCCCTGGCACTGCGTGCCTGGTTTGTGCTTCAGGGAGAGAAGCAACTGAGCATTTCTGAAGAGCACCATCTTTTCAGTCTTTTTCATCATGGTTTACAATGATATCTCACTAGACTTCCTTAGATCTTTTCTCAGGGCTCTTTGAGAATCCATGTTAATACTCGGTGAGGGAACTTCTCTTTTCCTCAGAATCAGGAACAGCACAGCTCATACGTCTGTAGCATGGAATTCGCCGATCCCATTTTATAGATGAACAAATGAGGCTCAGGAGCTCATAGGTCCCGACCTGGAAATGAACTCAAAAGCCATTTGCACAAAACTCTTGTTTTACAGAAGATGAAACTGAAGTTGTGACAAGGTCATGCAGGCAGTTAATGTCCCAGAAAGAATTTGAACACAGGTCCTCAAAAGACAAGAGCCAATACTTTTAGAGCCCTTTGACCAACCCTAATTCATGGAGTCTTAAGGCCAGGGTTCTTTCTCTCACACCTTGGTGCCTTTTAAAGGAATGAAGGGCATAGGAAAATGCCTGCTTTTACAGAGAGATGGGGGCAACTCTCTGCTTGCCAAAGGCTCACCAGTGGCTATCTCTCTATGGGATCATAGGATCTGGAGTTGGAAGGGATCTCAGAGGTCTGGGTCAACCCCTTCATTTTACAGATGAGGAAACTGAGGCCCATGTTTGAAGCTGGGACTTGAACTCAGGTCCCCTGACTCTCTGTCCTGTCCTTTGCCTAATGAGCCAGGCAGACACCATCTTCTTTGAGTGGGTGTATGTTTTTTCCAAGAACAAAAGTTAGGCCCCAAGGGGGGAGGCCCCAGTCTGCTTTTGGTGGGTCTTTGCCCTTGAAGGGAGGCAGTGATATTCAGTGGGCAGGGCTCTGGCTTTGGAGTCAGATGACATGGGTCTGAATCCGGGCTCTGCTTCGTATTGCCTGTGTGAGCCACTCTGGGCCTCAGTTTCCTTATCTGCAACTACCTTCCTCACAGGCATGTTCTGAGGAAAATGCATAAAACTTTAGAAATGGGAACAAGAGAAAAGGCTGAAGACCTTATCCCAGTCCTCAGAGTTCTCTGTCTAGCTGGGAAAACCACATGTGCATAAGTGAGGTTAATTAATGTCTCCAAGGTCGCTCCCACAGCCTTCATCTGGGTCTAAAGATTTGCTTAAACAATGAGAAAACAACATTCAAGGATGTTCTGGGAAGGATGCTGGGAACTGAGACCCTGAGGGAGGGACAATGACCTCCTTTTCACACCCTAGAAGTCATTGACTTTGGAGAGAGACCTGGTGGGGAAGACCAGCCTGGAAGCCCCTCCCCCTTTCACTGTTTGGGCTTTCAGGAGGCGATCGCTAAAGTGGCTTCCGCTGGAGACACTGCCAGGGATACAGAGGCTGGGGTCAACCCCCTCCTTTTACAGATGTGGAAACTGAGGCTCAGAGTGTCACATAGTTTGTAAGTGCCTGAAGTGGGATTTGAATTCAGGTCTTCTGACTTTTTGTCCAGATATCTATCTATAACCATGCTGCCTCATCAAGAGGCCTCCCAGTCCTGACCTTCCTTGTTCTAAGGCCCCTTCTATCCCTGACATCCCCTGTTCTAAGGGCCCTCCCAGTCCTGACATCCCCTGTTCTGAGGTCCCTCCCAGTTTTAGCACTCTCTGTTCTAAGGTAAAACTGTGTGGAATTCTGTGCCCACTGTGGGGTGGTGTTTAGCTGTTGGCAGTGCCTTTCCTTCATGTCAGTCTGGTGCCCTGCCCTGAAGTGTCTGCTCTGGTGCCCATAAGGCACCATCTCCATTCCTGTGCGTGTTTGCTTTGGCCCCTGGCCCTGCTGTCCAGCCTTCCGCCCCAGTACAAAGACTGTCCCCTGGAGGTGGCCTGGGCCCTTCGGGCCAGCTAATAGGGTTCCTCAAGGGTCCCACTGCCTATACAGCACGTGTGGTGGGCAGACTGGCAGATTTGGGGCCATGGTCAGCTACAGCCAGGGAGGGTGAAGGCTGAAGGCTGTGGGGACACTGAGGGAGGTGGCATGGCCAGTGTGGCACTACGCAGGCCTCAAGAGGGAGCTGAGCCTCCATGAAAGAGCCTCCCCCTCCTTTCTTCCCTCCTTCCCTCCCTCCTACACTCTCAGCAGTCTGGATTTCCTGCACTTTTCTGCTGCTCTATTGTCTCCTAACACAACAGAGCCCTGAGTGGGAATGGAAGCTGCAGCATCCTCATTGAGAGGGGAAACAAAAGTGTCTTTCAGGGGGAAAGATCAGTCACTGTTTCACCTCAGGAGGCCCTGGCTTGGGCCTGGGCCCAGCATGCCAGCCCACCCTGGGAGCTTTGGAGGGGGTGCTGGAGATGGGTTGCCAGCCAGGTCAGAGCAGAGGGAGACACACCTGAGAGTGAGCTCCAGTTCTAGACCAAGAGGAGGGGGCAGCCTCCCAAGCAGGGGGATGGCATCACTCCGGAAAGCAGACGCAAGGTGTGGGGCTCAGTGGACAGAACAAGGTACTTGGTTAACCCAATCTGCGGTCCAAGCCCTCCCACTGGGTGACTTTAGGCAGGTCATAGCCCCTCTCTGGGCCTCAGTTTCCCTCTCTGGAAAAGTAAAGGGGTTAGATGAAAGGATCTCTAAGATCCCTTCCAACTCTGAATCTGTGACTATGATCCCAAGTCACCTAACCATTCTGGGCCTCAGTTTACTTCTCTGGAAAAAGAGTGGCTGTAGTCAAGCACATGTTCTTAGCCTTTTTGTTTGTGTAACAGGCCCCTGAAGCAGTCAGTCTGGCCAAAGCCCATGGGTCTCTTCTCAGAATGATGCTCTTAAATACACAAAATAAAACAGTTAGGATTACAAAAGAAACCGACTATGTTGCAATACAGTTATCAAGTTCATGGACTCCCCTGGTTAAGAACCCTTGGAGTGTATCTTTAGTGTCCCCTCCAACTAGGTTTGTGATCCTTTCACCCCCAAGTCCTTTCATCACTCTAGGCCTCAGTTTCCCCTCCTGTAAAAGAAAGGGGTTGGGTCTCTGAAGTCCCTTCTCCTTTTGAATGTGTGAACTCAGCCTCTGTGGAAGAATGAGACCTCAATGTGGTCCCCTTTTATTCTTCATGTTCCCTGTGTGGGTGGCTCTTCCATACCCCTAAACTGCCTCTTGGGAATTAGAGTGAGATTGCCCCTGGGGAGAGATTGATGAATGAGTGGTGCAGTGACTGGACTGATGGCCTTTACTGGGCCTTGGGGTCTAATGCGAAGAGCCTTGGACACGGAGTTAGAGGCTGGAGGATCTAGTTTCAGATCTCATCTATCTTTCTTACTACTGGTGTGACCTTAGGAAAGTCACCTAACTCCTCAGTTTTCTTATCAGTCAAATGCGTCTCTAAGACGCCTCTCAACCCTAAGACTTCTGATTCCCCTCGGAGGACTGTGGACTACCTATCTTAATAACTGCTACATCAGTCAAAATCTTTTCTCCAATCTAAATTAAAGTATCTTAAATCTGGAAGCCCCTCCTGGATCACTGGCTCGTCTTGGTGGAGGGGCTTATGTGACTCAGTGAAACTATGAGCTGTGCCACGCAGGGTAACCCAAGATGGACAGGTCATAGTAGAGAGTTCTGAAAAAAGGTGATCCACCAGAGAAGGAAATGGCAACCACTCCAGTATCTCTGCCAAGAAAATCTCCTGGACAGTATGGAGGACAGGTGAGGTCGTGAGGAGCTGGGCATGACTAAAAGACCAGATGCCACCAACAAATCTGGGAGGGATGGCAAAGATCATCTAGTTCACTCCCAACTTCCATTTGACAGATGGGAAAACTGAGGCCCAGAGAGTGGAGGAGTGTTGCCTGAAGTCAGTCAGGCAGCTAGTGTTTATTAAGGGCTTACTATGATCCAGGCACTGCGCTAAAGAACTAGGACAATAACCCACGGCCCCCAGTCTGGAGTATTTTCCAACATCCCATGCTTGCTGGATAGTTTTCCAAAGCTCAACCCTTGGGACAAGTACAAATGCATTAGAAAAGAAAAAATCCCATAGAGCTGAGTCCAGAAAGACTCAGTTCCCAGAGAAAACCCTCAGGGTAGGCTCTCCCTGGCCTTGGGCCTGAAATGAGTCATCTCCCAGGTGCTGGGTTGGGTCACAAGCACTCTCAGGGGCAGAGATGGTCAGCATGGTGCTGGCACAGCAATCCCTGTCTCAAGAACGTTTTTGAGGCTGTGAGATCACATCTCTTGCCTTCCATTCCCACTTTCAGGACGGAGCTGTACTTGCACCAGATGGCAGAGAGTCACTCCTTTGGCATGGGTGTGTGGGCCAAGGTAAGGAGAAGCCAGACAGATTTCTGCTTTCTCTAGGAGGGATAGGGGTACAGGGAGTGGAGGGTTGGGTGGGAAGGCAAGGATCGGGGGTTACTCTTCCTCAGCATTCCCTCCACATTGGCAGATGCGTTGAGGAGGAAGTCTGTGGCAGGCTTAATGTCTCATGAAAATCAATAAGTGTTTGTTGTGTGCTCTGTTTTCTGCTTGGAACTGGTGTGTGCATGTTATGTGTGTGTATGTGTGCATGTGTGAGTAGGTGTGTGTGTGTGTAGGTGGAGAATGGAAAAATATCCAGCAAGATGCTAGGGTGAGGGAGGAGCACTGGATGCCATCCACTGGAGGATGAAAACATCTGGAGGGCAAAGATGGCTTCATTTTTGTTCTTGTATCCCTGGCACCAGGCACCATGCCGGGCTCTTAATAAATCTCTGTTGTGTTAAACTGAAAAGAATTAGAATCAGAAAGTCTGGGTGACCCTGGGCAAGTCACCAAATCAGAAGCAATGGGAAGGAGCCCAGTTTTCATTGATTGGGTGTTTTTCCTTGCATTGACCATAAATTTGCTTCGATTTAAGCTGCTTATTCATTTTCTGGGATATCTGTTTCTCTCAGAGAGGCAGAAAAAGCCTGTGCCTTCACCTGTGGTTAGGCTACCCCAGGAAGAATCAGGGTCCTTCTGAGCCCAGAGCCTGAGACTTTGGTGTAAGGGGCCCCTGGGCTCTGCATACTGTATATCTAGGGTTACTACAGAGGAACGACCTCTGGCACTAGTCAGAGGACTTGTGTTCAAGTTCTGCTGAGGGGTTTGCTCCCTGAGTGACTGTAGGCAGGTTAGTTAGCCTTTGCATTTCTCGATTTTGTTCCTCTGTAAAATGAGGGGGTTGGGCCAGCTGGCCTCTGAAGTTCCGTTCAGTACCACAGTTGCAATTCTCTACAATGACACTGATAATGCCTACGGCTTACATCTCACAGGCTTATTGTGAGTGTGAGAAGATACATTTATAAAGCACGTTGTGAGCCTTAGAGCCTTATGTGTCAATGCCTGGGGCAGGGGGTAGGAAGATGACTTCTAGAGAGGAAAATCTGAAATAAACACAAAAGATCATAGGCTCCCTTCATGTTAGGGTCATGGGATCATAGAATGTGAGAGCTGGAGGGACATTTGAAGAGTCTAGATACCTTATTTGATAGAGGAGGAAACTGAGGCCCAGAGAGGGAAGATAGCTTGCCCAAGGTCACACAGCTCAGATATTGCAATCAGGGCTTGAACTTGAGTCTTTTGATGGCAAAACTGGACCCTTTCCACTCTACTGGACTGCCTCCAATTACTTGAGGATAGGAATTCCTACTTGGTAGCAGAAAGGTCAGTGTTTTTGGCTGAAATAGTCAAGGTAGATTTCATAGAGGAGTGAGATTTGGGCAGGACCTTGAAAGGAGGAGGAGGTTATCATGGATGGCCAGATTACTTGGACATCTTCAGTCCCCCAGGACTCACTGTAAGTGATGGAAAAGCCTGCCTGGAAATTTGAACAGCTCACTTGTTCATTGGCTTGTCCTGCATGGGTGTCATTTAAAGTAGGAACATTTAGTTGATCAACATTTATTGAGTATCTACTACATAAGAGGTGCTGTAGGGGACACAGAGAATCTACAAAGCTTTGTTCCTTCTTCTTCCTCCAAGAATCAGGTCAGTTTTTGTCTCTTCTGTAATGCAACCCAAGGGATGCCCACTATGCCCCCAGCAGACGGCATTATCTTCCTTCTCAGTTTATCCAAGAGTCCTGTGGTTCTCTCCTTTGCCCTGCCACATTCGACTTTGCATTCTGCTTCCCTGTGGACCTGCCCCTTTGCCCAAGAAGAAAGTAATTAAGATCCTAGGCAGGGCTTCTATTTTAATTGCCTTTGTACCTCTAGCATTTAAGTCAGGGTTTGGTGTTTTCTTTTGACAATCAGGGTTAAGTAACTTGCTCAGGATCCCAAAGCTAGTAAGTATCTGAGGTCAGATTTGAACACAGGTCTCCTGACTCCAGGTGCTCTGTCTACTGCTATTCACCTAGCTGCCCCTAACCCTCTTTGTGTCATGGACCCCTTTGGCAGCCTGGTGAATGCATAGAATAAAATTCAAAGGAGTACAAAGGAACCCATTGATTTGAAGAATAGTTACTTAAAAAAAAAAAGGTCACTGACCACAAGTTAAGAACCTCTGATCTAGACAGAGTGTCTTGTATGTAGTAGATGTTTATTGAATGCATGACTATACATAAAGCACATTTAACAATGATATATATATATATACATATCTACATGTGTATATATACATACATGTATGTTTGTGTGTTTGTATCCTTATGGGGTATATGCTTACTGTGCAGTATGGAGACTAACAGCTCATTTCCCCTGCAGGACTTTATGGTATACAAACCACTGACCTCAGAACAGGGCTATCTGGAAAGAGAAAGTAAGAGCAGATTTTACTGGGGAGAAAATCAAAACTGAAAGATTCAGAAGACTTGACTAAGGTCACATAACTGGTAAGGGTTAGGATCAGGATTAGAAGGCAGTCCTTCCAGTCCAGTGTGCCATGCTTTAGGAAATCATCATGGTGTGTGTGTGTGTGTGTGTGTGTGTGTGTGTAGGAGATCCATGTGGTCAGCTTATGAAGGGGGTGCAGCTTTGCACCCCTAGAGAGAACCTTGCAGACATTGAATGTGGGAGACCATGGTTCAGTAGTCCTGCCTCTTCAGGGATCAGGTTTCCAGTGGAGATGACCCTGGGGTCTCTGGAGCCTCCTGACTCTAGGCTGTGCTTCGGTGAGCTGGGGTATCTTTCCGACTTGGAAGAGGGTCTGTTTCCTCATCTGTCCTTTATGAGGATTATGTAGGACAAAGCGACCTGCTACAGGCCTGCGCAGGGACCCCACATGTGCAGCCAGAAATGAGGGATGAGGGCCTGATACAGGCATGCCAGCTATAGATAACGTCTCATATTTTATCTTCATTAGAGAGCTATTCATCACACTGAGAGGAATTGGCCTCCATGAGCAGAGGGTCCCTGGGGCCTGCTGGGGGGTGGAGCTGGGGGGTTTGGCTGCTCCACCTCGTCCTGTTAATCATTCTCAGTATCTGGGCCTGCATGCTTTCTTTGAACAGTGACTATAGATGCGGGGCTAGGTTTGAAAGCACTCACCAAGAAGGATGCCTTATTCTCCATCTCCCCTATGCCCACTTTTGTGTGCTCAAACTGTGAGTGGTCCTAAGAGCCTTCTGGGGTCCTAGAGCCTAAGAGCAATGTTCTTGAAGGTTTCTGGGTTCATAGAGGAATGAAACTTTGGGCCCCTCCCAAAGATAGCCTTCTTGACATCCAGGGTGGGGGGAGGTGGTGGTTCTGGAAGGAAGTGCCAAGAGAAAGCTGGGACTGATTTTGCCCTCCTTCCCCACCCCTGCCTTGTGTGACCTGGGGGAGCTAGGTGACCTCTTTGGTGCCTTCTGGCAGGAAGTTTCCATGAGGGATGAGCAACAGGCTTGTCTCTGGTTCTTTGACGACATGCAGGAACCAGAATCTATGTAATTACCACTTAGTCATGTGTAGATAAAAGATGTAACAGTACAGGACCATTTCCTTTACAGTCATAAAGCTCTCATGCTGTCTTTACTGCGGTGGTCCAGAGTCCACGATCCGACATCTTTGGTAAATCAAAATAGACAGACTGGGAAATCGAGAAAGAATTCAAAAACAGAGTTATCGATGGATGATTTTTTTTGAGAAAGGTAAAAGTGACCCTATATTTTAAGCATATCTTGAGGACTCTGTTACTTATGGGAAGGGTTTTTAGGGTACATTAAGGCAAGCTTAGTATCCAGAACCCAAGGTGAGATGTTCTGGAAGAACGGGGGTCTAGAGAGATTAAGAGACTTGTGTAGGGTCACCCAGGTATAAGTATCAGAGGTGGGATTTGAACCCGGGTTCTCTGACTCTAAGGCTCTTGCTACCGGACCATGTCACCTTTGAGATTGAGACCATGTCCTATGAGAGTCGGGGGAAGGATATGGGTATAATTAGCTGGAGAAGATTAGATATTAGGGGGAGATGATAGCTCTCTCCTAGGATCTCAAGGCCTGTTATGTAGAAGAGTGTGGAATAGACTTACTTTGGGTGGGCCCAGGAGACAGAGTTAGTAACAAGATGCAGAACTGTCCAAAAGGCAGGTTCCAGCTTAGCGTCACCTCTGAATGAGGGCAGATGTTCCACAGTGGGAGGGGCTGCCTCAATTTCCCATTCCCAGAATTCTTGAAGCAGAGACTGGCAGACACTGCTCAGGTGAACTGAAGTTATGTTATAATATGGCAGCTCAGAATCAGTGCCTCTGAGTTTCTTCTGACTCAGAGATCCTATAATTCTGGGTCTGGAAACCCTGGCCAATGAAAGATACCCCAAAGCCTGGAGAAGGCTTTAAATTTCTATCTTTAAATTTTTAAAAGGCTGTCATGTGGCTGGAAGGATACCCGTATTCTATGTTGAACCAAAGGGTAGAATTGGGACCAAGGGGTGGAAATGACAAGGAGAAAAGTCTTGGCCTTGCACAAAGCAGAACTCAGGCTGTACTGGGCAGTAGTGAGCTCCCCATTCCTGGGCCTTGATGACCATCTCTCAGGAATACTAGAGTTGAGCCTTCTTCCTGAGGGACGGCAGCTTGCTGAACCCCTAATCTCCTTCCTATTCTAAATTCTATCCTTTCCCCATATTCCTTCCTCCGTCTACCCTATGCAGGATCCTATTCCCACCCCACATCCCCATTTTGAAAGAGAAATGAAAATCCCTTTTCTCTTTGCACAGCTTCCCTTGGTGGGTCAGGCAATCTTTGTGAGCAGCCACAATTCTACCTTTTTTAAAGCAGTAAAGCTCATGCTCTAACCTCAAGATAGGATTTTCGTGCTTTATGGAACCCGTTCTGACATGCAGACTCATTTGTATCATCCCAAGATCTTATTATTTAGTGTTCCCGTTGCTTTGGAAAAGAAAAAGAATGAAGACTTTGCTCTTTGGCTTAGGACCGGTGCCTGGTTTCTTCTTCTGTAAAACAGGCATGATGATACCTATGGCGCTCACCTTATGGGGCTGGGAGACTCAAACCAGTGTTCTACTCACAGAATGCAGAATACAGATTAGACTTGTTTTATTTGGCCCTAGAGGGTAGAAATAGAAGCCTTAAGAAAAAGCGTCAAAAAGGCAAACTGAGATATGAATGAAGTCAGGGGGTACTGGTTCCTTAAGAAGCCCAGAGAGGGCAGCTGACTTCCCCAAGGTCACCTGGCTGGTCAGGGCCAGCAGACCTTGAACTCAGTGTCCTGTCCATAACACCAGCACGCACCAGCACATTGATGAAATTCTAGATTGTTCCAAGTACAATCAGAATTCCCAGGAAGAGGGGTTCAGTGTAAGTGGGAGCAGTCTGATGAGACTGACCATTGAGGGTGGGTCAGATTTGTATGGGAAGAGAGAAGAATATAGAAGTATTTCCTGGTTAATATGACATTTCTAATGGGCTTTGAGGTTTTCCAAGCATTTTCCTTATGTTCTCTGATTCTCACAACAACCCTGGAATGTAGATGCCCCATTTTATCCCCATTTTACAGATCAGGAAACTGAGGCAGGCAGTGACAAAGTGACTTGTCAACGGATCACAGACCTAGTAAGTGCCTGAGATCAAATGTGAACTCAGATCTTTCTGACTCAAGGCCCAGCTTCAGATCTTTTCCAGTTGTATGGCCTTGGGCAAGTCACTTAACCTCTGTCTGCCTCCATTTTTTCTCTCCTGTAAAATGGGCATAACAGCACCAGCTTTCCAAGGTTGTGGTGAGCCTAACAAAAAAAATATTTTTAGAATGCTTTGTGAATCTTAAAGCATTATAGAAATGCAAGCTCCCTATTATCTAGGGCTTCTTGCTGACCCATGCCCTGACCCCATTGACGGAGACTCATAGCCCAAGTGGACCAGATCCTTTGGGATTCCCAGAGTGAAAACCTATGGGATAGTGGAGTCTCTGAACAGTCAGTCCCTGCTGATGAGGAGTCCCCTGAGGGTCCCAGCAAGGCCCTGATACCATCCCAATCAACAGGGGACCTCTAATCCAGGGATTAGCAGTTCCTTGGAGTGCAGCCAATTTGTAGACACATTACAAGCCTGGTGGGCCCCAAATCCTTGGGGAGCCTTAATCCCAGGCTCTTTGACAGGCCTTGAACTGGGGAGGGAGAGTCTGGAGAGAGAGAGAGCCGAGCTGGGGTGTATGGGTGGGTGGCCCAGAGAGTCTGATCCTACAACCTCACCCACCTGGGCTCTCTCTGGAGAGACGTCAGCAAGGCCTGCTTCCCAGGTTAGGCCCCCATCCTCCTCTGGACTGGCCTGTCTCTTGTTTACTTCTTTTAATGCTCACATGAAAGGGCCTTGCTGCCTGCAATGTATCAGCTTTTAAATGAAAGTTATTTCCAAGCTGCTGAGGCCCCGGCAGCCATTGGAAATCACAAAACCTTCGTATCATTTTCTTCTTGTCAATAATTTATTTTTCTTAAACTGAGACTGATTGAGGGAGGTGGAGGAAGGAGTGAGAGAAGCCCAAAGAAATGACCTCCCGCCCTACTACATTTTGCCTCTGGCTATTGTATTTCAGGTTTTCACCTCCAGAGAATTTATTTTTTCATGGTCAGTTATCAGCTCCTGAGCAATGGGCTAGGCCTCCCGATCTAAGGGCTGAGGGACACCCCAGCAATGGGGGAGGGGCGGGAGGAGTGGGGTGAAATGCTAAAGGCTCCTGGTACAGTCATATGGCATGCGGTGGACTCAGGGAGAGAGAAAATTGGGCAGCTCTGAGGGGTTATGGGTCTGCCAGGGAAGAGGGAATTTGGACAGAGTGAGACCCTTGGAGGTAGCATTAAGGATGCTGAATTTGGAGTTGGGGGCTTTGGTTCAAGCTACTTAATTAAAGCCTCTGTGGCCTCAGTTTCCTGACGCTTTGCAATTTGAGCCAGATGTTGAATTGGAAGACCTGGGTTCTAATCTTGGTTCTGCTTCTGACTTTCTGCCCTTTGTGACTTTGGAGTGAGCCCTTAACTTTTTCCTGGCCTCATTTTCCTTATCTGTAAAAAAAAGAAGGCTTTGGAGCAAAGATCTAAACTAGGAATGAAAGCGTCTGAGTTGGATTCTCATGTGGACGAGGAGCCTCTGGAGAGAAGGAGAGAGGGAGGGAGTTCCCCATTCCTGGGTCTTTGAGCAGGAGTTGGATGACCACCTACCTTGATTGGGGCAGGATCTCAGAAGGCTCCTTCCAGCTCAGAGATGTCTGTGATTCTGAAACCAGCCGACTTCCAAGGTCTCTTTCAGCTTGAAATTTTTTGCTCCTCTGATTCTAGATAGCAATCTCTCCTGTCCAGACCCTCTGGGAAGGGGACAAGGCAGCCCCACTAAGCTGTGGATCTCTTTGAACAGGCAGGTCACCAGAGGAAGTGTCCAGATGCTTGGGTCCTCGCTGCTTCCATCCTGGCCACCCCAATGCCCTTTGCTGTATTCTCTAGGAGGTTGACCTGCTCCAAAGATGAGGATTCACATAACCATTTTAAAGCATTTTTATTCAATGAGCATTTATTAAACATCTATCATATGCCATTTTAATTCAATGAGCACTTATTACGGTCCTATCAAGTGCTATTTTATTCAATGAGCATTTATTAAGCACCTACTTTATGCCATTTTAATTCAGTGAGCACTTATTAAGGTCCTGTCATGTGCTATTTTGATTCAATGAGCATTTATGAAGCACCTATTATGTACCAGGTACCTTGCTCAAAATTAGAGATCCAAATCTCCCCAGCCCTAAAAGAGCTTATGGTCTCTCAGAGGGAAGCATAAGAGAGGAGGGTTACATGTATACAGAGAAGTAAATACCAAATTTAGACAAAGTAAATATACAAAGTGAGAGAGAGAGCCCGAGTTAATGAATCTAAGCTGGTCTCAGGGACAGGGAGACCTGGATTCAAGTCTTGCCTCTAATACCTACTGACTATGTGACCCTGGGCCATTCACAACCTGTCAATGCTCTCTAGACAACTCTGTAAGGCCCTAAATTGAAGACAATGTGCTCCCTGGGATCTGTAGAGAGACTTTCCTCACTAGGGAGTTCCCTCTAACAGTGAAATCCTGGGCCAGTCCCTTTCCCTAAGTACTAAGTAACTCTTTTGGGGGCAGTATTATCACCTAGGGGAGTTAGGATGGGCCTTCTGTAGGTGGTGGCCTTGGAGTCAAGCCTTGAAGAAATTTATGGGTTCTTGGTGGCAGGGAAGAAGAGGGATCTTAGAAGACAAATAGTCCAAAGCCTCTTCAACCAAGATCTAGGATTTCTTTTATAAGTTGCCCACCCACTAAGTGCTTGAACACCTCCAGTGACGGGGTGCTTCCTACCTATCAAGGCAGCCTGCTCTATTTTTATAAGAGGCATGATTCAAACCCAGATCTTTTGACTCTGGAATCAACAGTCTTTCCCCTATTCCACAGTGCCTATGATTTCATTAGGACAACTAGGTGGCACAGTAGATAGAGCCTGGAGTCAGGAAGACCCGAGTTCAAATGTGACCTCCTGGGAGTCAGGAGGGAGGAGAAGGAGTGGGAAAGGTCTCCTGCAGAAGATGGGATTAGAATTTAGTCCTGAAGGAAGCCAAAGAAACTAGGAAACGAGGAGGGAGAGCATTCCAGGCAGGGGGAACAACTCGTACAAAGGCATGGAGTTGGGAAATGGACGTCATGTGGGAGGACCAGTAAGGAGGCCAATGCTGTATGAAAGAATGTCAAGGGGCATGAGAAAAATTTAAAAGTTAGGAAGGAACTGAGTTACGACCAATGAGGAATCAGAATTGGAGGCTTTGAGGGGTTGAGTGATTTGTCTAAGGTTATCTAGGGCGTAAATGATGAGTTAGGATTCAAACCCAGATCCTTTCTCCAGAACACCATGACTCATTTTTGACTTTCTGTCCTGAACCCGATATAGAAGGTGGCAAATAGTAGACACTCTATATGTGCTGGTTGATTGGTTGAATCTAAGACTTTTATATGCTATTTTACTAAAGCTTTGAATTTACTTGGTCTGTCGCCTTGGTGAGATGGCAAACACAGACTAGGCAAGGACCATTCCTTTAGCTGTCTCTATCCCCCCGCAGCTTCTTGCCCAGGGCTGGGCACACATTACCTGGCTCAGCAAACACTTGGAGATTGGCCTGAGCTCTGAGAAGACAGAGATTGGGTGGATCCTGCCTTCCTCTCCATCACTCTTTTTCTCACAGTGGTGTGTGGTGTATATTTGGATTGAAAGGAATTGATTTTCCCAGGCAATCTAGAGAAGGTGGGGGCTGCATGGCCAGCAATACAATCATTTTGTCAGTGGAGGAACCAGTGGCTGCCCAGAGGAAATAGACTTGTTTAAAAGGTCATCCCACAAATGAAGGACTATTGAGGAAGAAACAGGCTTCCTCATCCCAGGTGCCCCATCACCCCATCCTCCCTCTTGTCCTTCATCTCTCTCTCTTTGTCTTTCTCTCTCTCCCTCTTCTTTCCCTCCTTTTCTCTCTCCTTCCCTTCCTTTCTCCCTCCCTTCTCTCTTTTTTCTCTCCCTCTATCCTTCCCTCCTCTTCCTATCTCTCTGTCTCTGTCTCTGTCTCTCTCTCTCTCTCTCTGTCTGTCTCTCTCATTTAAATCAGCCCAACCCAGGCATCATTTTTCTGTTTTTGAAAATGAATCAAGACAATAACAAGTATTGCCCTCCCCAAGGATGAGGTGTCTGATACCTTTTCGAGGTAACAAACTGTTTCATCTGTGAAGAGACAAAGCTGGAGTGCCCTATTGTTTCAGGTTGAGCTTTCCAACCTGGCCAAGGTCCCTCAGGCTGTGGGGAGAACAGGAATACAAACGTCCAGCTCTAGTTGGTTTGCCCAGTTTGGGACCTGAGCCATTGTTCACAGGGGACTGTGGTCCTTTTGATCTGATGTGTGAGGTTGGAGGAGGGGAAGGGAGGCTGAGAGATGCTTCTCAGCTTAAGGCTAAGGCCCCTGAACTGTAAGAACCGTCCAGCGTTCTGCTGGAATGGGAGAACGTGGCAGAGCCTTACTCTCTGAAGGCAGAACCTTCAAGGAACCAGTATCATAATGAGACATCAGAAGAGGTCTTAGTGGAAAGTGTTCCGTCTAACCATCAACCCCCTAAGAAGTAGTGTGCAGAGTAGATACTAATTTAGATAAGAGTTTAGGAAGTCCTGGTTTCAGATCTCACTTCTACCACCTACTGGTTGTGTCACCCTGATTCATCTCTCTGTGCCTGAGTTTCCTCATCTTTTTAATGGCTAGTCCCCCTTCCATTACCTTGTGTCTGTTTTATATATTATGATCTCTGCATATATTTGTTTCACTTGATACAATGTAAACTCCCCAAGGTCAGGGCCTGTTTCATCTCTGTCCTTCTATCTTCATCATCCAGCTCAGTACATGGCATTAGTAGGTACTTAATAAATGCTCATTGATTGATTGAGGCTCAAACAAGATAGTGGATGGAAAGTCAGTGGGGAAGTCGATCTAAAGAGCTTTGGATTGCCTGGGTCCTGGCTGTCTGCAGTTGCTCAGCGATGTCTCAGGATAAGAGGAGACTGACTTCCTGGATCCTACTTGGGAAGCCTGGAGAGAGGAGGCTGTTCTTTATCCCAAATGGATGATCAAATTGAGGTTATTTGTATTTGAACGCAGTTTGCCTTTCTTGCTTCATGGAGCTGGCCTGAGCTCCTGGGTATGTGATCATGAACGTGTGTCGCCCAGAGAGACCATCAGAGGCCTCCAGGTTTAGGCATACTGACATGACCTAGAGGTTCCTCTAGCTAGCTCTTGATCTGCCTCTGAGAAGGACTGACCATAGGAGAAAACAGGGTAGTAATGGGAAGATCACAAGCCTTGGAGTAGAAAAACTTGGTGTCTCATCTCAGCCGGAGTCTTGGCCAAGCCAGTCACTCTCTCCTGGGCCTCAGTTTCTTTTTCTGTAAAAAAAGGGTGGTTTGGACTAAATATTTGCCTCTGTCCCTTTTAGCTCTAAAATTCTATGTCATTTCAAAGTTCATGCTCACAATTCTTTGCAATTTCAGCTTCTTTTCCTTTGGGGCCTGGGGTTGGGAAACTGGGGAGATGACAGTTTCTCAACATGGACCAACCCAGACATTCTGAAGTTTGATGGATTTTAAGTGTCTGGAAAGCATCCTGGTTGATTTCAGTAGGGAATATGCATCTTTTCCCCTCGGGACTCCAAAGACAAGAATGAAGGCTCATAGACTGAGAGCTGAGGGGAGCCCCAGTGGACATAGAGGTAGAGATTCATAGTGGAAAGAGAACTAGGTGTGGAACCAAGAAGATTGGAATCACAGACCAGGGTTCGAACCTTGGTGTTACTGCTTCCTTCCTAGACCACAGATGAGTCATTTCCCTACTCAGTCATCTCATCTACAAAACAAAGGAGTTGAATTTGGTCGGGGAATACCAACTTAGGGTTAGCATAGTTACTCTAACCTTAGATTTAAGGGGGTCTGTGAATTTGGATGCAGAAGTTATAGCTTTATTTTTACTAACTGAAATTTAGCATTTCCTTGCATGATTCTGAGAAGGGGTCCATAGGCTTCCCTAGACACTGCCAAAGAGGACCACAACACAAACATCTCTAGATGAGATGATCTCTCAGATCCTCTCTACACCTGATGTTCCTATGAAATGATAATGTGGGAAAATTCCTGACTTTGGAATGAGATCTGAATTCAAATCCTGTTCCTGTGTGTGACCTGGATCAAATCACTTCCCTTTTCTTTTACTAAGTTTCCTTCTCTGTAAAATAGACTGATTTGACCAGATGAACTTTAGGGTTCATTATGGTACTAAATCTATAATCCTATAAGATTCCCGGAACACTTTAGAACATATTTCTGTAGGATGTATTCATAACTCATATTATTCCAGTGCTTTAAGGTTTACAAAATGTTTTCCCCAAAACAACTTTGTAGGGCAGATAAGACCATAATTATTTCATTCATTTTACAGATGAGGAAACTGAGGCATACAAAGGTTAAGTGACTTGCTTAGGGTCACACAGTGAGTGTCTGAGGTCAAATTTGAATTCAGTTCATCCTGATTCCAGGTCACTATATTATCTTACTATCTCTAGACATTAAAGTACATAAGTAAGGTCTCTAATCACTTGTGGATTTTGGACTACCCAATGCTTCTACAAGCCACTCATAATGGTGGACTGACCTTGAGAATCCTGTTGGTCCTCATGAAACTTTACTATCATGCCATTCAAATCTGACCTCAGACAGCTTAGCTGTGTGACCCTGGGCGAGTCACTTTACCCTGTTTGTTTGAGTTTTCTTATCTGTAAAATGAGCCAGAGAAGGAAATGACAAACCACTCCAGTATTTCTGCCAAGAAAACTCCAAAAGGGTCATGAAGAGTTGGACATGACTGAAATGTTTGGACAGCAACAGCCACTTTCTCTCACCCCTCTACTCCAAGAAGGGAGAAGAATCAAATGGGGGCTTGCTTGAGTTTTCTCCATTTTCTTCCCTAGAAAGTCATGAGACTGGTGATGGGGTCTGCCCATAATTTTCAGTGTGATGCTCATGGATGACAATGGGGACCATGAGCAATATCCTGTTACCTTTGTCCTTGCCGTGTCCTTTCTCCTGTGTTTCCAAATCTCATAAATAACCAAGAGCAGGTTGGCAGGAAGCAGGCTTGTCAGTGCCCCCACCCACAAGCATGCAGGAGTGGGGGTTGCCAGGCTGAGCTCATGGTTGCTAGGGATTTTGTGTTCCCCAGGTGTCCCAAGAAAATGATGGATCATCGGCACAGACCTTGGCTATTAATTGGAACGCTTCCATGATGAATCAGTCAGCGTTGCAGGATTGTTTGATTTTTCTTTCTCTGGTTGGATGATTGTCCCTGTGGGCCTCTCATTGGTTGGAAAAAGCTGCCCACAAGGAGGACTAGTCCCCTGGCTGTCAAACCATCCCCAAAGGGGCCCGGACTCATCTGCCCCACTGGCCGCGCCTCTATTGCTTTGGACCATCCTGTTCTCATGTGTCAGGAGACTTGCTGCTGTCCAACCTCAGTGTCTAGTCACAGAGAAAGTCTGAGCCAAGGGTCACATCATGTCACCAGTGAGGGAGAGGGATGGTACTGTGGCCCCAAGGGCTGGGAATCCAGATCCCCTGACTCAGAGAAAGGCAGAAGGAAGAGGAAAATCTGTCAGG
Organism: Potorous gilbertii; assembly: GCA_028658325.1. NCBI lineage: Eukaryota > Metazoa > Chordata > Mammalia > Diprotodontia > Potoroidae > Potorous > Potorous gilbertii. The sequence continues at coordinate 234,820,971 of CM053773.1, forward strand.
GGGATGGATTTATTTTCTCCCAGTAAACTCATAGGTCATTAAAGCAAGACCAGACCTTAGAATAGGGAATGTCAGAGCTGGGATGGGCCTTAGAACAAGGAAGGTCAGGGATGAGAGGGACTCTAGAATATAGGATGTCAGAGCTGGGAGGGGCTCAGCTTCTGGTCAGCATAGCTAGGATCCCAGCCCAGGCCCTTTCAGGGTCCCCCCTCCCCACCTCACCCCTCTCTACCCCAAGTCCTATTTCCTCCATCTCCAGGTGATACAGACTGATTTTAATATTAATAGAAACTAAATTGAGATGGGTAGCCTGTGCAAACCTCCTTGTATACTCCCCAGTGAAATAGAAATTATTTCTGGATCATCTGGGCCAGGGCCTGGTTCAATAATTCAATGCCACCAACATTTATCAAATGCATGCTATTTTCTGAGCCCTGTACTAGGTTCTGGGCTTACTCAGACAGAAGACTGAGCCTGCTTTTCAAGTGTTTACTTCCTAGTAAAGATATGTCTGTAAAAATAAACGTTGTAAGAATGGGAGTGAACCATGCTCACCCAGAGTGCCCAGCACAGTGCTGGGAACATGTAAAGTGGCTGAAATTGCTTTCATGGTAGGAAAGGGGAGGTTAGGGAAGGCTTCCTGGAGGAGAGGGCATTCTAGGCATGGCTGGTGGCAAGAGCAGGGCCCCTGAGATGTGAGAAGGCAGGGGGAGAAAAGAGCCATCCTTTGGCCTGCCTGGAACCTGCAGTGGGTATGTGGGTGGGAGCAGCCCAAGATAAGGCTGGGAAAATGGAGGAGTGATGCACTTGGGGGGCCTTTGATGGCAGGACCATGCAGCTTTTAAAAAAATAATTCTCTCAATGGAGCAATATGCATTTGTTACATGCCTACTATGTGCCAAGGATTTTGTTAAGTACTACAAAGAGAAAAATGAACCAGTCCCTGTCCTCATGGAGCTTATAATTTATTTCAGGAAGATAGGAAATGTGTGTGTGTCTGTGTGTGGCTGTGTCTGTGTGTATCTGTATATGTATGTGTGTGTGTGTCTCTGTATGTGTGTCTGTATGTATCTGTATATGTGTTTGTGTCTGTGTATGTATATATATGTCTGCGTGTGTCTGTGTATGTGTGTGTATGTCTGTGTCTGTGTGTGTGTCTGGTGTCTGCGTGTGTATGTGTATGTGTGTGTATGTCTGTGTCTGTGTGTGTGTCTGGTGTGTGTGCGTGTGTGTGTGTGTCTGTGTCTGTGTCTGTGTGTATCTGTATATGTGTTTGTGTCTGTGTATGTATATATATGTCTGTGTGTGTCTGTGTCTGTGTGTATGTGTGTATCTGTGTATGTATATGTGTGTGTCTCTGTATGTGTGTCTGTGTGTGTCTGTGTGTATCTGTATATGTGTTTGTGTCTGTGTATGTATATATATATATGTCTGCGTGTGTCTGTGTATGTGTGTGTATGCCTGTGTCTGTGTGTGTGTCTGTGTGTGCGTGTGTGTGTGTGTGTGTGTCTGATGTGTGTGTGCGTGTCTGTGTCTGTGTGTGTGTCTGGTGTGTGCGTGTGTGTGTGTGTCTGTGTCTGTGTGTATCTGTGTATGTATGTGTGTGTGTGTCTCTGTATGTGTATCTGTATATGTGTTTGTGTCTGTGTATGTATATGTATGTCTGCGTGTGTCTGTGTCTGTGTGTGTGTCTGTGTGTGTGTCTGGTGTGTGTGCGTCTGTGTCTGGTGTGTGTGCGTGTGTGTGTGTGTGTCTGTGTCTGTGTGTGTGTGTGTGTGTGTCTGTGTGTGTGTCTGTGTATGTGTCTGGTGTGTGTGTGTGTGTCTGTGTCTGTGTGTATCTGTATATGTGCTTGTGTCTGTGTATGTATATATATGTGTGTGTGTGCGTGTGTGTGTGTGTGTGTGTCTGGCGTGTTTATGTGTATGTGTGTGTGTGTGTGTGTCTGTGTCTGTGTGGCTGTGTGTATCTGTATATGTGTTTGCGTGTGTCTGTGTGTGTGCATGTGTGTGTCTGTGTGTGTGTGTGCGTGCGTGTGTCTGTGTGTGTGCATGTGTGTGTCTGTGTGTGTGTGTGTCTGTGTGTGTGTGTGTGTATCTGGTGTGTGCGTGTGTGTGTGTGTCTGTGTGTGTCTGCTGTGTGTGTGTGTGTGTGTGTGTGTGTGTGTGTGTGTGTGTCTGTGCGCCAAACTGACCCAACCCAGCTCTGAAGGGCAGCAGCAGCAGAAGGGTGAGGCTTCATTTACGAGGCGAGCCTTGAAGTCGCTGGCTCAGCGTCTACACGCGGCTTTAAGGTTGCGATACATTTTGAGGTACATTATCTTATTTCATCCTCACAACCACACTGGAAAGTAGGTGACGATTATCTCCATTTTACAAATAGGGAAACTGAGGCAGACAACTTGCCCAGGGTCACATGGCTGGTAAATACTTGAGGTAGATTCAAACTCATGTCTTCCAGTGCTCTATCCACTGCTTTCAGTCACTGCTTCCAAGGAAATCAGGGATGTTAAGAGGGATTTGAGTAAAGAAAGCACTCTAGGAACTGGGATTGAGTCAATGAATCTAAGGCAATGGGAGCCATTGAAGGTTCTTGAGGACAGCAGTGACTTGGTCAGGACAGTGCATTATAGAGATTCTCTGGGCAGTGGTGGGGAGGAAGGATTGGAGAGAGGACAGAGCAGAAGCAGAGAGGGGATTTCAGGTGAAGGGAGAAGCTGGAACTCCTCCATGATATGGAGCCCCCCAGTGACTATCCAGGCTCCTTCCCCACCCCATGCTTTGCTTGTAAGCATTTCCGACTCCTTCTTCCCTTTCCCTTTCTGTCCCTCCCAGCCTGAAGAGAAGCAGAAGGCCGCAGCAGCATTCTCTCACCTCCAAGGGGCCATGGAGACGCTGGGCATCTCTGCTAGTGAACAGCGGGCCATATGGCGGGTGCTGGCGGCTATTTATCACCTTGGAGCAGCAGGGGCATGTAAAGGTAATCCCCTTCCTGGCCTCAATCCAATCCAACACGAATTTATTAAGCACCGATGGCGTGCAGGGTCCTCCCATAGCTGCCCCAAGTCTCTTAGAGGCTTGAGTGATCATGTCAGAAAGAGACTTTCTTCCTCCGGTTTGCTCTGTTGCCTTCTTCATTGGGGGTGGATGCCAATGTCTTCCCTCCCAGTGAAAGGACTTTCCCTGGTGTGCTAGATGGGTGTTCTGATGCATAGGGTAGAATGTTGTTATCATTGTGGGGAATAAGGAATTGACTTCTATGGGAGCCCCTGCGCTCAGCTGAGGGGTGGGGGGCTTGGGGTGCTCCCTCTCAGGATGCTTCTGGAGATCTCCTGTGTCTGTTGTTCATTCTTGGGCAAGTCTTCATTTGGTGAGGGGGTTGGGAGTGAAATTTTATCCATCAATCAAGAAACAATTATTAAGTGTCTATTATGTGAATCAGTGGTAGATGGATATTGGAAAGAGTCCAGTGAGTCAGAAAGAGACATCATCTCATTGCATATCACAGCCCGTTCTCCATGCCTCTTGTGCGTGTCTTCCTGTTGGTTCACCGCAGGGAATTCATCTACCATGCTTGGGGCCTTCCCAATTTTTCTCTTTCAGACACCTGGGAGATTACCAGTGGAACACATGTGTGATCCATTGGCTATCCCCCAACCCTCACTACTACATGGCTACTTTTTATTTTTTTCACATATATTGCTTTGATGGTAGTAATGGTCAATAGCTAGTTTTTTATTTTTTTAATAGCCTCCACTATGTGCCAGACATTGTGCTGAACTCTTCACTAACATTATATCATTTGACCCTCACAACAGCCTTAGGAGGACTACTCTTATACCCATTTTACAATTGAGGAAACTAAGGCAAACAGAGGTTAAATGATACAAGGACACATAGCTGTGTCTATCTGAGGATAGATTTGAGCTTATGTCTTTGTGATTCCAAACCTATACTGTGTCACCTAATGCCTTTAATAACATCCTTTGCAGTTCCTTGCTTGTAGCAGAGTGCTCATGCCAACCATGAGCCTCTTCATCCTCCTTGGGTAATACATGTTATTAATTCTTCAGAGGCCATTATAGCCTATGACTTGTAGTTTTACAGCAACATTGGTAGAATATTGGTATTAAAAATATGGATCTTGTTTCAGGGAGAACATTTAAAGCATTATACAATTTCCCAAAGGAAATCCAACCTTCTCTACTCCTGATCTTTTCTGGGTCCAATTTATTATTTTTTGTTATGTTTTCCAAGATATATGTATTAATACATAAGTTCTACAGATTCCCTACATCAAAGGGAATATCATGATGTAGACATTTATCATTTATCATCCTCTTGGTTTTTCTTGTATGGATAGTTAGGCTAGATTTTTTTTTTGAGAGACTGACCCCCACCACATGGTGATTGAATATCTATCCTTGGTACCTTATAAAACAAAATCATAACTAAGAATTTCATTTCTCTCTGTTGGTTAAGGGCATTGCTTTTCACACCACACTTTGTTCTCAGCATTAAAAGTGGAAGTTGATTGAATTAAATGTGTTACTTAGTGGGGAGCCAGACAAAGGTGAAAGCCAAATGGAAAATACCATTCATTGGGCAAGAAAGAGAAGTTTTCTGGACCATTTGAGACTTTATGGTCATCAGCACCCCATGAAGTGTGAAGAATTCAGTCTATGGTTGTATTTACCTCTTCTAAAATGCCAGTAAAGACTGATTGGCCATTTGTGGGTAATGATGCCATGGGGAATCTTTTTCAAGTTTGGGTTGGACTCATTAGCTGCTGGAATCCCTTCCAACTCTAAAATTCTATCATCATTTTAAGATTTTATTATTTATTTTTAACATGTTTTTAAAATTGAGTTCTAAATTTTTCCTCCATTCCCCTCCCCACCCATTGTGAAGGCAAGAGTGTGATAACAGTTGTACATGTGAAATCATGCAAAGCATATTTCCATATTAACCATGTTGCAAAAACAAAACAACACCCAAGAAGGATAAAGTGAAAAATGTTATGCTTCAATCTTCATTCAGACTCTATTAGTTCTTTTTCTGGAGGTGGAGAGCATTTTTAATCATGAATACTTTGAAATTGACTTAGATCCGTGCATTGCTGAGAAGAGCTAAATCTCTTAAAGTCGTTGCACAGTGTTGCTGTTATTAGATACAATGTATCCTGGTTCTGCTCATTTCACTCAGCATCAGTTAATGTAAGTCTTTCCAGGTTTTTCTGAAGTCCAACTGTTCACCATTTCTTATAGCACAATAGTATTCCATCACAATCATATACCACAACTTATCCAGCCATTCCCCTTACTGATGGGTATCCCCTCAATTTCCAAGTCTTTGCCACCACAAAAAGAGCTGCTGTGAATATTTTTGTACCTATAGGTCCTTTTTCTTTGATCTCTTTGGATGCAGATCTAGTAGTGATATTGCTTGGTCAAAGGGTATGCTCAGTTTTACAACTCATTGGGAATAGTTCCAAATAGTTCTACAGAATGGTTGGCTCAGTTAACAACTCCACCAACAAAGTAATTGTGTCCCAATTTTCTTACATCCTCTCCAATAGTTGTCATTTTCTCTTTCTGCCATATTAGCTAATATGATAGGTATGAGGTAGTATCTCAGAGTTGTTAGAATTTGCATTTCTCTAATCAATAGTGATTTAGGACATTTTTATATCACTATAAATAGCTTTGATTTCTTCTGAAAACTGCCATTTCGTACCCATTGTCTGTCATTGTTTCTTTCTGAGTTATTAGCGGTTGACTATCATCACCCCCCTGGGCAAGTCTTCCACCAGTGTGATATGGTATAAAGAATATTGGGTTGAAAGTCAGAGGACCTGAGTTCAAATTCTAGCTCTTCTGCTAACTATCTCTGTGACTTTCAAGGTCTTTTGATATCTACAGGCCTCATTTTCTTCATCTATAAAAATGAAGGAGTTGGACAAGATGGTTTGCAAGGTCCCTTCCAGCTCAAAATCTATGACTGTCTTAGTTATGCCTAAGAGAAGGCTCAATAATACATCATCTTTTACTGAAATTAGCAATGAAATAAATCTGAGTACTGGAACTAGGAGGACCAGAAGAGAACATCCAGGCCAAAGTCATTTTAGGCCCAGAGTAAAGATCTAAGGGGCCCCAACTGGGACTGGGGCCCAAGTCCTCTGATTCCTAGACTTCAACTCATTAAATTTATTTACTTTTTAAATGCCATCACATCCCCTGCTTTATCCAAGGCTTTTATGTGACTTTGGGTTAATGGTCCAAATTGGTTCAGTTGGAAGGGAGAGAGAATTCTTGGAGTGAAGGATCCTGTTTCTCCTTTCTACTGTCTGCACCTGGCAGCTTGTCCTGGCAAGACTTCATAGCCCATCTATGTTAGCTTAGATGAAAATGCCAAATTGAGGGGTTTTGCTTTTCTTTCAGGCTCAAGTGAGGTGCAGATGGAGAGGAATGCTTCTTTCTCTCAGAGCAGGCATGTGAAAAATAATAATCCCTGTTCTCAATGTGGACAGGCCAAGGCAAGGACATGGGGCCTTCTATTGGCCTTGTGGGTAGAGGGCTGGCCCTTATGTTAGGAGAACCTGGGTTCTGGCTTCACCTCTGACACTTACTGAGGGTCACTCAGGCAGGTCATTGATCGTGTCTAAGACTGTTTCTTCATTCTCAAAAACCAGAGATACCACCCTCCTCAGAATGTTGGAAGGCTCAGATTTGATAAATTATGTGCTTGTCAGACTTCTACATGTGATGTGAATGTTACTTGTTGTTATTTATTTCTGATGGTTTTCATGAGTAGACCAGCCATCGTCCCCTAGCAGCTGGCCTGTGATAGTGTCTGTGCATGAAGGCAGATGCAGTCCTTCCCAGGTTTGTTATTTCGACTCTGAGCTGATTGCAGTGCCTGGAGATCTTTGAGGAGGAGGTCAAGGAGCTTAGGGAAACTTGGGGGCAGAGACTGAAGAGGAGGCTGTGTATGAGTCATTGGAAAGAACTCCAATCCCAGGCCTGTTACCCTGTCCCTGCCTGCAGAACTTTGGAAAGGGATGTGGCCCTCTTTCAGTCTTCTTGGTAAAATAAAGAAGTGGAACTGGACAGTCTGAAGGCTTTTCCAGCTCTAAGATTCTCTGTTTGATCTATATAGCAATACTTTATGAGAGTGGGGACAGCTGTTATTTATCTCCTCTGTGCAGATATGAAAATTGAGACTCAGAGGGGTTGTTACTAGTCCAGAGTCGCATAGCAAAAACTGTCAGAGGCAGGATTGGAACCTTACTGCTATAAATGTTGAGTCTGGAATTCATTCTACAATATTATGTTGAATGTCAGGGTTGGGAGAGGCCTTAGAACAGGGAATGTCAGAGCTGGGAGGGGACTTAGAATAGGGGATGTCAGGGCCGGGAGAGGCCTGAAAACAGGTAATGTCAGGGCTGAAGATCTTGGAGGGGCCTTGGGGATTGTTTAGCCTGATCCCCTCATTTTACATTTTACACAGGAAGAACCCAGAATGCCCCCAGAGGGATTGGTAACTTGCCTAAAACCACTTGGCTAGGAGCCCAGGACTCCTGATGCCAAATGTCCTGAATCCTTTTAATACTTGCTCTGTGCTGCCTTCTCATTTTCATTGATGAACTTACCAAATCAGGACATAATGCTAAACACTGACTGTGTGCCCAGACCTGTGCTGTAGATTGTCAGAGAGCTGACAGATGGAGAAGATGGAGTTCAAATCTTCAGGAAGAATCAAGACTTAAAGGAAGGAACAGTTTGAGATAATGTGGATTTTAGGGCTTTGTTTTCAAGTCACATTCATATACAGCAATGTTTCAATAAGCATTTATTAAATACCTACTATGTGTCAGGCACTGTGCTGTTCGGTGGGGATACAAAAAGAGGCAAAAGACGGTCCTTGTCCTAAAGGAGACAGCAGTCTCATGGTGGGTTCTTCGAGTATCCCATGAGTTCAGAGAAAAGGACAATTAGCATGATCTCCTTGCTGTTACTCAAACTGGACACTGTTTCCTGACTCCATGCATTTTCTTTCTTTTTTTAAAAATAATATTTTATTTTTTCCTATTACATGTACCAACAATTTTTAACATTCATTTAAAAATATTTTGTTTTTCAATTTTCTCCCTCCCTTCTCCTCCTCCCTCCCTGAGATGGTAAACAATTTGATATAAGTTATGCACATGTGGTCATACAGAATGTATTTCCACATTAGTCACATTGTTAAATAAAACACGGACCAAAAGAACCATGAAAAAATAAAGAAAGTGAAAAATAGTCTGCTTTGATTTGTATTCAGATTCCATCAGAGTCCTTTCTCTGGAGGTGGATAGCATTTTCCATCATGAATCCTTTGGAATTGTCTTGGATCATTGTATTGCCATGAAGAACTAAGCCATTCACAACTGACCATCACATGATGTTGCTGTTATTGTGTACAATGTGCTGGTTCTGCATATTTCACTTTGTATCAGTTCATGTAAATCTTTCCTGATTTTTCTGAAGTCAACCTATTTGTCATTTCTTACAGCACAATAGTATTTCCTCACAATCATATACCACAATTTTTTCAGTCATTCCCCCATTAATGGGCATCCCCTCAATTCTCATTTCTTTGCCACCCCAAAAAGAACTGCTATTTTTGTACAAACAGTTCCTTTCCTCCTCCCTGCCTCCACCACCCCCTCCTTTTTTTGGATCTCTTAGGGATACAGATCTAGAAGTGATATTATTGGATCAAAAGATATGCACAGTTTTATAGCCCTTTGAGCACAGTTCCAAATTACTCTTCAAAATGGTTAGGTGGGTTCACAATTCCACCAACATGGCATTAGCGTCCCAATTTTTCCACATCCCCTCCAACGATCATCATTTTCCTTTTTGGTCATATTAGCCAATCTGATAGATGAGAGGTGGTACGTCAGAGCTGTTTTAATTTGCATTTCTCTAATTAGTTGTAATTTAGAGCACTTTTTCAAATAACTATAAATATCTTTGATTTCTTTGTCTGAAAACTGCCTGTTCATATCCTTTAACAATTTATCAGTTAAGGAATGACTTTCTAGTCTTATAAATTTGACTCAGTTCTCTACGTATTTGAGAAACAAGGTCTTTATCAGAGATACTTACTGTAAAATTATTTCCCAACTTTCTGCTTTCCTTCTAATGTAGGTCACATTGTTTTTGCTTGTGCAAAAACTTTTTAACATAGTCAAAATTATTCTTTTTACTTCCTGTAATGTTCTTTGTCTCTTGTTTGGTCATAAACTCTTCCCATCTGCATGGATCTGACAAGTAAACTCTTCTTGCTCTCCTAATTTGTTTATGATCTCAACCTTTATGTTTAAATCATGTGCCCATTTTGAACTTATCTTGGTATGTGGTGTAAGATGTTGGTCTATACCTAGTTTCTGCCATATTGTTTTCTAGTTTTCCCAGCAGTTTTTGTCAAATAGTGAGTACTTGTTCCAAAAACTGGGGTCTTTGGGTTTGTTAAACACTAGATTACTATGATTATTTGCTACTGTGTGTTTGTCCTTTGTTTTCAAAGAGGACCATGACATCAAGATGCTGACATGACTTACAGTTAACTTTGATTTGAGGGAGGGAGGGCTGAGCAAAGTCAACAGTCTCACTTTCTCCTCCAGAGCCATCTGAGTTCAGTAACCAGATATTCATCAGGACAACTGGAGATGGCCCAGGATGCAATGTGAGACCCTGGCCTTTTTTGGCTAAGGCCTTTTCAGGTTCTTACTTTGAGTGAGGTAATGCCCATTTGGTATTGTGTACCTAATCTATTCCACTGATCCATCACTTTTTCTTAGTCAATAACAGATAGTTTTGATGATTGATACTTTGTAATGCAGGTTAGACTGCCTCTGTACATTCTCACTGGCCATCCTCCATGCCTGGAACACTCTCCTTCCCTGTCTCTTGTCTTCTCTGGCTTCCTTTAAGACTCAACCAAGGTGTCTTGTCTTCCCTGGCTTCCTTTAAGTCTCAACCAAAGTCCCTCCTTCTGCAAGAAGCCATCTTCAATCCTTCTTGATCATAGTGCTTTCCTTCTAAGACTCCCCCACCCTCATCTTGATTCTGTTTCTATCTTGTTTGCACATAGTTGCTTTCATGTTGTCTTTGCTATTAGAGTGGAAGATCCTTGAGAAGGGAGACTGTTTTTGCCTTTTTTTTTGAATCTCTACACTTGGTATTGTGACTGGCACAAAGTAGGTGCTTAATAAATGCTATGTGACTGACTAACTAACTGATTTAGGTCCAGTCCTGAAATGGACAGAACGGAAGGGCAGACGTAAGACTCACGTATTTGGCAATGGAAGTAGTGAGGCTCTGTGCCTCTTCCTGACACTTCCTATAACTGACTATGTTCCCCTCGCTGGACCTCAGTTTTCTTCTCTCTAAGATGAGGAGGCCAACTTAGATGATCCATAGGGTCATTTCCAGCTTTGACATTTTGGAGCACCTGGGCTTCTGTCCTAAGCCACAGAAGCAAGGTCATGTCTTCATGCTGGGTCTGCTCATTACATTACTGCCACATCCGGACTTGGTCTGCCACCAGCATGGCAAAGGAGAGCCAAGGCAAGGCTGTCAATGGAGACATCTCCATGCTACATTGGCAGCCATAGTTCCCAGGATCCCAGGGCAGATGCACAGGGAAGCTTCTGGGGGCTCATCTTTTCTTTCATGCATCTGCGGCCCTCCTAGGAATGATTCTGTTACAGTTGAAGGGAAAGTCACATTTGTCAATATTTCACCAGGAAAGATTATGCAAATGATTCTCCCCAATACATTATTTTAAGAGATGCCACGTCTTGCTCAGGAGACGGGTGTGACTGATTTACTCCTGCTAAACCCCGCTCTGGTGTGTTTCATAATAAGTTGCTTTATAATCAGCTATTAAGTATTTGAGAATCGTATATTAATGTCTTTGTTCGCTGTCATAACAGATCATCCTGAAATAGATTAAGGATTCCTTCTATTAATCAGGTTTTCTTTTGGGGGAAAAATGTATCATATGATACTCTCATTCTGATTAGCTTGCTCTGGGAGCCTGATGGGGGAAGTTAGATGGTGCAGTGGATAGAGTCAGGAGGACCTGAGTTCAAATTTGGCCTCAGACACTTATTGACTATGTGACCCTGGGCAAGTCACTTCACCCTGTTTGCCTCACTTTCCTCATTTGAAAAATGAGCTAGAGAAAGAAATGACAAACTCCTCCAGTATCTTTGCTAAAAAAAAAGTCAAATGGCGTCATGAAAAATTGGACACAACTGAAATTTCATGAAGGAACTCCAAGACCCGACCCCCAAGGAGAGCTGTCTGACTCTCTTGCCCCAGTGGGTTGGGAATAAAGAAATAAGAAATTTGACTTTTTTAGCTGGAAAGCACAGCAGGAAGGGGATTGGAAATGACATACAGCCAAAAGCAAGCATTTACTTGGTGCTTTGTAAAGCTCTTTACAAATATTGTCTCATTTGATTCTCATGATAACCCTGGGAAGGAGGTGTAATGGTTATCCCCATTCTACAAATGAGGAAACTGAGGCAGACTGAAGTTACATGACTCAAGTCACATAGCTAGTAAGTGTTTGAGATAGAATTTGAACTCAGGTCTTCCTGACTTCAGGTCCAGAACATGCACCACCTAGCTGCATGAGTGGGATATATCTTGGTTGCCACACTGAAGGTCTAGGAGGTGGGGCTTGTTAACCAAGTACTTGGCCTTCTGCAGGCTAGTGTACCCCATAATAATACCATTCAAACATTTAAACAACTCTGTGCCCTCCTCCATGTGGACATTCCCTCTCTTGATGTAGAATGGAGACTTGTCTCTACCTGTGTCCTTGTTCATGCTTCCCCCAAGGTCATTCTTGGGGGGGTATAGGTCTATCCAATGGCCTGGGGGTCCTCCCTCTATTCTCCCATATGTTTTAAGGATATTATATAATAATATGCTATAATAGTAATCGTGATGGTTATTTTTTGAGTGTGTGGTGTCTACACTTTTAATTTCATTAGTATAGAGAACTTCCATTGAGGAAAATCCCTCCACCAATTCTGGTCTTCCCTGAAATATATATTCTGAGAGAGGTATTGCCTGGGGCACTCAAGAGATAGGCCACTTGATTAAGGTCACATAGCCACTAAATATATGGCAGAGATGAGTCTCGGACCTAGGACTTCTTGACTCTGCTGCAGTTTCTCTGTCTGCTACTATCCTGCCAAATGTGTTATTGTTCATTGTTTTTATTCATATCCAACTTTCCATGACCCCGTCTGGGGTTTTCTTGGCAGAGATACTGGAGTTCTTTCTCCAGCTCATTTTTTAGATGAGGAAACTGAGACAAACAGGGTTAAGTGACTTGCCTAGGGTCAAACAGATAGTAAATGTATGAGTCAGAACTCAGGTTTTCCTGACTCCAGGCCCATCACTCTATCCACTGCACCCCCTAGCTGCCCGTTCTGCCAAATATCATAAAATCTTACGAAATATTTTAAATCGTAATCATAAAAACTGAAAATCATAAAAACTACTATTGTTATTAATACTTATATTTTCCTTTTGTATAATAGCAATGACATTGCCACTGGAATAATAGTGGTCATTTTCAAAAACATGTAAATAATTTAAGGGATCTGCAATGTCATAATTTCTGGAATTCTGTCCATTGACACAATTTCCCCCTTCCCCCCAAAGCCTGGTGTACTTTTTATCCAGTTCCTCTAAGTTTGCCCTGGGGGTCCAGGCAGCATGTCTAACAAAGCAAGGGCAGTAGTGGAACTCCTGTCTCAGCATGTACCTCCTCAGGGATACTGGTCAACTTCAGCTGGCTATTCACCAACGTCTGAAGCCATGTCTATTCCATGGTTCCATGATAGTATGAATGATTGACAGATAATTAATGCTTTAATATTTACAGTGTTCTTTGAATACATTGTTTCATTTGAGCCTTGCAACAACTCTGGAGGTAGGATCTGCAAGCCTTATTCTACCTATTTCATAGAAAAGGAAATTGAGATTCAGTGAGGGGAAGCAACTTGCTAGTAGGTGTCAGAGATGGCATGTGAACCCAGGTCTTCCTGATTCCTTTCACTATGCAACACTGCCTTCCAGGAAAGCACAGCACCATCCACAGCCACTGGGGACCAGGAGAGAGAAAAACAGAGGTTCCCCTTGGAAATGATGGGGTTGGTGCCATCTCTGAATCTAGGACCCAGGGGGTTTTCTTGTTTTCTCGATTGATGACATCTTTTGGTGGCGAAGAAGTCTTGATGGATGGGGATACAGAGAATGAACCTTTCTCCCAAGTCTGATTTTCTCCAGCCTGCTGTCAGTTGACTGCTGAAAATCCTACCTTGCCAGTTCACTGGGATTGGGTGACTAAGGATGAGAGAGGAGCTTGGCAGATCTCTTTCTGAGAATGGGAGATCAGTTCCTCACTGGCCAGCATGAAAAAGCCACTTGGCCATTTGGAGTCAGATATCCCTCAGACTGGTATCGATCCCTGGAGTCAATGTCAATTAGAGGAGCAGAATGAACTATGGCGTGAATGAAAAATGGATCAAGTCCGGTGGATGGAGCTTTCTCCAAGGGAGATCCTTCTTCTTCTCTAGAGTGGTGAGATACACTTTTCCTCCCCTTTCTTTCCCATAGACCTTTGAAGTGGGAAATGCAAACCCCTGTCTTTTCTTGCTTCCCAAAGGGCTCTCTTCTCCCTCTCCCGCTATGTTCAGGCAGCAGGTTTGGGGACAAGAGGCTTAGCCACTCACTGTCTGTGTCACCCCGGACAGGTCCTAACCCTGCAATTCCTCATCTATACACTATAAACTTGCTTTGTTAACCTAAAAACAATATGGAAACATGGTTTTTATTGTATTAATATGGTTGAGAATGAGCTTGGGATCTTATTATTGTAGGGAATCGCTAGATAAAGATGCTCCCTTTACCCATACAGATCCGTGTCTGCTTGGTAACTGATAGTTCAAGTCATCAGTCAATCAATAAATATTTATTTAGCCCCTCCTATATTCCAGGCATTATGCTAAGCACTGGGGATACAAAAGAAGACAAAAGATAGTCCCTGCCCTCAAGGAGCTCACAATCTAACGGATTCTTAATTTACTAATCAGAGAATGACCTAAGACACTGTGTGGGACAAATTACTTAACCTCCGTAAGACTCAGTTTTCTCACTATGAAGTGACAGAGTTGGGCTAGATGGCCGCTGAGGTCCTTATCAACTTTAGATCCATGATCATGCTATGACCTCCCCTCCCCCCGATTACATAAGCATCTGTGTGACCTTGGTCAGGTGGCTTCCCCTTACCGAACCTCAATTTCCTTTTCTATGAAATTGGTAGAATTGAACTGAACTCAGGTCTTCCCGACTCTTCATTTGACTCCCTATTCACTGTGCCAGGTTGCATCTCATCAGTACATCAAGGAAACAGGACTTTGGAGTGGTGGGAACCGCCTTTCTATTATACCTTGTAGGCTTAGAGAGTTGTTTGGGGCTCCGTGACCTGCCTGGAGTCATCCAGCTTAGTTAGTATCAATGGCATGACTTGAACCTAGGTCTATCTGACTATACCCACCTCCTCTTGTGTTTATCAGCATCAGCATCACTGAGATTATCAGGCTGGAGAACAGGTTTTATTAATCTGCAGATCCATCAATAGATTTTAGGGGATGGAAAAAAATTAGAAAAAATGAATAAGAAAAATGACATCTTTATTCTCACTGACGTCTAACTGAAATTTAACACTTCGGATTATGAATTTTTAAAAGAATGTCCTGAGAAGAAGTTTTTGGGTTTTACCAGATTGACTGAGTGGTGGTTATGGAGCATTTGTTCCATGACACCAAATAAGTGAAGAACCCTTGGTGTAGATTCAGTAAGACATTGAATACGCGTCCTCAGTTAGAGTCAGGAGAAATTGGGTTCCAATCCTGCCTCAGACTTTTACTAATTGTGTAACTGTGCTTCAGGCAACCTCTGAAGCCTTGTCTGTTAAGTCATAGATTGGGGGTGAGGTGAGGGAGGTGATTTTTCTTAGTGGATGAAATTCTCACACTGGGAATGTTTATGAATTCATAGAATTCACTTGAAAGCTTGATAGTAAGGTTAATACTATAATAAATAGGTCTCCCTTACCTGGAGGGTGTCCAGCCACTTAATAGGAACATTGTAGGGGTCAGGCCCTGGCCAGACTAGATGGTTTATTCTAGGATTCTGAGAAAGATCTGGCTGATTTGGTTAATATTTCCTGTGATCTAAACTTGGTTGGCTTCTCTGAAGAGGATATCCCAGTGGCACTAGAGTCATACATGTTCAAGGTCAGAAGGGGAAATCCATTTTACAACTGAAGAGACTGGGGTCCAGAGAGAAGAAGTGATTTGTTTAGGGTCACACAGCTCAGATAGACTTATGTCCTTTCTCCATGATGTCTCATCTGTAAGATGACCAGGGCATGTATTGTCAGAATCCCTGTTTTACAAATGGGGAAACTGAGGCATTGTGATCTAGCTAAAAAAAGTATGAAGCCAGATTCTGGCTCCCAGATGTTCTGATTCCAAGCTTAGGGCTATATCTCTAACCCCATACAGCCTTGTTGTATGGATGTTTTAACTTATTCAGTCCCTCTTTTAACCAGGGAGATATAGCTCAGAGGACGTCTGAAGGTCAGTTGTAGTGCCAGCACATCTGCTTAGCTTTCCCAATGCCTCTGGGGAGCATCTCAGGAGGGACCGTAGCTCTGCTTGTCAATGGAGCCATCACTCAGGCCCCTGACTGAGTCCTGATTGAGTTGCTGTAATGGGGAGAGCAGCAGGCTTCCCTGAAGGAGACTTCATCCTTGACCTTGTACAGCTTATAATGATGATGATGATGGTGATGATGATGATTGATGATAAGTAGGGACAGCTAGAGGGTGCAGGGTGGGGGGGGGTAGAGAACTGGACCTGGAGTCAGGAAGACCTGAGTTCCAATCAGGTCTTTTAGTGGTTCAACCCTGGGCAAGTGACTTAACCCCATTTACCTAGGTTTCCTCATCTGTAAAATCAGTTGGAGAAGGACATGGCAAACCACTCCAGTATTTCTGCCAAAAAAAACCCTAGATAAGCTCATGAAGAGTTGTACATAACTGAAAAAGACTGAAGAATAAACAACACTAAGTGTTGCTGTACCTAGCAGGCTCATAGCTCTTAAAAGTTTGAAAGGTCCCTCGAAATAGGATCTCCTTTTTATCTTGGCAATACCCAGGGAAGCTGTGGGTCACTTTGAAGGAGAGGATGGAGGCGTAGAGGACGTGGGTCAAATTATTACCATCATCTCGACTACCAGTGCTCCTCATTTTGTAGAGGAGTCAGCCCCTGACTGTGCTCAACAACTCTGGAAATAGAACCCCTCTTCAGAAGACCAACCTTACTTTCAGTCCCCAGCAGCTGTCAGTCAGGGGAGTAAATTTCCTGAGGAAGGGGTCTACCATAATTCCCACCACCATCACCAACTGTCATACAAGGATAAGTAAACACAAGATACTCAGAAACAGGAGCACCCCAACCCCCTTCCATCTATCCTGTTCTGGTTTGGCCTCTGTAGCCAGAATCTAGAGGAACAAACCCAGAGGAGAGGCAATCTGGTATTTACTAGTTGTGTTATTCTTTACAAGTCACTTAATTTCTGCCTCAGTTTCCTCAATTGTAAAATAGAGATAATAGCAACATCTGTTTTGCAGGGTCGTTGTGGCATGGTAGGCCTGGCACATAGTAGGTGCTTAGTAAATATTTATTGCCTTCTGCTTTCCTTACCTGTGTCTGCAGGTGCCTGTAGTAACTATCTCCTCAGCAGCCATAGATACTAAGGACCTAGAAAATAAAATTCTAATCAAAATGGTTCAGCGTTAGAAACAGATATTGTTTTATCTATAGAAAAATGAACATAAAGAAAATTAATCAAGATGTGCTTTGCTGCTGCAGTCTAAGGACCCCTGAATCCGGCCATCTGCCCTACAACTGAATTGTCCTCGATGTCTTGTCTTCTCCACCCCCACCCCTCGTTAGTGAGGTCCCCAAGAATGGAACCGTATTATTGCTTTGTGTCCCCAGACCTAGCATTATGCTAGTTCTTAAGAGCCTGTAGACATTAGGATTTAGTCCAACGGGGCCATTTTACAGATGAGAAAACCAAGGTCCATCCTTGGTTTTGTAAGGCTCATGCAGCTGCTTAGAATAAAGACATGACCAAATCTAGTTTATAACTGAAGTAGGTTCAAGGCTCTTTCTCCTCTAGCCTGCTTTGTCACTGGAACCCATAAAGGCTTAATAAATCAGGGCTGAGTTGAATTGTGGTGGAATGGTGACCAAGCCATAATTCTTTTTTTCCTTTGAACACTTACATTTCAGCTCTTGCTGGGGTAAAGCGTCAGTCCAATCTGCTTGAGCCATTGGTTGAATGGTTTATGAATACTAGCTAATCTCTTTATGTCTCCCTTCTCCCAGGGTGCCTCTCCTCTGCAGGTCCCCTGGGACCTGAGGATGGGGTGATGTGTTAGGAAAATTAGCCAAGGTTAGGAAATTCCCACATCTTTGGCTTTAAGGAGCACCCAGTAACCAAAGGGCTAGACTAATCTGGAGGTACTTACTCCTCTGGGGAGAATTTTATTTTTTTAAAAACCTTATTTTTAGTTATATATTTTGCATTTCTATCATCCTTATTCCTGAATGTTATACATCTCCCTACCCTTTGAGTCTGGCAAAACCAATTAACATACACACTGTGACTGATGATATTTACCATATTTCAACAAACATACTGTGTTCCCTGCCCCTCCTCCCAAATCTGCAAAGAAAGGAAAGAGATGCATTTTTCTTAATTCTTCTCCAGGCCAAGCTTAGTTGTTAAATGTACACAGGAGTCACTTAGTTGGTTGGTCTTCTCATTTACCTTCGTGCTAGCCTTGTATATATTGTTTTCGTGGTTTTACTACCTACACTCCGCAGCAGTTCATGCCAACATGGAGGCAGTGATTTTCTGAATTCTTTGTATTTCTGGGGCCAGTGTTACATTGTTGGGATGATGGCACTTGCTTGGTGTACTGGGCGTATCCTTGCTTCTTTTCTGCTCCTACTCTGGATAAAATGTTCAGGCTTGTCTAATAGCCTTTGATAGAGAGTCAGGACCTGTGTGTGACTCCTACTTCTGACACTGGCTGTCATGGGTGATATTCACCAAATCACTTCCCCTCCTCTATTTTCCTTTATCCTGCCCGGTCTATTTTTAGCTCCTGATGCATAAGTTGCCACCAGATGCTGTGGTCTCAGGAATACCACTAGGATGCTGACAAAAACATCTAAACTTTTGAATTAAGAATGAAGGGAGGTAGAGTCATTCTCAGCTCCCCCAACTCCCTACTCTCTCAAATGGTTCCTTCTTAGGGGTCTGGCTGGAATTAGTTGTCCTTGATCACTACTCACTCCAAATTTCTTATGTTTTAAACTAGGTCCTGACTTTTTATGTCTCCCAGGCCATGACCAACTCCCTCAGTCAATCAGTACAGGCTTCCTTTCAATGTCATTATAATTGGCTCAATGGCTTTCAAGTCTTTTTCATATTCAAGTTTTCATATTCAAGTCTTTGATTGATTGATTGAGGGTATTGTCAACTGGTTAAAATATAAAGATTTCTATCTCATGCCTAATTTTAAGAGTGGATGGGACAATTGATTAATTTTATTTAGTGACCTCCCACCCTTACCACGGGACCATTGACTTGGAGCTAGAAGGGTCTTTAAAGGTCATTCTGAACAAGAAAATGGCTTTCCTTCTAGGTGCCACACTGATCCTGGAACTGAGGCTCCTAGAACCCATCACAGGTAGCACTGGTTCTTTTAACCAAAGAGGGCCTTGATCCATCACCAGCAGGACATGAGCTAGGGTTATGCTTCCAATAGAGGGCATGAGTTGTCCCTGTTCCACCCTCTCAACCAGCATGGTGAACAAGGACATGTTCCTTTGTTTTTTTATTTTAAATCAATCTATCTGTGTGCCTGTCAGCCAACAAGCACATATTCAGCACTTACTCTGTGCCAGATCCTGTACTAAGTGCTAGGGCTACAAAGAAAGGCAAAAACATGGTCCCTGCCTACAAGGAGCTCACATTCTAGTGGGGCTGACAGCATGTGAAAAATGAGGCATAGAAGAGATAGATGAAAGGTGATCTGAAACGGAAGACATCAGCAGTGGAGGGAGGGAGGATTAGGGACAGGGCCCCTGAAGAAAGGGGGCTGTGAGGTACGATTGGAGGGAGCTGGGAAACCAGGAAGCAAAGGTGGAGAAGAGACAGTCAATACAAAGGGACAGAAATGTGAAATGAATGCTCTCTCTCCATCTACCTCTTTACCTATCTATATCCATATTTATCTATCTTCTCTATCCACATCTATCTATTCATCCACCTATCTTATCTATGTACCTACTTACTGTCTACCATTGTTGTCCATCTCTCTCTCTCTCTCTCTCTCTCTCTCTCTTTCTCTCTCTCTCTCTCTTTCTCTCTCTCTAATCTATCTTCTATCTGCCTATCATCTTTATCCATATGTATCTATCATTCATCTATCAATCTACCTATCATCTATCTACCTATCATTTTTATCCATATCTATCTGTCTATCTATCTATCTATGT
This sequence comes from Potorous gilbertii, assembly GCA_028658325.1. Classification (NCBI taxonomy): domain Eukaryota; kingdom Metazoa; phylum Chordata; class Mammalia; order Diprotodontia; family Potoroidae; genus Potorous; species Potorous gilbertii. Next base: position 234,840,690 of record CM053773.1, read on the forward strand.
ACCTATCTGTCTATCATCTCTATCCATATCTATCTGTCTGTCTATCTATACCAAATTTCACATCTGTACCTCCCCCTTACCCCCAAGCCAGGTATGTTTCATCACAAGTTATCTGGGGACTGAGTTAGGTTATTATAATCTATCAGAATTTGACTACTTGTTAAAAACTCTTCAGATTCCTGTACATACACATGTATTGTATATTTATATTATAAACACATACACACATCATAGTTGCTTATGAGTATACCTTTCTCTCACCAGATCTCTGCTGGAGGAGTGGGAAATAGCAAGACAAAAAATTACTGTCTAACACAATTCAAAAGCTCATCAATTGCATTGAATAGGACATTCAGCATTCCATATCCACAATCCTCTGCTTTTCCAGTGAAAGGATTGAGGCAACTTTCTCTGTCTTGTCTCTAGGATAAAGCTGAGTTATGATCAAGCAAAGTGAGCAACATGCTATGGCCTCGTCCTACTATCTTTATCATACTGATCACCATCTAACTCTGATGCTGGTATCGAACTTATTGTGACCCACAGTTTAGAGCCTGGTTTTATGCTTCTTTTCACAAGCATGGTCGAGGTCACCGTGCATGTTCTACATTGCTTTGCATCAGTTCATGCAAGTCTTGCTCTGATTCTCTGAATTTCTCCTAGTTATTGTTTCTCATGGAGGAAATACTATTCCATTAATTCCTATATTACAGATTGTTCAGCCAGTCTCCACTTTGTTTCTAGTTCTTGGTGGCCATAAAATGTGCTGCCATGAATATTTTTTTATGTAGGGGGGTAGGGCTTTTTGCATTTGACATTGTAGCTAAAGAGACAGTGTGATGGACCTATTAGGAGAGACCTGAATATGAATCCTTCCTTTGAGACCTGCTAGCTGGATCATTCTGGGCAAGTTATCTCTTTCAGTCTCAGTTTCTTCATTTGTAAAATGGAAATGAAAATAGTAGTCTACCTCATAGGACTGTTTGTGAGGGCCAACTGTGATACTATTCGGATTTCACCCCAGGCCATAGGATCCTAGATCTAGAATGGGGAGAGACTTCAGAAACCATCACTCCTTTATTTATAGAGGAGAAATCTGAGACTCAAGAAGGCTACGTAGCATGTAGGCACTGTGGATAATGAGTTGGACTGTTCTTAGACACTTATTTGGCTGTGGGATCCTTAACTCCTCTGAGCCTGAGTTTATTTATAAAGTGGAGATATCAGAATCTATTTCCCAGTGTGATGGTAAAGATAAAATAGAATAACCTCTGTAAAGTACTTTGTAAATCTGAAGGTACAATGTGAGTGCTTGTATTGGTTGTTGTTACTTTCTGAGGTCTGAGGGGGGTAAGCATCAGAGGTGAGATCTGAACCCACATTCTCTGACTCCAAAGCCAATGCTCTTCTCATTTTATCATGCTTTAGATGTGTCAGTTCTTACTGTTCCTGGGGTTAGGGTTGGGGATGAAAACTTCCATCATGGAAACAGGCTTAAGCTAATTGGACCTCCTGAGCCTTGAACCCATGACCCTGATCTCGTTAACACTGAGCACAGCTGTGGGTCTTGGTGACTTGGGAATAATAAATTGATCCTGTCTAACTAGCTAAGCTCTTTTATAGGAATCTCATCAAAAAAGGCCTTCTCCCCATCTCCAAAGGAGAGCCACCTGCTCCCTATTTAACAAAGACTATGGAAGTCCTAGCTGGCATTTTGGTCTAGGGACCTCTCGATGACAACTTGATGTTCAGGGGAGAAGGGAGCCAGTTTAGATTTGACTGAGGCTGAGGAGTCTTGGGGCTGGTAAAACCAAGATGGGAAGGCCCACTTCCCTCCTGCCCTGCTTGCAGCCCCACGGCAGCCACTGGAGCTTAAGAGGCTGCTGTAACATATACTTAGGGCCTTTAAAATTCATTGAGGTCTCTTAGGCTCTCGGGCTTCTCTCTGATTCTGCTCCGGGCCATAGAAAAATCAAACTGACAGCTCCACACAATGCTGAAGTCAGAAGGGCTTAGGGTCATTCATCTCTCTTCTGCCCCTTCAAGTAAGAGAGGCCCCAGGAAGGGGAAGAAAGAGGCTAGAAATTTCCAGAGCTGAAATTAGCATCTTAAGATCTAATCCCTGGTTCTGTTTTGGTGTTCATTCACATTTCCCCATCCCTTTCAACTAGTTGGCCAAGATGGAACTTGCCCTGAGTTCATGGAACCACAGAAAGTCAGAACGGGGAGGGCCCTTAAAATACAGAAGTCAGAGGTGGAGGAACCTTCGATCACAAAATGTCAGAGCTGGGAGGGGACTTAGAACAGGAATGTCAGAGCTGGGAGGCACCTTAGTTCAAAGGATAGCCTCAGTTCATGCATAGATGACCTTCATAGATTTTTCATGGATGAGATTATAAGTAGGTAGTTGTTTCTTGGTCTCCTTCTTTTGGTTATTAATAAGGTCCAAGATTTCTTCCACTTTTTGGCATCTTCCCCTCTTTTAGATACCCCTCACATTGGACCCTCAAACCCTTCAAAATTGAATTGCCTCCAGCATGAATCTCCTCTCTGTCAATCAATAACCATTTTTTAAGGACCCTCTTGGCTCCACTGAGATTTCCCAATGATGAGTTTCCTGGCAATAGAAGGCATGATGGAGAAGACCGAAACAAATATATATTTGATCCGTTCTATATATTTGAACCAATTCTGTAGCTTTCTTTGTTTTCTTGAATACTATTTATTTTTTTAAAAAAAATTCATTTTTTTCCAATTACATGTATAAGCAATTTTTAACAATTAAAAAAATTTTTGGTTCCAAATTCCCTCTCTCACTGAGAAGACAATCAATTTGATATAGGTTATACGTGTATAGTCATGCAAAATACATTTACACATTAGTCATTTTGTGAAAGAAAACACAGACTCCCCCCAAAATAAACAAAACCAATAAAATAAAGTTGAAAGAAGCATGCTTCCATCTGCATTCAGACAGTATCAGTTCTCTTGCTGGAGGCTGTGAACATTTTTCATCATACATCCTTCAGAATTATCTTAGATCATTGTATTGATCCAAATAGTTAAGTCATTCATAGGTAATCACCATTGCTGTTACTGTGTACAGTGTTCTCCTAGTTCTGCTCACCTCATTTTACTTCAGTTCATATAAGTCTTTACAGGTTTTTCTGAAAGCATCCTCTTCATCATCATTTCTTAGAGCACAACAATAATCCATCCCAATCATATACCACAACTTGTTCAGTCATACCCCCATTGATGGGCATCCCCTCAATTTCCATTTCTTTCCTATAAATGTTTTCATAAATATAGGCTCTTTTTAAAAATCTCTTTGGCCTTGATAGTGGTATAGCTGGGTCAAAAGGTATGCACAGTTTGGTAGCCCTTTGCGTCTAGTTCCAAATTGCTCTCCAGGATGGCTGAATCAGTTCACAACTCTACCAACAATGCACTAGTGTCCCTTTTTTTCCACATCCCCTTCAATATTTGTCATTTTCTTTTTCTATCATATTAGTCAATCTGATAGGTATGGTGTGATATATCAGAGTTGTTTAAATTTGCATTTCTCTAATCAATAGTGATTTAGAACATTTTTATATAACTATAAATAGCTTTGATTATGTAAGTTTCTTTTGTATCCTACAACTTTGCTAACATTGTTAACTGTTTCAACTAGTTTTTAAATGGATTCTCTAGGTTTTTCTAAGTATAGCATTATATCCACTGCCAAGAGTGATAGTTTTTTTTTTCTTGTTGCCTATTTTTAATTTTTTTTCTTCTCTTCTTGCTACAGCTAATGTTTCTAGTGCAATATTGAATAGTAATGGTGATAATGGACATCCTTGCTTCAACCCTGATCTTACCAGGAAGGCTTCTGACTTATTACCATTACAGATAATGATGTATCTAAAAGTTTAGATACTACTTATCATTTTAAGGAAAGCTCCATTTATTCCTATGCTCTCTAGTATTTGTTTTTTTTTAAATAGGAATGGGTGTTATATTTTGTTGAAAGTTTTTTCTCTATTGAGATAATCATATGATTTCTGTTGGTTTTATTATTGATATGGTTAGTTATGCTTATAGTTTTCCTAATATTGAACCAATCCTGCATTCCTGTTATTAATCTCACTTGATCATCGTTGCATGATCTTTGTGGTATATTACTGCAATCTCTTTACTGGTACTTTATTTATTTAAAATTTTCACATCAATGTTCATTAGAAAAATTGATCTATGGTTTCTTTCTCTGTTTTTGTTCTTCTTGGTTTAAGTATTAGCATCATAAAAGGAATTCGGTAAAAGCACTTTCTTTGCCTATTTTTCCAAAATGATATTGGAATCTATCAATCATTCTTTAAATATTAGGTAGAATTCATTTGTGAATTCATCTGGTTCTAGTGATTTTTTTGTTAGTGAGCTCATTGGTGACTTGTTAAATTTCTTTTTTCTAAGACAGTATTATTTAATTATAATTAATATTACATTTCCTCTTCTGTTAATCTGGGCAATTTATATTTTTGTAAATATTTATCCATTTCCCTAAGATTGTTAGGTTTATTAGCATATAATTGGTCAAAATAGTTCCTAACAATTACTTTAATTTCATCTTCATGGGTGGTGAATTACACTTTTCATTCTTGATACTGGTCATTTGGTTTTCTTCTTTGTTTTTAAAAATCAAATTAACCAACAGTGTATTTTATTGCTCCCCTCCCCATAAAACCAGTTTCTAGTTTTATTTATTAGTTTAATGGTTTTCCTACTTTCAATTTGATTACTCTCTCTTTTGATTATCAGGATTTCTAATTTGATGTTTAATTAGGGATTTTTAATTTGTTCCTTTTCTAGATTTTTTAAAGTTGCATGCCCAATTTGCTGATCTACTCTTTCTCTATTTTATTTATGTGAGTGTTTAAAGATGTAAAATTTTTCTTAAATACTTCTTTGGATGCATCTCATAAATTTTGGCATCTTTTCTCCTTATTGTCATTCTCTTTATGAAATTATTTCTTGTTTCTGTGATTTGTTCTCTACTCCACTCATTCTTTAGAATTAGATTATTTAGTTTTAAATTAATTTTTAATCTATATCTCCATGGTTCTTTATTGAATATAATTCTTGTTGTGCCATAAGAGGAAAAGATATATTTAATATTTATGCTTTTCTGCATTTTTTGTTGGTTTTTCTACCCAAATACATGGTTGAATTTTGTTTAGGTGCCATGTACTACTGAGAAAAAAAGGTACATTCCTTTTTATTCCCATTTAATTTTCTTCAGAGATCTATCTTATCTAACTTTTCTAAAGTTCTATTCATCTCCTTAGCTGCTTTCTTGTTTATTTTTTTGGTTAGAGTTTTCATAGTTCTTAGAGGTTCCCCACTAGTATAATCTTACTGCCAAATTCCTTCTATAACTCATTTAGCTTTTCCTTTAAGTATTTGGATGCTATACTATTTGGTGCGTATATGTTTAGTATTGATACTACTGGATTGTCTTTTGGCAAGATATAGTTTCCTCGCTTATCTCTTTTTGCTTTTGCTTTGTCTGAAATTATGATCGCTACCCTTACTTTATTTTACTTCAGCTGAAGCATAATAGATTCTGCTTCAGCTCCTTACCTTTACTTTGTGTGTGTGTCTGCTTTGTGTTTCTTGTAAATGATATATTGTAAGATTCTGAGTTTTAATCCATTCTGCTCTCTGCTTTCATTTTATGGGTAAGTTCATCCCATTCATGTCCACAGTTATGACCATTTAATGTGTATTTGCCACCATCCTGTTTTCCCCCTTTGTTTATTCTTCACTCTGTCTCTCTCTGTCTCTGTCCCTCCTTTTCTCCTCACCTTTCACCCTGTCCCTCCTCAAAAATATTTTGCTTCTGACCACTGCCACCCTCAATCCACTCTCCATTCTATCAGCCCTGTCCCCCTTATATCCTCTTCTTTTATTTCCTTGTAGTGTAAGATACATTTCTATACCCACCTGTGTGTGTGTGTGTGTGTGTGTGTGTGTGTGTGTGTGTTATTCTGCCTTTGAGATAATTTCAATGATAGTAAGGTTCAAGCGATGCCTGCCACATCCCACCATCTTCCCCTCAGTAAAAGTTTTTTTGCACCTCTTTTATGTGATAATTTATCCAATTCTATCTCCCTCTTCACCCTTCTTCCAGCGTATCCCTATTTCTCATCTTTTAATTTTAATTTTTTTGGGTATCATTTCATCATAGTTAACTCATATTGTGCCCTTGTCTATCAATATTTCTTCTAACTGCCCCAATAATGATACAGTATTTAGGAGTTATAAGTATCCTCTTGCTGGAATATAAACAGCTTCTTCATTGAATTCCTTATGATTTCTCTTTCTTGCTTACATTTTTATGCTTCTCTTGAGTCATATTTGAAAGTCAAGTTTTCTATTCAGCTCTGATCTTCTCATTGCTGTTTGCTGTTGTGTTTGTCCTTTTTTCTCGAAGAGGATCATGACATCAGAGAGATGATAACATGACTTGCAGTTGACTTTGATTTGAGTGAGGGAGGCCAGCCTTACTTTCTCCTCCAGAGATCTTTTCATCAGGAATGCTTGAAAATCGTCTATTTCATTAAATATCCATTTCCCCCCAAAAGGATTATACTCAGTTTTGTTGGGTAAATGATTGTGTATTGTAATCCTAGCTTCTTTGCCCTCTAGAATATCATTTCCCAAGACCTCCAATCATTTAATGTAGAAGCTGATAAATCTTGTGTTATCCTGACTGTAGCTCCACATTATTCAAATTGTTTCTTTTTGGATGCTTTCAGTATTTTCTCCTTCACCTGGGAGCTCTGGAATTTGCCTACAATATTTCAAAGAATTTTTATTTTATTTTCATAAAGTGATGAGTGGATTCTCTCAATTTCTACTTTACCCTCTGGTTCTAGGGTGTCAACAACTGGTGGATTGGAGGCATGGTGGTTATAGAAAAGAAAGAGATAACAGCAGCAGGGGCTAGGTGAGCCTGTACCATCTGTACATGACTGGTACATGACTGGTTTATTGATCTGAGGGTCAAGTTTATATACTCTCTTAAGCAAGCAAGCAAACAAAGTTATTCCCATGGGAACATTTTTAGTTTACATCTTTTATATCTTTTACTTCTATATCTTAGTTCCTTCTGCATAACCACCTTGGCGTTCACAATCAGGATCAGGACGATTTCATCTTTACTTCTCAAGAGTGTAATGGTAAGCCAATCCTGAGAACGTCAGCCTTTATGCTAGTACAAATCTCATGTGAAACCTGGACAGTACCTCACATATCAGACTCCGTCAATACTGGCTCTCTACACTAGGGTATCAGGGCAGTTGATCTTGATGATTTCTTGAAAGATGATGCCTAGACTCTTTTTTTTATCATGGTTTTGTTATTCTAATAATTTTTAAATTATCTCTCCTGGTTCTATTTTCCAGGTCGTTTGTTTTTCCAATGATATATTTCACATTTCCCTCCTATATTTTCATTCTTTTGATTTTGTTTTATTGTTTTTTGGTATCTCATGCCCAATTCTAATTCATGGTATCTTTCCCAATTCTAATTTCTAAGGAATTATTTTCTTCAGTGAGTTTTTGTACCTCCTTTTCCATTTGGCCAATTCCTCTTAGCCTTTTCCTCTTAGGTAATTCTACTTTTTAAAGACTTTGTTTCATCAGTAAGTATTTACCTCTTTTTCCCTTTGACCAATTGTGCTTTTTGAAGAGTTCTCTTTAGAGGAGTTTGTACTTCCTTTTACCATTTGACTTATTATGTTTTTTTAAGGTATTATTTTCTTCAGTATTTTTTTATGTACCTCCTTTTACCAAGCTGTTGCCTCTTAAATTCTTGTATCACTGTCATTTCTTCCCCCATTTTTTTCCTTTACCTCTCTAATTTGATTTTAAGAATCCTTTTTGAGCTCTTCTGTGAATTCTTTTTTGGGGCCTTACACCAATTCAGTTTTCTTTGAGGTTTTGGATGCAGCTATTTTGACAGTATTGTCTTTTGAGTTTGTGTTTTGAGTTCCCTTCTCACCATAGTAACTTTCTATGGTCAGGTTCTTTCTTCCTTTCCTTTTTTTCGTTTGCTTATTTACCTGCCTATTTCTTGACTTTTAATTTTACATTTAAGTTGGGTTCTGCCTCCAGGGTAGAGGGGGCCCTTTTCCAGGTTTCAGGTTTTACATGTTGCTGTTTTTGGAGTGTGTTCTGGGGCTCTATTAGTTTTCAGTTCTTCTAAGATGGTATGATGTAGGGAGATTATGGACAACTCTGGCCTATAAGCAACCATAAGTACTTTTTTCTGTCCTAGGACTCTGAGCAGGGTCTCTGTTCCTACTAGAGATCCTCCTTGCCCTCCTTGTGACCTGGACCCATGTGTGAGCAATACAACAGAGTTCTATACACACTGTCAGCAAAAGATCCCTGATAATCTCCCTCTGACCAGTTGCGTCTCCCTTTTACTGTCTATGGGCTGTGAACTCTAGACACATTCAGTTGCTCCCAAGGCCTAATAACAGTTTGCCTGGGGGTGGTCTCTGTTGAACTGAGTTCCACTCTCACCCTAGTGAGACAGACCTTTCCTGTTGATCTTCTAAATTGTCTTGGTCTGGAAAATTGTTTCATCCTATTCTTTTGTTGGTTCTGCTTCTCCAGAATTCATTCTGAGGCATTATTTTAAAGTTGCATAGAGGGGAATTTGGGAGATCTCAGGTGAGTCCCTGCCTTTAGATCATCATCTTGACTCCACCCCCTTTAATGCATTTCTCCTTCATCTCTAAATGTCTCAGGGATGTTTATAGTAGGGTTCATGAGTGGACAAAGTAATTTAAAAAAATATTTATTTATTTATTTTTAGTTTTCAACATTCATTTCCACAAGATTTTGATTTCTAAATTTTTCTCCCCATCTCTTCCCTCCTCCTCACCCTAAGACACCATGCATTCTGATTACCCCTTCCCCCAATTTGCCCTCCCTTCTATCCCACCTCTCCCTTTCCTTATCCCCATCTCCTCTGTTTTCTTGTAGGGCAAGATAGATTTCTATACCCCATTACCTGTGTTTCTTATTTCCCAGTTGCATGTAAAAACAATTTTTAACATTCGTTTTTAAAACTTTGAGTTCCAGCTTCTCTCCCTTCTTCCCTCCCCACCCATCCCCACTGAGAAAGCAAGCAATTCAATATAGGTTATACAGGTGTAGTTATGCAAAAGAATTCTATAAAAATCATGTTGTGAAAGACTAACTATATTTCCCTCCATCTTATCATGCCCCCCCCATTTATTCTAGTCTCTTTTTTGACCTTGTCCTTCTCCGAAAGTGTTTACTTCTAATTATTCCCTCCTCCCATTTGCCTCCCCTTCTATCATCCCCTCCACACCTCACTTATCCCCTTCTCCCCTACTTTCCTGTAGTGTAAGATGGATTTTCACACCAAATTGAGTGTGAATATTATTCCCTCCTTAAGCCAAATGTGATGAGAGTAAGCTTCACTTTTTCCCTCTTACCTCCCCCTTTTCCCCTCCATTGAAAAAACTTTTTCTTGCCTCTTTTATGAGAGATAATTTGCCCCATTCCATTTCTCCCTTTCTCCTCCTAATATATTTCTCTCTCATCCCTTAATTTTATTTTTTAGATATCACCCTTCCTATTCAACTCACCTTGTGCCCTCTGTCTATATGTATATAATCCCTTCAACTACCCAAATACTGAAAAAGTCTCAAGAGTTACAAATATTATCTTTCCATGTAGGAATGTAAACAGTCCAACTTTAGTAAGCCCCTTATGAGTTCTCTTTCCTGTTTATCTTTTCATACTTCTCTTGATTCTTGTGTTTGAAAGTCAAATTTTCTATTCAACTCTAGTCTTTTCATCAAGAATGCTTGAAAGTTCTCTATTTACTTGAATAATATTTTTTTCCTCTGAAGTATTATGCTCAGTTTTGTTGGGTAAGCGATTCTTGGTTTTAATCCTAGCTTCTTTGTCTTCTGGAATATCATATTCCAAGCCCTTTCAGTCTCTTAATGTAGAAGCTGCTAGATCTTATGTTATCCTGATTGTATTTCCACAATACTCGAATTGCTTCTTTCCAGCTGCTTGCAATATTTTCTCTTTGACCTGACAGCTCTGGAATTTGGCTATGATATTCCTAGGAGTTTTTCTTTTTGGGTCTCTTTCAAGAGGTGATTGGTGGATTCTTTCAATATTTATTTTGCCCTCTGGTTCTAGAATATCAGGGCAGTTTTCCTTGATAATTTCATGAAAGATGATGTATAGGCTCTTTTTTGGATCATGGCTTTCAGATAGTTCCATAATTTCTAAATTGTCTCTGCTGGATCTATTTTTTCCAGGTCAGTTGTTTTTCCAATGAGATATTTCACATTGTCTGCTATTTTTTATTCCTTTGGTTTTGTTTTATAATTTCTTGATTTTTCATAAAATCATTAGCTTCCATCTATTCCATTCTAATCTTTAAGAAATTATTTTCTTCAGTGAAATTTTGGATCTCCTTTTCCATCTGACCAATTCTGCTTTTAAAGGCATCCTTCCCCTCATTGGCTTGTTCGATCTCTTTTGCCATTTGGGTTAGTATATTTTTTAAAGTATTATTTTCTTCAATATTTATTGGGTCTCCTTTAGCAAACAGTTGACTCTTTTTCTTGCATGATTTTCTTGCATCACCCTCTGCATCACCCCCATTTCTCTTCCCAATTTTTTCCCTACTTCTCTTACTTGATTTTCAAAATCCTTTTTGACTTCTTCCATGGCCTGAGATCAATTTATAATTTTCTTGGAGGTTTTGTATGGAGGAGCTTTGACTTTGTTTTCTTCTGTTTGCATGCATTGGGCTTCCTTGTCACCAAAGTAAGATTCTATAGTCTGATTCTTTTTCTGGTTTTGCTCATCTCCCCAGCCATTTACTTGACTTTTGAGCTCTTTGTCGATATAGTTCTCTGTTTCCAGTAGGGGTTGCAGGGTGTACTCTCAGCCACTCAATCGCCTCACAGTCTGTGGACCTAGAGCTCCAGGAAAGGTGGCTGCCACTGCCTCTGCTGCGGCTATGGCTGCCTTGGGTTCCTCCACCCCCTTCCCTTTCTGCCACCCTGGAACTGGGGCCAGACCACTTCACTCTCCTGCACTGGTCCTACAGGCTTTTCCTACTGACCTTCCAATTTCTCCTCAGCATTTTGGGGTCATGAAGTTTGGAAACCACCACAGGTGCAAGAGATTCAGCCTCCCCAAGACATGCTCAGTTCACCTCTGTGCACTTGCAGCCCACACTGGGCTGTGCTGTGCTTCCAGAGTGGTAAGATAGATACTTCCTAGTGACCTTCCAGGCTGTCTTGGGCTAGAGATTTGCTTCACTTTGTCATTCTGTGGGTTCTGTAACTCCAGAATTTGTTTAGAGCCATTTTTTTTTACAGTTCTTTGGCTGGGCTTGACAGGAGCACTCTAGAAAGTCCATGCCATTACTCTGCCTCAGAAAGCACTTTTTTGTAGTAGTTTTTGTAAGTCTTTTCCAGTTTTCTTATGTTAGTAGCTCTTCTTCTGTTTTCATTCTCACATGTCCTTAGGATGATTTTCCTTTAGCTGGATAGCTTGCTTATCTTTCTTTGGACTATTTCTAAACAGTCTTCCCTTGATTCTCTCTGCTTTGTGAAATAATACTCTTTATAATCCTTCATCATCTCATCTATTAACAATCAATACCTGCTAAGATTTTATACATGAGCTTATATTCTATCCTGGTGTTGTCTTTAATAGTCATCTTTCTGTCAAGTAAATCAAATGTTTTCCGGCTGTGGTTAGTTCTGGGATTTTTTTCAGCTTCCCATTGTAGCATTTAATTGACTTTCACTTCTAGATGAAATTACTGTTGGTGTCAATGCCATTTTGGAATCTACTTTCTATTTTTGATTTTTCAGTAGTTTGTTTAAATAATTCAGAGTTAAATCTGTGTTACTGTGCACTATATCTTTTTCTCAATGCTATTTTTTTCTTGGGGTCATCTAGGTGGCACAGTGGATAGAGCTCTAGACTTGGAGTCAGAAAGACCTGAATTCAAATCCAGCCTAAGACACTTACTAGCTGTGTGACCTTGGGCACTTCACTTTGTTTGCCTCAGTTTCCTCATCTGTAAAATGAGTTGGAGAAGGAAATGGCAAATCCCTGCACTCTCTTTGCCAAGATAACCCCAAATGGGGTCACAAAAAGTCAGACATCATTGAAAACAACTGAATAACAACAAATTCTTCCTTGTTTATTATGAATTCTGATCTTAACGTCTGATAATGATCTGACTGTGTGCAGACCTCCAACACAGGGATAACACCCTCCCCTACCCCCATTTATAATATATCTTTTCCTGTCTGTTAAACTGTAGTTAGTTTCACTCTTCGCAATTTTATTTGGTGCTCATCATGTCTAACACCAATCAATTTCTTCTCTGAAGAAAATTGATGGAGACGCAAGGATTCTGCTGAAGCTATAAATCTTCCATTTCTTTTACTTGAACCATTGTTCTCCCTCTATTTCTCTCCATCCTTCATCTTTGCGTTGAAATCATCAAGTATTACATCTTGATTTGATTTGCCAAGCCTCATAAATTCCTACAATTTCTCTACCACTTCATCCTTAGCATCTGTGTAATTTAAAATTACTTCATGGTGGTCTTTTTGCAAATGAACGGTGGGTGACATCCGATGATATCTCAGGAAGCAATGTTCCTTGTAGCTTTGGGACATAAAATTAACCCGACTCTGCTGTCTCCTTTCTCTAGGGGACCAAGGAAAGCTTAGAAGAGGTGAGCTGAGCCTTGGAGAAGGCTACAGTTTCTAAGAGGTGGATGAGAGGATTCTTATTTGGATACAGATGCAGTATATCATTTCTGAGATGCCTCTGTGTTACATTGTAGTCATTTTGTATTTCCTTATCTGTGCACATGTTGATTTCCCTGATGGAATGGAAATCCTCAGAGACCAAGGACCATGTTTATGTTTTTATATTTTCAGTGCTGAAAATAGTATCAGCTGCACTTAAGGTTAGGGTTGATTAATATTTCTTGGTGCTGTTATTGATTGTGAGAATCCTGTCTCTAACTTACTGTCTTTTGATCCTTGCAAAATTATCATACCTCATGGCCTTAAGCTTTTCCTTTTGTTAATTGAAAATAATGAAATTTAATCTCTCCAACTCACAGGGCTGCTGCAAAGAGACTGTTTTATAAGATCATGAATTTTTGAGTTGAAAGGGATCTTAGAGATTATCCAGACTAACTTCTTCACTTTACAGACAAGGAAGCTGAGGTCCAAGGAGGTTGAGCAATTTGCCTAAAGTCACACAGCTACTAGGTGGCTGAGATGGAATTTGAGTAATTTTTTTTTACTCTACTCAGAATTCGAGTGTGCTGTTGAATATGCTAGCCTAAGGAAATGTTTCTTGAGAGCTGGTCCATGGGCTGGGCTTTGGTACAAGGGCGAGAAGGGTTTCTTTAGGCTGCTCCTCTGGCAAGGGCATTGGCATCATCCCTCCCACCAGAGGCTGTGCATGGAGTGGCTCCATAATCTATTCTGACAATACCTTGGAAGGCTAGAACCCCATGTATCATAGAGGAAACAGACCCTTTTCAGAGGAAAGTCTTCCAGCCCTGCCAGCAGTAATGGGGTGCCCATCAGAGTGCAAGAAATGAGGGCATCTATCAGGAGTCACAAGGTTTGATTCGCCAATTTCCTGTGAATAGAGGTGCCAATCAGAAAGGGATCTGGCTGTTTCATGAGTAGGAGGCAGGACCCTACAGCTTTGAAAGTTTTCTGACGCAGTGACCTTTCGGGAACTGGATTTGGAAATGACAGAATCATAGAATTTCAAAGTGGGTCAACCAGTACCCCACTGAAATTTTTCTCTAGCATCTTGATGAACATCGGATTAAAGATCCCCAAAGAGACGAGCCCTCCTCCCCCTGACACACTTATGGACAGCTCTAGTTATTAGAAATTTTTTATTCCTATCATCTAACCAAAAATCTACCTCTGCCATCCAATGTCCCAAGGCTAGTTTGGCCTTCTGAGGCCCAAGTGGAAACATCTTACGTGTGATGACAGAGACCTCATGACACCTCCCCACCCCCAGCTTTCTGTTCTCCACAGTGAACATCTTCACTTCCTTCCCTCACTTCTTTCCTGTGTGGCATGATCTTGAAGCCCCCGTCCATCCTGCCTGCCCTCTCTAGAGACACGACCAATTTTCAGTGACCTTCCTAAAGGATGGTGGTGCCTGGAACTGCACACGCTACCCCAGGCCTCATCCAATCAGGGTAGACTTAATCTCTCCTTGTTCTTGGAACAAGGCAGGCCTAGCACCTTGAAAGTCTCTGATCCAGTAACCTTTTGGGAATTGGATATGAGAATCATTTATTAGGCATCTAATGTTTGTAAGATCCTGGGCTAGACACACAAAAAAGATATTGAAAGTTGTACTCATGGAGTTTATATTCTATCAGAGAGACAGTATGTATACAAGTAAACATTTCATATATGTATATATACATATATATATACACATACACACATTATATATGTGTACACACATGTATGGAGTTGTATAGATCTTTGAGACGGATGCTCTCATTTTGGAACTGAGAAGTATGGAGTCAGAATCTTATTGTAGACACTAGCTATATGACCCTGAGAGTCATTTTGCCCCTCACAGACTCAGTTTCCAGATCTGTAAAATGGGGATAGATAATAAAAGCACCTACCTTCCAGGGGTGTTGTGATTCTTAAACGAGGGAACATGTACAGTGCATGTTTTCTTAAAAATACAAGTGCTGCCAATTATAAATAATAACATGTAGGGCAGGGACCTTAGGTGGTATCTAACTGAACTAAACTTTTTATTTCAATTCTTTCATTTCTATTGAGAGGAAACTGAGGAAAGCAGAGGGATAGTGACTTGCTTACGGTCACACAAGCATTTGTTAGATGCTTACTATGTATGTAACAGGCACCATCTTAATTGCTGGGAATTCAAAGAAAGAAGCAAACACAGTCCCCAACCTCATCACGCTCACATTCTAATGGGAAAGACAGCACACTAACCATTGGGAACATACAAGATGTATAGAGGGTAGATTGAAGGGGTAATCTCTGAGAGTAAGGTATTAGTAAAAAGGGGGATCCAGAAAGCCAAGGTGCGATTTGAGTTGAATCTTGAAGGAAGTGGCAAAATAGGATTTGAACCCAGGATCTCTGACTGCAGACCCAGAGCTCTTTCTATCCCACCACACTGAGGAATCAGTCACATAATGGGATAGATTTAGGACTCTCGACGTGCAGGATTTGGACTTCTGGTCACACTGAGTCATCTCAAGTTGACTTGCTGATCAGAGAGGGTGACAAAAGGGGACAGCTGGCTGTTTTTTATCCTAGTATTCCCAGGTACTTGAGGATCTCAGAGTCGTATGAGTCTTCTGAAGTGCACTGGTGTTTAATTCATCATAGCAACATCTCCACACATTTAAAAATACCTGTGCATGATGGATTATTTATTCATTTCACAGAAGGTGTCTGTAATATTCAGAGGATTTTCCAATCTGTGTGGGGTTGGAGGTGGGGATGGGACTTGGGCAGTTCTCTGCCCTGCTGATATCGTAGTCCTGGACAAACAAGCAAAGCATAGGTAGGTTTGTTTATTTATAGATTCCCATCTGAATTCTTGTACTGCATGTAAAAAGAGGCTGCAGAGTGTCATGGATAGAGAGCTAGGAAGAGTCAGATTTAAATCTCGCTTTAGATCCTTCCTTATTAGCTATGTGAGCCTGGACCCAATCACTCCCTTTCTGAGCCTCAGTTTCCGCATCTGTACAAATGAAGTTTTATTTTTCCAGTTCTCAATCTGTAGTCCTATCATGACTTGGCAACCTTTGGTAGGGATCCAATGACATCAAATGCAAGAGATGGGACACCTTGGCAAGAATATCTGAATAGTAAATGTTTGAATGGAAATTTAGTATTAAATTCATATTGATGAACAGCTAGACTTGCACCATCACTATTGACATTGATCAATTTCAATGTTCAAAGTCTCTTGAACTCCTGCCATGATTCTTTGTCCTTTGGTTCTCATTCATTTTGCTTCCTACTATCCCAGTTAGTATATATTCCACTCTTCTAAATATTTTTATTTTCCTTTATGTTACCACCTTTCTAGATTTTTTGTGTATCTTCCCTGCCTATCTGACTTACTTTATAGCATGCCATTCCATGCATGCTACACATTTTTTTCTACTATTGGACATTTGGGATACTTTCAGTTTTCAGCAATTATTGCAAAGGTTGCTATGAGAATCTTCAGACAGATGTCTTTTTTCATTTTTTTATTACATTGACAGGGAATATTCTAATTAATGGAATTATTGGGACAAAGGACATGATAATTTTGTAAACTTTTCTGTTATATATTCTTTATTTTTGTAAAATTATAGAAGCAATTTTAACATTCATTTTTAAAAATGTAAGATACAAATTCTCTCCCTTCTTCCTCACCCCTCATTAAGATGGTAAGCAATTCAATATAGGTTATACATGTGTAGTCATGCAAAACACTTCCATTATAATCAGGTTGTAAAAGAAAACATAGACAAAAAACTCAAGAAAAATAACGTTAAAAAATATATTTCAGTCTGCATTTAGACACCATAAGTTCTTTGTCTGGGAATGGATAGCATTTTTCATCATAAGTCCTTCAGAGTTGGCTTGGATTGTTGTATTGCTGAGAACAGCTATGGCACACATAACTGATCATCCTACAATATTGCTGTTACTTTGTACACTGTACATTTCATTTTGCATCAGCTCATTTAAGTCTTTCTAGGTTTCCCTGAGATTCTACTGCTCGTCACTTCCTATGGTACAATAGTATTCCATTATAGTCACATACCACAATATGTTTAGCCATTCCCCAATTGATGGGCATCCCCTCCATTTCTCATTCTTTGCCTCCAGAAAAGACCTACTATAAATATTTTTGTACATATAGGTCCTTCTTCTTTTTAAAAAATCTATTTTAGGATACAGACATAGAAGTGATATTGCTAGCTCAAAGGATATGCATGGTTTTATAGACCTTTGGGCATATGAACTGTATATTGTTCTAAAGAAAAGTTCTACATCTTGGCAAGCAATTAACGTTTGTACTACCCCATCAGCATTGAGTTCCATTGTTTTTAATTACTTTTGCCTATTTGATGGGTTAACTGAGATATTTCAAGGATGAATCTCACAAATGAAATATGCTCAGAAAGTTCAGAAGAACACAAAAGACGTTTCTCATTCTCATTATTCTGCTTTGAGCCTCTACTAGGACCAAGGCCATGGGCGGTAAGGACCAGTGTTGGTGTCTAAGGCTAAAATGATGCTTCAGAAACTCTTCTATTATGGGACTGCTGTTGTGGGACCACTTCCCCCAGTGAAGCTGATGGTATAGGTATAGGTAGGTCCCAATTACTGCGAATAAAGAATGCCATGGTCTTATGTTTTTGGATTTGTACCATTTGAAATTAAAATTGTTTAAAATACTCACCTGCCACCCAACCCTCACCTGTGGCTTCAAGAAGCTGTGGCATGGGCAGAGGCCATACCCCAGCAAAACAGTCTTAGTAGGTGACTTAAACCAGACTGAGGATAACTGATCAACCTCAAGCCTTTGGTGAATTAGGAGGGCATCTACCCCAAGCATGTGAAGACTTTCCAAGGAAGAATGAGCACATGAGAACAACTTGTTCTGCTGGCCATGAAGTTGGCTGAAGCAGGTGCTACAGAACACTTGGAGTTTGGTCAAAGACACCAGTGCCATCCACTGCATCTCAAAGTCATCGCCAACCAGCTTGACTCTTGTCCTGCCACCATACTCCAATGATTCTGGAAGAGAGAATGAGGCTGACAACTTTGTGCAACTCTGTTTCACTTAAGTCCAATTCACGCACACGGCAGGCATCACCTTGTGATGTGATCGATCCTCTGTGAAAACAAAGGGCGAGCAATGACAACACGTAAACTCTGAGCCCAGTATGTGAATTCTCAGTGCTACTTCCTCACTAAGAATGAAGTCTCTTCCCTGGCACTGAAGTATTTCCATCCTCAGCATCCTATATGGCCCTTTGAAGGGTCCTGTCTTTCATGATAGCCTCCTGGTCTTGCTTTGAAACCTCTCCCTGTCAGAGGCTGCTCTGGAGGCCTCCTAAGCCAAGAGCAAACAGAGCTGAGGCTGGGAACTAACTGGAGGAGAAGGAAGGCTTGACATAATGGTTGGTGTGCCAGTAACTGATGGCTTCTGCTGGAACCATCCCAGATGAGTGATTACTCATTTCACCGTCAATCCTCCAAACTGTCGTTCCCCAACACAACAGCCTGGGGACGGTGAGGTTACTGTGGGTTTCCAGTGGAATGTTGGGGAAATACAATATTGTGTGTAGGTGGTTATTGTGTTCAAGCACATGTTCAGTGTGAGCGGGGCAAATGGGCAATTGTGAGGAAAGGTTGTCCCTTGTTCTGTTTGGCCCTAAAGGGGAGAACTGGATGCTGTGCAGAGTTGTGTCACATTCACAAGCTGGAGAGTGTCCTCAGGAGAGCAACTGGGATCGCACTGGACTCTGATTCTAAATCTAGAAGGGACTTCAGAGACCATCTAGCCTAACATTTTACAGATGGGGAAACTGAGGCCTAGAGAGATGAAGGGACTTAGGATTATAAGAATCTAGATCTAGAGGACCTTCCAGTCTCTCTCTCTCTCTCATTTTACAGATGAGGAAACTAAAGGTGAGTGTGTTAATCTTGTACTCCCAGGACCTAATCTGGAATCCTTGCTTGACCAAGACTTACTCCCTGCAAGTCCCTTCACTTCTCAGAGTTTCCTCCTCTGTCCAATGAGAACCTTGGCTAAGGTGACCTCTCAGTCTCCTCCCAGCTCTACAGTGAGGATCCTGTGATCCCTCCATTTTATGTGTTGACTAGTTTATCTCAATTTATACAATAACTAAATTAACTGGAGCCCAAACAAAGGGGCTTCTCATTTGGTGAGCTCACCATACACCTATGTAAGGAGCAGAGAAGATGACGAGAACGATCAGTCCAACCATTGGGGCACATTTCTTGAGCATAAGCCAGGTACTGATTTAGAACATCTTGCATGGGGGGGACGCCAGGTGCAGGAGATAACATGGCCAAAAATGAGATTGAGCCCCATCCTTGAGAAGCCTGCATTGTTCTACTGGGAGGAAGCAAACATATTGACAGAGAAGCAACAGAAAGTATTTACAAAACAAACAAAATGGGGAAGGCAGAGCTGCCTGCTGCTGCCAGATGTTGCCAAGAGACTTTCTCTTGTACTGTTCTGCTGTGGCTCCTTGGCCAGGGTCATGCTTGATGAAATGGGGCCTGTCATTAATTATCCTGGCTTCTTTCTGTAGCTGGACCACATTCATAGCAGACTGTGGAGTTTGGATTGCACCTTTGCTACTCGTTGTCATGACTACAAGCAGGACTCCCCCTTCCCCCCACATACACATTTAATTGGAGATCTAGTCATTGGTCTGGCCCCATGGAAAGCTCTGGGGGAGAATCTCCCCTTTCCTCTCTGTCTGGGATGTGGACATCCCAGCCATGTGACCCAGACCCTGTCCCACCCACCGTTTGAGTCAGGCCTGTGTTTGGAGTCCAGCTTTGCAATTTTCACGTGTGTTCTCTCCTGCAGTAAGTGTCCTTCTCTGCTTCAGCCCTTTTCTGATGCCTCGTTGTGGTTCAGGGCTGACTCTGAGTTTTCAATGGCAGCCACTTAAGATCTTAGGATCTTGGGCCTAGAGCCAGAAGGCCCTTTGAGGTCATTGAGTCCAAACCACTCATTTTACCAAAGAGGAAACTGAGGCCCAGAGATGTCAAGGATCTATATACAATCATAGGTCTACAGCTGGAAGGTGCAGGCAGAGGCTACTACATTTTACAGATGGAGAAATAGGCCCCCCACTGATGGGATACCAAATTTGTTGGAGTTTTTGAGTGCTGGTATCAGAGGAAACCCTCCAGGGGGACCATCCCCGCTCAGGTGTGCTTTCTGTGTCACTGTCCTGACTTTGAGATGTTGAGAAAGCCTGGCCTCTGTTTTGTGGAGACCTGATGCTGGAAGTCTCACATATCACTTGTCTGTTCTCTGGGTTTTCAGTCCCATCATGGGAGGCTGATGGTTTCTTGGTCTACCCCTTCAGCATCAGTGCCTTGTGGGCTCTTCAGCCTGCTGTGGCCTCCATTGCAAGCCTCAGTCATCTCCAGAAGTCCCACTGGCCTCTATGGAACAAGTTCCACCTGAGCCTTGGGCCCTGACACTATGTCCTCATTGTTTCTCCTTCCCATGGATTTTTCTTGTTATCGATGCCTCTCAGTTATGGTGGACCGTCTTTCACCCTGCAGAGTTATGGCCCCATCTATTCCGCCCCTGACATCTTTATTACAAACAGTTGGGGCTCTATGGAAAGAGTGGCAGCCACCCTTAATCACTCCATTATGCCGTCGTCCCTTTGTTATATATAGACTTTAATATGTCATATATTAGACAATGGGTCAGCAGAGAAGAGATGGAGAATTTAGGGCTGGATCCATAAATTCAGCCCACCTGTCAGAGATTAAAGGGAAAAACAAAGCAATATGGCATTGAGGAGGTGGGGGCGGGTGGATCCTGTTCCTGAGTCCACACATGAATGTCATTACTGAGAAATAAATGCCGAGAGTGTCAGACTCCAAGACCTGGCTGATAATATGTACTCGCTCTTATTGTAATGGGACCAGAGGGACTGGGGACTAGGGGTGGGGCGGGGAAGGCCAATACAGGTTAAATTCACCTCCTTGGCAATTCCCAGGACAATCTGCTAGAAGGAGTCTCCCCTTGACATGCCCCCACTGCTCCTCTCCATCCTCCCTTCCCATCAGTTGTTGATAAATTTTTGGCTCATTTATTCTCTGTCAAAGATATGGAAGGTCCAAACTTTTCCCTGGAGGAGGCGACTGAGCAGGGCTGAGAAGAAACTTCTTTCCCTAAGGTCCCTCCAGTGCCTGGGATGTCCTAGGTTGGCACCTAAGGCAGGGAATGGGTTATCTAACCCTAACTCCGAGGTTAGATGGCATTTGAAGTCATTTTTAGCTTTAGGTCAATGAGTGCCAGGCCTGAAATCAGAAAGACCTGAGTTCAAATTCAGCTTCAGATACTTACTAGCTATGTGACTTTAGGCAAGGCATTTGCCTCAATTTCCTCATCTGCAAAATGGAGATCATAATAGATAATAGTGAGAACCAGATGAGAGAATAAGTGTAAAGTGCTTAGCACAGTGCTGAGATATAATAAACACTATATAAATGTTAGCTATGACAATTTTTAAAAAATGATTTAGAATTAATTTAAAATTTTAAAAAATTAAATTAATTTAACTGAAACTTTAAGTTAAATTAATTTAATTTAAAAATTAAAATTAATTAAATTAAAAAATTATAATTAATTACAATTTTTAAAATTAACCTTTATATTAGTCAAAAAACTGATTGGTGGTGGTGGGTGGGGAAACATCAGAGGGCTTTAACTTGGAAGTGAGATCAGATTTGTTCTGTTTGGCCCCAGGAGGCAAAATCAGGAGTAATGGGTTGGTGGATTTGAGAAGATCCAACTTTAGCTTTCTCAGGAAAACCTGTCTTGCCAATGAAAGGTGTGTTCAAGGAGGATAGGTTGCCCAGAGAAGTGCTGGCTGCCTCTCCCTGAAAGGCTTCAAGCAAGGATGGATGGATCCTGGTTGGGGATGTGGTCAAGGGGATTGCTTTTTCCTAAATGGGTTTTACCAAGTGGAATCCAATGACTTTTTTCTAAGACTCTGTGATCCTGTGATTTCCCAAGATGCCTCCCACATCCGATGCCATTGAACATTCCCTTTTAATAAAGCAAAATAGGCAAACAACACCAGTGATTGCATCTGACTTCATAGACAACCTTGGCATGCCAGTAATTTGTCCAGTCTTCAAGAGCATTGGGCCTGGAGTCGAAAGGATCTGAGCTCAAATCCAGCCTCTGATACTTACTAGCTCTGGGACCCTGGGCAAGTCACTTCATTCTGCTTGCCTTGGTTTCTTCATTGGTAAAATGAGTTGGAGAAGGAAATAGCAAACCCTTCTAGTATCTTTGCCTTCTCTGTAAAGTTCTGTGTTTTCTCCCAGCAATCCTGTGAGACAGGCAGGATTGGTATTCTAAGCCTCATATCAGAGATAAAGAAGTTGGGATTCATACAGAACGTTGTCCGAGGTCCTGACTCCCAAGGTCAGCAGGCACTGCAAGAGACAAGGATCTTTGTATTTTGCTTCCAAGATGACCTCCTTGGCTCCTTCCACTGAGAACTGACCCCAGGAGAAAAGGGCACTCTTACCTAAGAAGTGGTGGGCTCCTCCTTCCTGCAGACACACTGGCTGGCTTGTCTAGGATTCTGCCAAGGGGATCATGTTTGGGGTGGATGAGATGATCAGATCCTTCCCAGGCTAAGAGTCTGATATCACCACACATCTGAACAAGTGAAGTGGTACATAAAATGCTTTGTAAACACAAAAGCACCATCTAAATGTCAGCAATTACAGTGGTTATGAATTGACATTTAGTTAATGAAGCAGGGCAGCACATGATGCCACTCCCAAGTGAATCTCCCTTGCATGGGATCTTCCCAGGGAATGGTCTCCAGGATGCGGAAGGGTCCTAGGGGTGGGGTAGGGCAACCCCCTCCCTTGCCAATCTTTCCTGTACTTCTGCCCTAGTACCTGGTCTTTGAAATCCTTCCTTATGGTTAATTGATTTCTTAAGGAGGCCCTTGGGGGGTGGAGGGGTGTGTGTGGAGCATTAACCTCTTAAATTCAAGGATTTCATTACTGGAAAGCAGGTGGCTAAAGCTATTGGACTAGGAGAGATTTTTTTTTTCTAGAAAAGATGACCTAGTGAGGAGGAGATGGGAGAAAGGGAATAAGAATTTATACATATAGCACCTACTATATGACAGACACTTAATATGTCATTTGATCCTCACAAAAGCCTTATGAAGTAGGTGCCCTCCCTGTGAGGCAAACAGAGGTTAAGTGACTTGCCCAAGGTCATAAAGCTAGTAAATATCTGAGGTGAGATTTGAATTTAGGTCTTCCTGACTTGAAGCCCAGTCACCGGCCAGGGCAGCAGGCCATGAGTTGAACTTGGGATAGGAATTTAGATACTTAAGGGAAAGTGAGTCAAGTATGAAAGATTAACTTTTAATGAGAGGCAGTATGACTTAGTGAAGAGAATCCTGGACCAGGAAAACCTGGGTTCAGATCCCACCCTCCTGGCAAGTTGCTTAACATCTCTGGGCCCCAGTTTTTATGTGTAAAATGGAGACAATTTTGTTGGTAGTAGGACAGCTAGGTGGTGCCATGGTGCACAGAGTGCCAGGATTGAAGTCAGGAAAACCCATCTTCTGAGTTCATGCACTAGCTGTGTGACCCTGGACAATTCACTTCACCCTGTTTGCCTCAGTTTCCTGATCTGTAAGATGAACTGGAGAAGGAAATGACAAATCACTCCAGTATCTTTGCCAAGAAAATCCCAAATGGGGTCATGAAGAGTCAAACATGACTGAAAAATGACTGATACCTTGTGAGACTCGAGATAATTTAAATAAACACAGTTTGAAGACTTCCAAATTCCCTGTAAAAGTCAGCTGTTGTTTGTCATGGTTTTGCTAAAGTGCCCTTAACTAAAGTTCAAGGGTTTTGTGCCTGTGATGGAAGAGGGTGCCAGGCTCAGGGTGCAGGACTGTCTATAAGGATTTTCCATAATGGGAATGTCAGATTATAGACTTAAAATAGAAGGTCCCTCAGTGGTCCCCTGACCCAGCCCTCTGATTTTCCAAAGGGAGATGCTAGAGAGTCTAGTGACCTGCCCCAGTCATCCTGATGATAAGTGACAGATGGAGAAACAGGAAGGACACGGTGATGTGTTACTCATGCTCATGGCCCCATGCTCTACTGACTGAGAAAATACATTGGAAGCCACTGAATGGCCCTATCCCAGGAGCAGCTGGCTTCCTCTCTCTACCTTAGGCTTTCACCCATATGCTGTGATGATGAACTGCCTAAGTGTAGACCTGGGGCCCCCAAGAGCCCCAAAGTCTTCAGATCCAGCCCCTCCTGCCCACAGATCTCTTGCCCTAACAGACCAGATGTCTCTTAATAGACAGGTAGCAAGGTCATTGGTGCCCACATCACGTTCTTATCTGCCTTAATTGTTTCCCCACAAGTGCTGATTAGGGTAGAAATGTGAGGCCCAGGTAGTCATGCAAACTCCTCATTTCTTAGGGCTCTTAATTAATGGTCATTAAAGCAATGCATTGTTGTTATGTGGATTTGGAGGGAGCAGGAGGTTGGTGATTCTGGGGAGTCTGAGGAGTGTAAGGAGATTTCAGGGGGGAATTTTGCTTCTGTTTTGTATTCTTTGTCCCCTGGGGGACCAAGTCAGCTTAGCTTCTAGACCTTACCTGTCCTCAAGCTCTGGACCTGCCCCGAATGGAAGAAGGAAGGCAGTGGCTATGCAGAAGACCCGTGTTCAAATGCCAGTTCTTCTCCTTACAACTTGTTGGACCTTTGACTTCATTTCACTGTCTGTGAGCCTCAGTTTCCTCATCTGAAAAATGATGAAGTGAATAACAGGCCTGTTGGGGTCCTTCTGTCTTGAAATGTATGCTTCTTGAAGACAGGATGGGTTGTTTTTTTAACTTTGTATTTCTAGTATTTAACACAGTGCTTGGGACATACAATGAGAGTTTGAGAAATACTTGTTAACTGACTGACTGCTACCACTGAGATACAGAAACATAAAATGTCAGACCTGGGGGTGGGGTGGACCTTAGAGCAGGGGACATCAGACCTGGTTAAGGACTTAGAACAGGGAGTGTCTATCTGGGAAAGGACTTAGAACAGAGAATGTTAGACCTGGGAAAGGACTTAGAACAGGGAATGTCAGACTTGGGAAGGACTTTAGCACAAGGGGATGTCAGGACTGGGAGGGAGCTTAGAGATCATCATCCCTAATCTTCTAATTTTAATGAAGGAGTAACAGAGGCCCAGGGAGGTGTAGTGATTTTTTCAGGGTCCCCCTCAATTGAGGATCACTTGAGAGGCTTGGTGGTCTTTGGAGGGGGAAGAGTAGACTTAGGGAAGTTGGTGGCTGCCCCAGAGAAGGATGAACCTTGTTGTGCTTGGCTGGAGTAATGGGGTGAAAGCTGTGAAAGCACCTCCTGAGGATGCTGGGAAAGGCTTCTTAACCACAGGCACTATCCCAATAATGCCTGGGCAGGCTCAGACAGGCAATGGAATTCACATTCCTGAAGACCTTTCAGCCATTACTGGAGGTCTCTTTGTTGGATGTGGGTTGGTAAAGATGAGACTCAGGCTCTGGTATAGGTTGGACCAGATGGCCAGGGAAGTGCCCTCCAGCCCTCAGATTCTGTGCTGCCATGGGGCTCCCAAGCCCAAGTGAGCTACTAGTTTGGGGTGATGATATTTGGCAGGACAGCTCCTCAGAGTCATGGATCAGAGCTGAAGGCAGAGCAAGAAATGGAACCTGGAGCGTAGACTGGGGCAAGAGAGGTCAAGGCCAGTCTGAGACTGCTATTAGGAAAGGGGGAGGGAAGTGATATCCTCAACCCCAGCACACTCCCAGGTCTGCTCTCTGGGGACTCCAGCCAAGTCACTTGGTGCTTGGTGTCTCAGTTTCCTTGTCTGTAAAAAAAGAGTGATGATTTGGAAAAGACACTGATCGTGTAGAAAAGATCTGTGATATCTCATCAGCGAAAGAAGACTGGCCATTTCAGGTCACCTCCTTCTCTGCAACTTAGTCTTAGACTCTGAAGGTTGTCCAGGGCGCAGAGATGCTATATAAGCTTTTTAGTATCATAGAGCTTCAGAGGCAAGACTTGAATCCAGGCCTTCCTGACTGTCTGCTACACTGCCATAAAAATAATGCTGTTACTGCTACTACTACTACTGCTACTATGGCTTCTACAGCCACTACAACTACTACTGCCATCACTACTGTTACTAATTAAGTACCCAGGTGGTGAAGTAGACAGAGCTCTGGGCCTAGAGTTGGGAACATCTCTGACACTTAAGTGACCCCAGGCAAGTCACTTCACTTCTGTCTGCCTCAGTTTCCTCAAATGGGGCTAATCATTGTACCTACCTCTCAGGGATGTTGTGAGGATTCAAGGAGGCACAGTCCCTGGCACACATAAGAAGACTTATCCCTTCCCCTTAATATCATGTATCACCTCACAACAACAATTTGTAAGAAATCTTGGAGGTTTCCTCCCAAACCCCTCATTTTATAGATGGAGGCACTGTGGCCCAGAGAGCTTCTGAATGGCTTGTGCAAGTTTTCACAGGCAGTAAGGAGCAGTGTCAAGATTTGAATCCAGGTCTTTTGATTCCAGGGTCAGGGTTCTTCCTGCGGAACCCCATCACCTTTGCCCACCTTCTCATTTACACAGCACTCTGAGGGTGACAAACCACCCTCTGTACAATTCCTCCTTAGAGTCTCACCCCAAGCCTGCCAGGCAGGTACCACCTCAGCCCATTTGACAGAGGAGAAAAGTGAGGTGCAGTCAGAGGTGTTGACTTCCTTGTCTATGGACATGTAGTGAGGAAATGACAAAAGCAGCATTTGAACTCAGGTCCTGGTGACTTCTAACCAGGGGATGGCTAAAGTTCCTTTCAGCTCCGGGATCCTGGTTCCTGTGAATGAAAGGTGGGGGGGTCTCAAGCTGTTGTAATTCCTGCTGGGTATCTCCGTGACAGGGGATCCCTCTCCTCCAGGCCCGGATGCTTGGGTGGTTGTCCACCAGGCAGGAAGCTGGACAGGATACAGACAGGGATGGATTAGGCTGCATCTTTGCATATTGAACTGTCCATTGAATTGGAACCGCCACTATAAGACATTCACAATTGTCCTTATAAAATGTCTGTGTTGGCAGCTGGGTTCCGGGAGAAGGGCCCCAGAGCCTGAAGCACTGGCAGCAGCAGGGGTTGGAGGTGGGTGGGTGGGTATAGACTCCAGGGGTCTAATCCCTTTCATGTCTAGTACAAATTTATGGCATCTTCCCCAAAACCCTATGAGGTAACAGCACACCTATTTTACTGATGAGTTCATCAAGGCACAGAGATATCCCTAAAGTCACCGAGCTAGTCAGTGTAAGCTCCTGGCCCGTTTCCCCATCTGTTAAGCCACACTGTCTCTTATCCAGACATCACAGAATCATAGAACTGGAGGGACCTCCGAGACAGTGAGTACAAGCCCCTCATTTTACAGATACAAAAATGGAATAATGTTTGTTTTCAAAGAACTCACAGGTAAACCCAGTGAGACAGTGTGTGTATATATTGGTGTTTAGTCCCATCTGACTCTCTGTGACCCCATATGGGGTTTTCTTAGCAAAGATACTGGAGTGGTTTGCCATTTCCTTCTCCAACTCATTTAACAAATGAGGAAACTGAGTCAAATAAGGTTAAATGACTTGCCCAGGGTCACACAGCTAGTAAGTATCTGAGGATGAATTTAAACTCATGTCTTCCTGACTCCAGGTCTGGCATGCTATCCAGTGAACTACCTAGCTGTAGTGTGTATGTGTGTTTTTGTGTATATGTATATATAAATACACACATTATATATGTGTATATATCACACATGTATGTATATTATATGTATGTGTAGGTGTATGTGCATATATTATTATATATTATATCATATATAATATTATACATTATATATGTGCATATATTATTATATATTATATTATATATAATATTATATATGTGCATATATTACATGTAAATGTGTGTGGAGAGAGAGACTGGGATGCACATACCAAATATACAGTGATTTAGAAATTTGCCCTTGTTGGAAAGAAGACTCTGGAAGACTTGGGCAGAGCATTGAAGGATGCAGGGATTCTTAGAGTCCAAAGTGGGGAGTCTGTGTCTTCCAAGCATGGGGAACTCCACAGGGGCAAGGGGCAACATTCTGGAGGAATGGTAGAGCATGTGTGTGGGAGTCTCACTGCAGTTTTCACTATTAAAACAGTCCAGCCCCCAGTTTTGGCCAATATAAAGAGTGCGGCACTGGATCATAAAGTTGGCAGGGACCAGATGTGAAGGGTTTTAAAAGATAAAGCAAGGAGCTTATGTCTGATCCAAGGGGCCACTGTTACAAGTTGGTGGGGGAGTGACAAGGTCATACCTCTGCTTTAGGAAAATCCATTTGGCAGCTGTGTGGAGGATGGGCTGACGTGAGGGAGGGAGGTCTGTTAGGAGGCTGCTGCAAATTCTAGGCAGGAGGGGGAGAAGGTCTGAACAGAGAGGTGCCCATGTGGGCAGCAGGGAGCTGACCATTGTGAGAAATAGAGTAGACACAGGATTTATTTTAGCAAATGATTAGATAAGTGAGGTGGGGAGAGGGGGAGGAGTGGAAAAGGATCAGGAAGTTGTCAGGCTAAGGGAATGGGATGTCTTTCACTGGTAATGCTACTCTCTGGTCCTCAGTTGCTGTATCTATATAATGAGACTAAAAGGACCCACAGAAGAAGATTTGGGGGAATGGTATAGTGGAAAGGTAGGTTCAAGCCTTGATTTGTACACTCTGACATGTATGATTGTTCATGTGACCAATCAATTCCCCTCTCTGGGCATGTTTCCTTACCTGGAAATAGAGGGGATGGGACTTAATGACCATGGAAGTCCCTACCAATTCTAAATCTATGAGGACCAGAAGGCAAAGGGTATCAGAAAGGTAAGATGCACTAATGAGGAAGGAGGCATAATTCCCTTTGGGTGGTATGCAGTAATTTAATGAAAAGGAATTACGGAAGGGGTGAAATTTTTGTGTGTCACAGACCCCTTTGGCAATCTTGAGAAGACAATGGACCCCTTCTGAGAATAATATTTTACTTACATAAATTAAAATCCTAGGATTACAAAGAAAACCAATTATATTGATATAGTTATCAATTTTTTTCTTTTAAAAAGAGTTAACCTAACCTAGATTGAGAATCGCTGATTAGGGAGATATGTTTAGAACCATCATCCATTCTCTTTCTTCTCCAAGAGGGATGATCAATTTCAGAGTCCCTTTCTCCCCCAGTCTTGGAATTCTGAGGATTCATGGATAGAGGAGGCAGCCGTCCATGGGTGATGAAGAAGTCCCTTCATAAAATGTAGTGTATGGCGGCATCACCATTGAGATTGGGAGAGAAAAATAACTTGGCTATTAATATGAGTGAGAGACTGCTGTAATGGATAGCAATTGAGCTACCTGCAGGTGAGAGAAGGAGCTTCTCTTTCCCCCACACTCAGCATCTTAAGGGAAAAAAATCACCCAACACATTCAAAATGAAAATCAAGCAGACTCCATGAGTGGATGAAAGTCTTAGGAATTGTAAGCACAAATCCTCTTTTCCTTTCTCTCATTCTTTCTTCCTGCTCTCTCTCCCTTTTCTTTCTCCCCCTTCTCTTATTCTTTCTCTCTTGCCCATTTCTTCATCCATTCTCTTCTCCTCTTCCTCCTTTTTTTCATTCCCTCTCCCCTGTTTCCTGCATCCATTCTCCTCTTTCCCTCTTTTCTCTAATTCCTTCTCTCCTGTCCATTTCATCATCCATTCTCCTTCTCTTTCCCTTTCTTCTCTCACTCCTTTTCACCTGCACACTTCTCCATGTAGTCTTCTCTCCTCCCCTTCCTCTCTATTCTCTATCTTTTGCTCCCTCCCCTTTCTCTTGCTTCTTTTTCTCCCCCTTTCTCCCTGCCATGGCTGCCTCTCTATCTCATTAGTACACACCCTCGTCTCTCCCTGTTGCCTCTGCACTTGGACAGAGTGTGCTTCTGCAGATTTCAAGAACCCTGGATCTGACCAGTTTCTGCCAGGGAGCTGATTTTGTGTTAGCTCCTTTCAGCAGGACCTGCTGGGTCACTGAGGCTGACCTTCCCGAGGGATAGGGCTTTGTGTGGGATGACTTTTCATGTGGATAGAGGGTTAGAGGGGTGATGGATGAGAAGCGCTGTCCCTTTTCCTCATCAAAGACAGCTCTCAGACGAGTAGCTTCTCAGATGAATTCAGGTGCTGTTACTATAATTCTAAAGCAGTAATCATGTGAAAATAGGAGAAATTGGATTTCTCTCGCCCACCTCCGCCTCCTAGTTGTTACCTGCACAGATGGGCTTCCATCAAATCCTAATATTTAGAGGCTCATAACACCATAGATATAAAACTGGAAGGGACTTTGGAGGTCATCTAGTCTAACCCTGCTCATGTTAACAGATGAGGAAACTGAGGCCCAGAGAGAGAAATAACTTTCTCAAACTCACAGTTAGTAAGTGGCAGAGGTTCTCTGACTTCCAATGTTTCTGAGTCTATCCCTGGCCTCATATTGCCCCCACAAACTTTGATTCTAAAGCTAGGAAAGTCCTCAAGATAGTGGTCAGGGCATTAGATTTGAAGTCAGGAAGAGGCAGTTTCATATCTTACCTGGGACAGTTGCTATGGGATCTGGGCAATCATCTAACCTCTCTGGTCCTCAGTTTGCTTATCTGTAGAATTAGGATAAGAATAGCACTTGCTTCACAGGGTTATGAGGATCCAATGAGATAATGTATATCAAAGTGCTTAAAGGCTAAGGAAGGATGTTAGCTATTATTATATAAACTCTAGACAAATTATTATGATTCCTATATTTCCAAGGGAATGACTATGCATGTACTACTTTTCTCCCAATGGGAAGTAGCATGGGGATCAGGATCATGCCTACATTGGCCAAAGAGGACTTGCGTGGCTTGACCCTCACTGTTGAAGCTACAGACTTGTAGCTTCTGACCAATGCCATACCCTCAGATCTAAGACTATGCCCACTCTGGGCACCTTGCCCTTTGGAACTCTCTTGCTCAGGGTATTTGCTTTATGATAATACTTAAAGGGTCCCCAAGGGCTACAAACCATGTAGATCAATAAAGAGAATAACTTTTATTTAAAATTGACATATTACTAAAGTAATCTATCTGTTGATAGATGAATCCACACATCTAATTTAGGGAAATATTTTTTCTCCTAGTCTCTAAAACTAAACACTAAGTATTCAGTCAAGATCCATTCAGTCCAGCGACAGTCCCACTGCTCTTCCTTCAGGAATAGCAATTGCTGAGTCTGTCTGTGACTTCTAATAGCTCAATCAGTCAGCTGGAGGTCATAGCAGCCAGAACAAAGAAAGCTCTCTATTTGAAAGTGCTGGTATTGTGGTAGGATCCAGCTCCAAGCATGGGTTGTTCTAGGCCACAAAGAAGTAGACCACATCTAGAGATGTTCCATTTGGACCATAGTCAAGTTGACAAGCAAAATCAGTCAACAAACATTTATTGTTTGCTATGTGCTGAGTACTGTACTTAAGTTTGAAGATATAAGAAAAGGCAAAAATATGGCACCTGCCTTCACAAGGCTCACATCCTAATGAGGGAGGTCTCACAAATAATATTGTATGTGTGTATGTGTGCATACATGTTTTCAGGAAGATGGAAAAATGGGGAATATTTGTGTTTTTCCACATGTCCCATTGGGACAGTGCTTGCAATTGTCAGAATCTGAGTTGCCCAGTTCGAAGCTCAGGTTGAGAGTGACCTTGCACAGTATTAGGGAAGTCTAATGGGCCTGACTGAAGACTAGTTTGTATTTTTCTTTGTTTCATGGAATGCCATGGTCAATGAGTTCACCCCTAAATGGTCATCTTAGAGGTGATGAGTCCCTTTGTGCTTGGATAGGTTGGTCCTTGGAAAGCAGACAGAATTTGTTGGTGGGGATCTAGTTGGTGAGTTCAGGTCACCCAGAGGTCAATGGGGAATGGATAGTGGGTATAAAGAGCCTACATCACATGGCCAATCAAGAATTATATAAGAGAAGCATTGAGAAGAATATTATTAGAGAGATATATGACTGGAAAAGAGAGTGGGCAGGAGGAAGAGGCCATCTATAAAGATCTGTGTGGGACCTAGAAAAAGACATCCAATATGGTGGAAGGGCCCATTGAAGTGGGACATGGGTTATACTCTGTGTAATTTGAGGATGTACCTAAAGCTAATGGGATCGCTGATCCAGCATGAATCAGAAACACCAATGACAACACCAACTGACCCCCATATGCCTTCATGGTTTGCAGAGTCCTTTGTACACATGGTCTCAACAACAGTATCAATGAGATGGAGGTGGGGTATCAGAGAACACAGTCACTTAGGTCATGGCGCCTGAGCATCGTTTTCATCTTTTTGGCATTTTTTAGGCCAAAGAGCTATGAGCTGAGCCAAAGACATCAGAGGACTTTCAGCAACCTGCTGTACTGTCTCCATGGCATTTTTTAGCATCAAGCTCTCAGATGTTTATGGACATTTTTGAAGTGCCCGTGAGACAGGAAAAGAAATCAAAACTCTAGCTAGTCAACAAAGACAGGTGAAGTAATTCTGAGCCATGCTTTCCACCCTGTAAACCTGTCATGGAATTTAATTTGGAGAAGACCTGTCAGTGAAACATTCACTTGCCTCTGCTGCTGTTGCTGTTGAGCTGTTTCTGTCACATCTTACTCTTTGTGACCCCCTTTCTGGTTTCCTTGGCAAAGATACTGAAGGGGTTTGCCGTTTCCTTCTTAAGGATCATAGCAATCAAAGAGAGCTCATTGAGTCCAACTCTTTTATTTTATAGATGAGAAACCAAGGCAAGCAGAGAGAGATTTGTGACCTGCCAAGTTAGTTGCTGTCTGAGGCAGGATTTGAACTCATCTCAATCTATTTCCCTAGCAGAGATGTAACTAGTGTGTTTGATACCTGGGCCAAGCTTCACAAAATTTGCCTCTGCACAGACTGACTTCAAACCAATTTAAGACAGATTTAGAATTAGAGGGGACACAGGAGGTCAGGTAGGTTCCACCCTCCCTCCCCTTTTACAGAGGAGGAAACTGAGGCCTAGATTAATTAAGGGACTTGCCCAAGGTCACAATGTCCCCCAAGTACAGAGCCAGGGCTCATGAAATGCTTCTTTCCCTTCTTTTATTTCTACTTCTTCACTAGTGACCTGTCCTCTCCCACCTTTGAGGGAAAAGACTTTTCTCTTTTATCTTTATATACTTGGCACTGAATATAATACCTACTCATAGACAGTACTTAGTCAATGTTAGGATTGTAAGACCAGAGCTGTAGAGAGGAAGAGGATTTCAGGTGTCATCTAGTCCAACCTTCTCATTTTACAGATGAGGAAACTGAGGGTAGGGAGGAGAAGGAATTTGCTCAAGGTTTACAGATTGACAGTAAGTGTTAGAGGGTTTGAACCAACATCTTCTGATTTCAGAAAGCGTGTTCTTCCTATTGTACTGTACCTGAGGAAATTTGCTGGGGGCCAGGGAGAAATGCTTCTATGAACATAAATCTACCAGTAAATATGACATCATGTCTCCTTCTCTGTTATGGGGAGGGCTGTGACTGACCAACCACCTTTCTTAGAGGTGAAGGTTCAGCTCAGGGTCATAGAATCAGTGGGGGAAGGCTGGCAGAGAAGGGAAAATCCCCAAAGGTCAATGGTGGGGTCATCCATTCTGGGCATCATGGCTAACTCTTGGCTCTCCTACTTTGTCCAGTTGGCAGGAAGCAATTTATGCGATTTGAATGGGCCAACTATGCTGCTGAAGTGTTGGGCTGTGAGTATGAGGCACTGACCACTGCAGTCTTCAAACACCATCTCCGACAGATCATCCAGCAGGCAACATCCAGGTTGAACCAACCCAACCACAAGGAGGAGCCCGATGTGGGTAGGTGATCTTCATGTGCCTGTGCAATCTTCTTCTAGCCAGATGTGGATAGGTGGTCTCTATGGGCCTGTACTACCTTATTCCAATCAGAGAGCCCAAAGCTGTGCATCTACACAGGTTTGGACCAGGAACTATTTGGTTGTGCAAAACTCTGGGGAACATGTAGAAGATAGATGCTTCTCTATACAAAGAGTTTGGATGAGACAGAAGAGATGTCCTTGTTTCTTTCCAGCAGAGAGAACTGGAAGAGATCTTAGAGGCTGTCAGAGCCAACCCCTGCCCTCCTTCCTTTGTACAAATGAGGAAACTGAGGTTCAACAGAAAGGACTTACCCAAGGTCACCCAGCTAATAAGTGTTGGGGTCAGGATCTGAATGGAAGTCCATCATCCTCATCTCTCCTATTTAGCTCCAAGATCAGGACAAATCAGAGGCTAGATAGCAATGGATGGATCAGTGAGAGAGATGATGCTTTCATGGACCTTGAACTTGGACCCCTTGCCTAGAGTCTTACTAGACTTACTCCATGTCCCAACCTGGGCTGCTTACCTCCATTTGGTGGAGAGGAGATCCCTATTCTTAGGTCACAAGGCTGAGCACCTGTTTGCTAGGTGACAATGTGAATGGAGTACCAGGCCTGAAGTCAGGAAGACCTGAATTAAAATGTGACCTCAGTAACTAGCTGTGTGATCCTGGGCAAGTCACTTCACTCTGTTTGCTTCAGTTTCCCCAGCTGCCTTATGGGGATAGCAATAATGCCCATGTCTCAAGATTGTTAGAAGGATCCAATGAGAAAGTCCACATAGGACATGCTTTAAAAAATGCTTTTCTTTCTTTCTTTCTTTTTCTTTCTTTCTTTCCTTCCTTCCTTCCTTCTTTCCTTCCTTTCTTCCTTCTTTCCTTCCCTTCTTAGTTGTGAGCAATGATTGTTGACTTTCAGGCCAAAGCCTTTTGTCCTCAAAGCCTTTTTGGGGCTCTTTAGACGGTAATGATGCCAAGCAGATGATACAGTTCTGATAGACTCTGGTCTTTCTTTTCTTTCCCTGTTCAAAATTCTTACATGAGTTATCTCTGTATAAAAAGGCCTTTGTCCCTCTTGCTTTTGTGTCTGTGCATAGATATCTCATCTTCTAGGCCTGGAACCAAGATACAGAGAGGCAGGCACAGAGGGACCTGTCAGAATTAGGAGAGATGCTAGGAGGCTGTAGGTTTCCTAGCAACTGTATCGGTTCTGGGGTTAGAGTAAGAATGGGAAATGCTTCCTGAGATACAAGGACAATTCTAGAATGTCCTAGCACTGAGATTTCCTGAATTAGAATATGTGTGTAGTATTGGGAACACATGGGCATTTGGTGAGTGGGCTGTAGGGGTCAAGATTTAGGAAGTTCAGCCCAAACCCTGCTTTTGCTATGTTTTACGATACATTGAGTAGAAGCTTGGGGAAGACGGTAGCTCACTAGGGCAGAATCTCTGAGTGACTCTGGCAAGTATGATCAGAGAGAGTTTCTATTAGGGGAGATAGAGTCACTATGTTCAGGTAGGTGAAGGGGCTGTCATGAGAGCAGAGATTAGCCCATTATTCACTTTACCTCCTGTGAATCTCCCCATATCTAGCTTGATCATGAATGCTTCCTGTATCCATAGACTTGATAGGTCATTTTTCTAACTCTGAGTTTCAGTGATGACTTTCAGTAACAAAAGGCAATCTGTACTGGAATAATCCATGATTTCTCTCTTTTGGTTCATTGAGGCTTTAGGTTTTAGTTTTTAGAGTTCTCAATGATATTCAGACTTGAATGCTCAAAAAAATCATTTCATCATCATTGTGGGTCCTCATTTCAGCATAGAACCTGCTCTTTATGGAAGGGTCTTTGTGAGATGCAGGGCCAAAAAATTCTTTATTCTGTTGTCAATGTGGTGATAAGTCTCTTTGACATTAGCTAGGTTAGACCTCAGATAATGAACGTATATTTCTGGGTTTATATTTGAAGCCTTTCCAGTCTGGCAGGATCTAGCTAAAGTTGCCCTCTATGGGTGGGTAGAGCCTTAGAGAAGCTTTGTCCATAGAACTTGACATTTCACATTATGATGAGGCCATAGAGGAGAATTAGAGTGTAGGTCCCCACCACCATCATCAACAGCTGCAGTGCTGCCCCACCCCCACCAATACCATTATCAGCCCTCAACCTCCACCACTGCCACCACCATCATCACCACCGTCACCATCACTAGCCTCCCCCACCATCGTCACCACCACCACCACCATCACCACAGTAATCAAGCTCTGTAGCAACTCCAACACAGAGTCATCCCGCATCTGCTTGAAGATCTCTGGAGAGGGGGAAAGTTACTGTCCCAATTAATCTACAAAATCATTTATTAAATACCTAAAAATATTAGATACTGTGATAGACATGGGGATACAAATATGAGGAATGAAGCAGTCCCAGCTTCCAAAGAGCTTATGTCTTACGTCCCAAGGCAGCTCCTTCTGCTGTGTGCTAGGTCTCATTTTTAAGGCCCCTTTTGATCCATGGCCTTCCAATTTCAATCTATTCGATCCTTTGATGTGTAATCTTCTAAATGGAATTCTTTTCTCTTTTTCTCATGACTCCTCTACCTCTCTCCATTGTTTTTAACTCCTGGAGTGAATGGAAATGATCCTTTTGAGCTGAAACCAAAAGGCTTTAGTTGGAGCCCCAGTTCTGCCATCACATGTCCTCCCTGAGCAACATTTTCAATCTTTGTTAAGTTGTAATGATGATCCTTGCCTTTTGAAGTTGTTATGGGAATTGAGTCTTTGTCAGTCATGAAGAACTAAATTGGTGTAAAAAACCTGACAAAATATGGGCAGGAATTCACAGTTAAAGTGAGTGGAAAAGGAATGGCCTTGCAGGCATAAGAGAGGCTACAACATGAGCAAAGACTTGGTGATAGAAAAATGAAGGGTATGTTCAAGGCATAGCAAGTAGCAGAGTTAGGTCAGAGCATCGAGTACATGGAGGGACATGACTGGAACTGAAACTGGAAATGAATGGACATGAAGTCCTTCCTGGAATGTCACCTTCTTCTCTTGTTTGTTGCAGGACCCAAAATGACAGGTGTGGAATGTGTGCAAGGGATGGCCTCCGGACTCTATGAAGAACTATTTGCCGTCATTATCTCACTTATCAACAGGTATGGAAGCTGCATTTGACAGTGTTCCTGTTTCTTCACCAGGGTCTTATGGGGCGGCTAGGTGGGGCAGGGCATAGAGTGTGGAAACTGGAGTTAGGAAGACCTGAATTCAAATCCAGCCTCACACACATATTAGCTGTGTGACCCAGGGAAAGTCACTTCACCTCTACTTACCTTAGTTCCTCACTGTAAAATGGGGATAATGGTAGCATCTACCTCCTGGGATTGATGTGAGGAGGAAATGAGATACTATTTGTAAAAACCACTTCGTAGAGTGCCTGGCACATAGTAGGCACTGTACATATGTGCTTGTTATTTATTCTTCTTATTATAAATGTTCTGTATAATTGCAGCTAAAGAAATGCTTCTTGCCAAGGCCCTTTGATGGTCCCTGAAAGCTGAGCTGAGTGGGGAGAGGCTCTGGGGAGTGCCCTGTTCTGTGAGCCTCCAGGCATCCCTGAGGATTAGGCAAGCACTAGATCTGGGTGCTACTATTGACTTAGTTATAGAGGCGCTCTTTGGAATTCAGACCAAGAAATGCTTCTGTGCCTTCTCGGGTCTGGCCACTTGCTGGCTGCTGAAGCAATGAAGACAAAATGAAAACAGCTCCTGCCCTCAGAGGGTTTCCATTCAATCAAGGAATTCAATAGATTCTGTTATCATCTCCACCCCGCCATACCCCCCCTGGGGTGTGTCCCTGGCTCCTTCCACCAAGGAACCCTATTCAATTCAATTCAAATATTATTAAGCACCTATTGGGTTCAGGGCCCTCTCCAGGGTGCTGGGACTGCAGAGATGAAATGATAACACAACTCCTGCTTCAAGAAATTTACATTCTACTGAAGATGGGACCATGTCAGCACCCATTACTTATTGCCAAGTAGTAAGAAAAATAATATTAATATAGAAATATATATTTAAACATAGAAATAAATAATAAATGAAAAAATAAAGGATAACAAGAATAAATATGGCTGTTACTACTACCAATAATACTAAAAAACATTTATGTAGGGCTTAAAGGTTGGCAAGACCCTTTACAAATATTATCTCATTTGAAATAAACATAGAATATGTGCAAAAGATATATGAGTTATGCCTGTCAGGGTAGTCTCTTGAAAAGAAAGACAGCCTCAGAACGAAGAAGACCTGGGTTTGAGTCCCACTTCTGGCCCATACAGGCTATGTGACTCTGAGGAAGTCACATTTTTGAGCACTCTTAGTACTTCCTTAACAATAGAAGTTATTGAATAGGTGCTGACCTACATTGGTGGAGAAGCTTTCCTCCTCAGGGAGTTCTCTGTGCCAGTGAGATTCTAGGTCCAGTCCAAAGCCCCCTACTCTATGTACACAAGAACAGGACCAAAAGATGTTTTTGGAGGACTGTGTGATTGGAGGACAAGATAGACTGCTTCAGGCCATGGAGGATAGGTGAGAATAGCTAGGGAGTTCCACTGGAGCCTTTGTCAAGTCAAAAGAAAACAAAGGAGGCCTTTAGTGTGGTGGGTGGGCTACCTCTGTTGAACCTGCAAGAAGACATGGATAAGGGTCCCATGGGCTTTGTTGTATTGTGATCTATGTAGTGGGAGGTAACTTCCTTCCCCACCCCTTCTACAACCTCTACCACCAGCAGATGGATAATGCGGTCAGCTGGATATTGACTCCTCCCTCTAGCTCTACCTCTGCTGGAGGCATCTAGAACTCTGTGACTCATGGTGGTACTTGAGCTGAGTTTCCAAGAAAGTGAGCAATTCTCCAAAGTGGACATGAGGAGAGAGAGCATCCTGAGCATGAGGGAGAACTTGTGCAAAAATGTGGAGATGGGGGAATGCATATTATTTATGGACTATCAACTCACCATTTATTAGGCACCTATTGTATGCTAGGTACTGATCTGGGTGCTAGGGATATAAGAACAAAAATGAAACAACCCCCCCTCTCCAGGAGTTTACTTCTTTGGCAGAGGGGACAGCCAGCAGACTTGTTTACCTGGAGTGGTTAGTGAGGAAAGGGAGCAATATGAAATAAGACTGCAAAGATGGCTCATGGTAAGACTGTGAAGGACCTTAAATTTCAGACTGAGGGCTTTGCATTGTATCATAGAGGTAATAGGGAGCCACTGGAGACATTTGACCAGGAGAGGAGACATAGATCTTGATTCTGAGTATATCAATTTAACCACTCTTTTTGGCATAGACTAGGGAGAAGAGAGACTGAAAGCAGGAGGCCAGTTAGATCATATTAAAGGAAGGGCTTAAATTCCCTCCAAAGTTCCTATTTGTTGATAATTGTGATAATACCTTCCCCACCCCACCTGCCCTATTCCACCTTTCATCTCCATAGCGCTTTCCACTCTGGATGCTTTGGGAACTCACTGGTGTGGAACATCCCTCTGCCTATGCAGACACCAGCCATCTACTCCCCCTCATCACATGTGATTCATTTTTGTCTGTATCTCCCCATACCTGCTCACTAGACAATAAATCCAATGGGCCAGATGCCTTCTGGGGGCCTTTTAAACATCTTATAGGTACCATGGCCACGGTCATTTGTTTCCTCCATCTCCTCTTACTGCCTGACCGATCTCTCTCCTGTTTCTTTCCTATATCTCAATTTCATTCTCTCTCTCTCTCTCTCTCTCCCCTCCCCCAAAAGCCATCACATATCATGGTAGTTGGTGGTTGGCAAAGAGGCTGTGATCCATGTACCCCTCCTTCCACTGGCCTCTGGATCTAATTCTGACTTAGAGTTTAATAAAATGTTTCCACAGGGAAGTAGAGCAAATGTTAAAATGCCCACTTAAGAGATAAGAAAACTGAGGCCCAGAGAGATGAAGTGATTTTTCCCCAAGGTCACAAAGCATATCCCAGATAGAGCCAGGGGTCACAGCCAATTTTTCTTGGCTGTGTTCTTCTCCTCTTCCCTGGCTTGCCCCAGGGTCCATTATAAACCTCTCAGTCATGACTGTGTCTGGGAGGAAAGTGACCTGGTTTTACATCCAAGTCCCTGAGGATAGAGATTTTAGGGCCAGGTGGGGAGGATGCCTTCACTTTGATGATGTCCTCAGCACTGGTCGGTTCTAGCCTTTTAAGTAATTCTGACAGTGATCCAGCACATCAGGCCAGAAAATACATGTTTCAACAAAGTCATGGAGATGCTGCTGCTTTTGTCGAGCTACTGGGAAATCACTGGAGGTAAATCACCGGGAGCATGGAGCACAATTTCCAAATCACAGCGCTTGTCAGAGGCTACAAAGATGCATCAGCACAATCAGCCTCCAAGAGCTTTGCTGTCTACCAAGGGCTTCTCCCTAGGGCTGGTGATAGTCCTCTAGGACAACAGAGATGCATTTGTTTGTGTGCTCATTTGTCCATCCATCCATCCATTCATCCATTCCTCTATCCATTCATTCATCCATCCATCCATCCATTCGGTAAGTTGAGTCAAAATGAGCTGATCAGAAGAGTACTTATTTTGAAAGCTTATTTTGGAGCTTCCTACCTTAGCTCTTCTGTTTAGTAGCTGAGTGACCTTGGGTTGGTCAGTTCCCTTCTCTGAGCCTCAGTTTCCCTCCTTGACATGCACCAGATCTTGTGTCCTTACAGTTCCATTGCCTCATTTTCAGGGGAGGAAACTGAATCACAGAGAGACATGACTTTTCCAGGGTCACGCACATTGCACACAGCAGAACCAAGATTTGAACTGAGGTTTCCCATGGTAGACCACAGAATCCCTTGCCTGGACAGCTCATTTCTACCTGAGCCCAAGTGCTGTAACATCAGGCTGTCTCTCTGTCTTGACAAACTGATGAAAAATGTGGAAACACTGAAATCAGCTTGCTCTCAGGGCCCACAGTTGCACTGACTTGGTTTGGAGGGTGAGCTTTATCATCATGGGACCTTGGGTCAAGAAACCAGAGAAGCCTTGGTGGCTCCTCTGGCCCATGTCCTACCTAGAAATGGCAGCTGGGATGTGAGGGGTAATGGTAGGCCTGCCTCCCAATCAAAATATTGTCCTTACTGGTTTGCCTTGGTACCTGGAATTCCACCAATGGAATACTACTATAGTCTTCCTGTGGTTTAGGCTACTGACTCCAAGCAACCTCAAAGAGCCAGCGTGATACAGTGGCTTTCAGCAGACCTGGGTTCTAATTTGCCTCAAACATTTTAT
Organism: Potorous gilbertii; assembly: GCA_028658325.1. NCBI lineage: Eukaryota > Metazoa > Chordata > Mammalia > Diprotodontia > Potoroidae > Potorous > Potorous gilbertii. The sequence continues at coordinate 234,881,960 of CM053773.1, forward strand.
AGCTGGGCAGTTCCATTTTCACATCAGTCACATGAGAAGAAGGATGTTTGTACAATCTACCTCCTAGTGTTGTGGTGAGGTAATACCTTCCCATGCAAGGATTTTATCAATGTCAACTATTTGAATCAGGTCCTTTGACTGATAGACTTATTATTGTTTGTTTATGGTTATAATTCTTATTATCTGGCCCAGGGCAGACTGTCTCCTGGGGTTGTATCTGCAGTGATGAATCCCAGCCCTGATGGTCTATTAAGTCATCGATTAAGATGATCAAAAAGTTGATTGATAGGTCATGAAGCAAGGCCTGAGGAAATGGAGGGCAGGACTGAGGAGTCTAGAAGTCATGAGAATGGGTGGGGAAAAGAAACATGGGTTGTTTTCTAGAAGGGCAGGATTGGTTGGTGCATCTCAAGGGCTGAGTCCAGATCAGCCAATGGAGAGTCTGAGGACACTGGCTGCCTTTGTATATCAGCACTGCGCAGGCCACTGAAGACTTAGTTCATGATATAGATTTATCTGGGCTGCTAGGAGGCACCATAGTGCACAGAGCACCAGGGTTGAAGACACATTGTCCTGAGTTCAAATCTGGCCTGGGACTCTTACTAGCTGTATGACCCTGGGCAAGTCATCTGTCAAATGAGATGGGGAATGAGATGGTAAGCCACTCTGGTATCTTAGCCAAGAAAACCCCAAATGGGGTCATGAAGAGTTGGACATGACTGACAAATGATAGAACATCATCAACAAAGTCTTGCCTAGGGCCAGTCCTAGAGCAGAGTCTCTAGAGAGATCCCTAGTAGAAATCCCAGGAGCATATCATTACAGAGAAGGAAACCTAGGGGTCATCTAATCCAACCTTCTCATTTTCAGAGGAGGAAACTGAGGCCCTGAGAGGGAAATTCAGGACATTTTTGTTGACAGGATCCCTGTGGGAGGCAGAGGAGTTGTGGACCCCCTTCACTATATAACCATAGACACTCCTTCATCGTCCTGAGCCTGTTTCCTCATCTGTGAAATGGGCTCATTCTATGGCAATTTGTCACAGAGAAGAAGTGTGATATGACCAGAAAATCAGTCTTGGAACTAAGAAGATCTGGGTTCGAGTCCCACCTTTGGTATCTAGTCTGTGACTTCTTAGTATCGATCTTGGTAAACTACAGTATCAATGATAATCACGTTACATTTCTATATCACTCAAAGGTTTTAAATGCTTTAGGTGTGTTTGATCTCATTTCATCCTCACCACAACCCTGGGAGAGGGGGTTGCTGTCATGATCCCCATTTTACAGATGAGGAAACAGAGACAGACAGAGGTGAAGTGACTTGCCCAGAGTCACACAGCTAGTGAGTGTCTGAGGCTGGATTTGAATTCAGGTCTTCCATCTTCAAGTCCAGTGCTCTTCCTATCATACCTTCTAGCTGCCCCATGCCAATGAAATCTCAGGTCTCTGGTACCTATCTTGAGGGGCTGTTCCAGGCTCAAACAAGATAATAACTGCAAAGCACCCTGTCAGGCTGAAGAGGCTGCCCACATGTCCCATCGTTCTGATTTTATTTTGCCATTCTGTAAAACAGGCTTCCTGCTCCCTGTACCCTTACTCTTGGTCATTGTGCTCAGAGTGGCTTGAAGGACTACGCTTGTGGAGCATGCCCCCATAAGGGGCCAACTGGACTTTTCCTTTCACCTCCCCCCAGATCTGAGCTCCAAGGGGAGGAGAAACGAGATGAGCGTAGCCAGGGTCACTGTTGGATGAGGTTAGAAGTGAGGGTGATTATTACTTGGCAAAGGCCAGCTTTGTAGCAGGGAGGGCCAAAGCTCCCCAGTCACCTGGCATTCTCAGGACTAACTCCATCACTTACTTGGGAGCTTCCCAGCACAATCCTGGAAGAAGTCAAAGGAGACCAGAAGGGATCTGGGAGAGACCAGAGCTAAGGCCCTCTGTCCGAGTGTTGGTGGAAGCTGGGCCTGCCTCCATGTTCCTGCTGACGCTTCCTTCCCTCCTCCTTCCCTAGGTCCTTGGCTTCCAGTCATCTCTCTACATTCTCTATCATGGTGGTGGACAGTCCTGGCTTCCACAACCCCCGTCACCAGAAGAAGGAGCGGGCGGCCACATTCGAGGAGCTTTGTCACAACTATGTCCACGAGCGGCTGCAGGCTTTGTTCTTTCAGAAAAAGTTTGAGTCAGAGCTGGAGCGGTACAGGGAGGTGAGATCCTGAACCAGGGAGGTGAGGTCCTGGGCTGGGGAGGTGAGGTCCTGAGCTGGGGAGGTAAGGTCCTGGGCTGGGAAGGTGAGGTCCTGAGCTGGGGAGGTGAGGTCCTGGGCTGGGGAGGTGAGGTCCTGGGCTGAGGAGATGAGGTCCTGGGCTGACCCTCAGCCATAGGCCCCTGGAGGACTTGGAGGGTCTTTAAGTATATCCTCCTGAAAGGATAAGCCAAGAAGAATGGAATACTTTTCACTGTCATAAAATTCTTCCTTAAACTCCATTTCCAAAAGAATATACACTCCTTGAGAACAAGGGATCATTCTTTTTTCCCTCTGTATTTACAGAAGCTGGCAAATAGTATATGTCAATCAAATGTTTGTTGAGTGAATGTTGAGTGCCCCTCCCTCAAGAGCACATGATAACTCCCTATGGCATCAAATTCTTTCTTACTCTGCTCAATTCTAAAAAAGTAGTTGATGCCATTGATTTTTGTATGGCAATTATTTCCAGATGTACCTGTCTTCCATTTTCCAAAAGCAAATTGTTATTTATAACTGAGGGAAGAAAATAGTTGAGCAAAACTAGCTTACTGTATATCAACCCTGTCTTCCAGAGTATTCGGCACCACAATCTGATTCCATCCTACATATTCAGTGAGCCGAGGGATGTGATCCTTAAATCTATACCAGAACCCTAGGCTTGGCATGGTCCAGACTGGGGAGTGCAGACACCTTGGGTTAAGTTAATTCGTGGTTTAAGAAAGCAGAGGAAAAAGAGATGTGCCTATGGTTCTAGGTATTGAGGATGGCAGCCTGGCTGATGAGGCAGCTGTTTGTTTAGCACTGTGTGGGTTTTTTCTGCTTGGTTAGTCTCTGAATAGGAAGACTCTTTCTGAATTCCAATGTGTATCTTGAGCTCTGTTTCTTTGGGTCTCTCCATTTCCTTCCAGACTTGCAAGGGGGAGCTGTGAGTATGCAGTCAGTCTCCCTGGTAAAGCCCCCACAGGACATAGGATCCTTGAAAAAGCAGGTGCCAGGATTGAGGAAGTACCCTGTTAGAGCCTGGGAGGGCTGGGATCTTCAGCCGGTTTCCCAAATGGGCCATCTGCCTTGATTTATTTCAATGGAGATTTTGTAGGTGTCCAGACAAAAAGCCACTTGGCTCCCCAGTGCCCTAGTCAGATCCTCCTGGCATCCCCTGCACCTTTGGGGAACAAAAGTTAGTGCTTGCTTGCTAGAGGACAAAGGGAGCAGTTTTTCAAACGCATTACAATCCTTTTTAGGCATAAGATGAGTTCGGTAAGGGTGCTGTCTATAAGAAATAATTGCCCGAGGCTGGATTAGACCTTTACAAGTGAGAGTCAGTGAAGTCAACCAAACTACCTATGGTGGAATTGGCTGGTAAAGACTGACTTGGGATTCTGGGAGGATGGAGGCGGGGAAGTGGAGCCAGGAGCAGAAATCACAAGGGTCTTCTTGTGCTCGTTCTTTGACTACTCTCTGGCACTAAAGAATCCATTCAGTAAACATTTCATTAGTATTTCCTCTGAGCCAGGTTCTCATTTAGGCTCACATACAAAGGTGGAGCTAAAAACAAACCCTTCCCTCAAGGAGCTTACATCCTATTGAGAGGAGAGAACCTATAGGCAGGTAAAAAAAAATGCAAAGGCTTTGGCGAAGGAAGAGAGTTCCAACTACGGGGTGTAGGGGCGGGCATCGGTGAAGCTTCTTGGAGAGAGATGAATCTTCCCAGGGCACCTGGAAAGGTTCTTGACTGCTGTAGTATCCCCTTTACCCATGCCTTAAATGACATTTTGTAGCAGGAATGTGGGAGTTAGTGCCACTAGGTGGTGCATAGGCTTGGAATCAGGAAGACTCATTTTCATGAGTTCAAATTCAAGCTCAGATACTTAATTGTGTGTCTCTGGGTGAGTCACTTAACCCTGTTTGCCTCAGTTTCCTCACCTGTAAAATGAGCTGGAGAAGGAAATGGCCAACCACTCCAGTATCTCTGCCAAAAAAACCACAAATGAGGATCGCAAAGAGTTGTTTACAACTAACAACAACAACTGACTTTTAGGTCAACCCCCTAGGCTCTCCCGCTACCTCTCCACAAATTATTACTGGTATTATTAAACTTACATCGTCACGGAGAGCGAATTGGGACGCAGAGTGGCGTTCATGCCAACAGTGATGGAGCAAAGAACAGAAATCATCCCAGGAAAAATGGAAAGGAAGCTATGATCTCTTTGATGCCCTAAGAAGGAAAAGCTCAGTTTTTCCTGGGATGGGTGGTGGGAGGTAGTGATTGAGCTGGACTAGCAAAGATGGAGGGTATGTATGGGTGTGTGGAGGAGTTTTCATCAGGCTTAGAGAGAGTGTGGCTATCTGGGGCTCCTAATGTTGGTGGGCTCGGATAGGGCACATTCAGACATGTTTCATGGTGGAGCTTTGATCTCCACCTCTATTGACACAAAAACCCATGTCCCCCAGAAGTTATTACACACCCTTATCAGATGTTAAGAGGTTCTGAAAAATGGTCAACTTTTAAATACTATCTTCTAGGAAAAGGTGGTGGTTCCCTTTGATCTCCCAGAGCTCTCCCCAAGGACCACAGTGGCAATCATGGACCAGAATCTCTCCCAGGTGAGAAGCTGAGCACCTTGGGTTCCGATTCTTGTACTATTTATCCATTTTTCTGTATTGGTTAGGGTTGGAATAAATGATGTAACTGAGTGGGTGGGTATGGTGTCCATTAAGGCAGTCCTGGGGCCATGCTGCCACTGTGTGTGCATGCACATGTGCATGGTGTATAAATATAATCTCTCTCTTGCAATGGGACATCTCTCCTCCTACGGTGGGGTAGGGGGTACAAAGCATCAGAGGGTGCCTTCTTTCTATCTTGTGGTCCAGGAGTTTGGCTCGTGATCTTGCCCCAACATAAAAGGTGGCATTTCTTTCTGCCTACCTTTGCTCATTGGACACATACCCTGCCTGACCAAGAATCCTGAATCATCTTGCTTTTCTAGCCATGCCCTCAATGCTTAGTGCGTATTAAGCACTTAATGAATGCTTTCTCATTCATTTATTCATTTTTTTTTCATTCATTCATGACCAGCATCTGATACATAAATTTCCCTTTTCCGTTTCCCTCCTTACCAGGGCACCCTGGAAGAACGCTGGGTCTCCTGGAGATGGTATTCTTCTTTTCTTTAGGCACTGGTTGGCTAAGCTGCCAATTTAAAGTCTTCCTCTGTCCATCAATCTCTTTTGCCCGCTTGACATTTTTATAGCTCTTCTCCAACTTTCCTTCAGTCTGCTGATGCTGTGCTAACGTTATTCATTCTCTCTTTTTTTTTGTGTTCCCTGATCTTTGCTGTGCCTTGAATTTCAGTTCTGTGAACCATGACTTTTCTACTGCTTTGAAATAAAATTTCCTCCCACGGGAGACACTCTTTTATTTGAAGGAAAGAACTTGAGGTGACTGTGGAAAGAGTGTCATGAGGTATCATGAGGTGTCTGAGATCAGAGGAAATGGGACCATATCTTAGCTTTGACTTGACCTGTGTGACCTTGGACAAGTCACAGACTCTATGAGTTTCGGTTTCCTCATCCATAAAATTGACTAGGGGACCTCTAAGCTCCCTTCTAGTTCTAAATCTCAAGATCTTTGACTGTGCATCTGGAACTTACCTGGGATATTGGGTCAGATTCTATCCTTTCACTTTGGGAGAATGGTTCAAGATTTGGTCCACACTGAGTCTGTGAGGAAGCCAAGTGAAAGATAGGAAATAGAATCCCATTGAGATGCTGCTAATTTTCAAACCAACCTTTGGGTATTACATAGATTTTCAGACAGCTTCTGTGTTGGTTAGCTTTTTCTAAATTGCTTCTTTCTTCCCTCTTTCTTTTTAATTCTTTGTTGCAAGAGATGGTTCCCTGAATGGGACATGAGTGGGAGTATATTTGGAAATGAAAGTGATGTTTGAAAAAAGCCTGAATAATTAAAAAATATCTAATTATCCTTTTGGTGCATGAAGTTGCACCTATGGGCTTGTCGCTGTATCTGGTTTACAACTTTCTACTGACCTTAGGTGATTCTATTTTTGAAACCTGGGAAAATCCTTGCAAAGCTTCACATCTCAAGGTTCATTCTTCTAGTGACTTAAGCTTTCAGGAAATTGGGTGTCCCTGGGGAAAATTTAGCTATGAGAATTGTCCCTATGAGCTGGAGCTTTGAACATTGCAAAGGGCTGTTCTTCTGTGATGAATCCACAAATGATTTTGGAAAGAAAGTGTGGGACGTAAGTTGGAGACTGTAAGCCTCTATCCCCAGTGCTCAGGAGTCTGGATCACCACCTGCCCTTCCTCTGGTAGGATAGAAGAAGAATTAGACCCAATCCAGTGCCTGGTGCCCAGGCCCTCTCAGCATAGCTGCATGGTGGTATCTCTTAACCAGGTGCGTGTTCCAGTTGCGGGCCAAGCGGAGGAACCCAAAGGCCTTCTCTGGGTCCTGGATGAGGAGGTCCGGATCGAGGGCTCGGGTGACAGTGCTGTGATGGAGCGCTTGTGTTTAGCTTTTGAGAAGAAGGAAGCTGGTGCTGATGGTAAGAGAGCAGCGAGGAAACCAAGCAGAGTTATGACTGTTAGCTGGCATCATCTCTAGAGAATATCATTCATTCATTCTTTTAATTCATACAGTTGAAAGCATTCACTGACCACTTGCAAGATACTAGCAGGTTTCCAGTATTTTGGGTAGCTAGGTGGCACAATGGTTAGAGCAGTAGACCAGGAGTTAGGAAGACCTGGGTTGCAATCCAGCCTTAGATACTTCTTTAGCTGTATGACCTTGGGCAAATCAAGTCCCTTCACCACTATCTGTCTCAGTTTCCTCATCTATAACATGGGGATAGTAGTAGTGCCTATCTCTCAGGGTTGTTTTAGAGGATCAAAGGAGATTACGTTTAAAGCACTTAGCACACTTCCTGGCACATGGTAGACCCTTACTAGATCAAAAATCCAGTTAATTAATTGATTGACAACTCATTGAGCTCAGTAGGACAGATACTGTTATCCCCATTTTACAGAGAAGGAAACTGAGGCTAAGAGGGGAAGTGAACTGTCTGTGATCAGAGGTGGGATTCAAGTCTCCATCTTCCTGACTCCGAACCCCCCCGCCCCCCCACACACAGCTGCCTCTACTAGGACAGTGAAATGGAAAGATTGAGCAAAGACATAGGACCCCAAACCCATCATTTGACAACTGAGGTAATAGAGGCTGAGGGAGATTAAGGAACTTGACAGTAGTCTCTCAGGTACTGAGTTTTAGAAGCAGGACTTGAATCCAGGTTCAGATTCAAACTCCTGAGTCAAGGACAGATTTAAATGCTTGACAACAGTAGAGGCAATGGGGAACCGCTGAGGCAGAGGAGTAACAAGGTCAGGATTTCTATCCCATATAAGTCAGTCATGTTCAGAGGTCCTGTGATGTTGGGGAGGTGACTTGTGCTCTGCTGGGCACCAGTTTGGGCTGATCGTGCCAAGCTAGGAGGGCTGAATTCAGTTACACTTCTGGCAATGAACTGGAGGTAGAGGAATGTTATATCTGCTCTTGAGGGTCAGCGTCAGATCCGAGGAAGGACAAGGCCCTTGTGGAGCAGACTTTAGCATTGGGCTCTGAGGAAGACAGACTGGCTTCTTTTTGTTTATTTATTGATACAGAGAAAATAAGTTGTTATTGCTACCTCCAAAGTCAACTTAAATGTAAGTTTTGCCATTTAGCATTTAAAAAGGCTGATAAATACAGCTAGGTGATGGCCTGACTTGGGATTAAATCCTGACATATGCACTTATTTAGTGTTTCTGAGTTGTGTAGCTCTGGGCAAGTCATTTAACCTCTCAAAACCTCTTCTGGAAGGTGAATGTGATGAGAGCACCAGGACAGAACATGAGATAACATATGCAAAGTACTTTGGAAACCTGAAAACATTAGTAAGTGCTTGCTATAATAATGGGTATTTACATGGTCTTTTAGGTTTATGAAGCACTTTACATACATTTCCTCATTGGGGTCACACCACAGAGGAGGGGTTCGTACTACAAATATCACTGTTCCCATTTTGCAGATAAGGAAATTGAGACTTAGAAAAGCTAAATGACTTATTGGTGATCACACAGCAAAAACATTTCTGAGGTTAGATTTGAACTCTGAACTCCCAGCCCAGAACTCTCAGTCATACTACCACAAATGGCTATATTGAAAAACAGATGCACCCTGTGATGGTAATTCAATTTAACAAAGAATTTTTTGCTTTATGGCACAGTGCTCCAGTAAGTAGTGAGTATCTCCAGGGCATGTAAAGGGATTTGATTAACATGTAGAAATATGCCCGAGTAAAACAAGGTACACCTATAAGGAAGAAGAAGTTTTTCTAGAGAGACCCCTGTGTGGCTTAGTACTTTCACCTGCTTAGCAGCTGGCATGCCCATTTGGGCTGCAGAAACTCACCAACCTCCCTCCCACAGTGCCAGCTACAAAGCCAGGTTGTACTGTCCTCAGGGATGAAGAAGTTGGTGGCGTGGGAAGGTCCATCATTCTCCAGGGGGCAGGAAGCCTCTCCTAGCCCGGGCACCTCCTACTTCCCACTTCCCACCTCCCACCTCCCATCATTTCATATCTCTGTCATCATCTCCACAAGCCACCTGCAGTAGGTTGGAGTATCCTCCCAGTTCTGGGAAGAGGATGGCCCTATTATAAAAAGTGATTGTTGTTCATAAGATCATGGGCAGGCTTTGAAGAAAATTAGAGTCAAAAGATGGCCAGAGATTCTACAAATCTGTCGGTCAGTTACCATGAAGTCCCTTGCTATCCAAACCAGATACACAGGGCTCTCACATTAAATCTCTTTGCACCAGCATGGTTTCAAACCTCTTTGAAGCCTGTTTCCCAAGTTTGTCTCTGGAAATCTTCCCTGATGGGAGTTCCCTAAAATATTCTAGCTTATATAAGCACTGTTTTTTACTTTTTTTTGTTCTTACATCTATCTCCTAGGATTACTTTTATGGAAGCCTGTAGGAAAGTTACTGCATGCAGGTTCAAGGCACTCTGTGGGTCCAGACTTGCTCAGTACCCTATCTTATGAGTCCACACCAGTATGCTAACTTTTATTAGTAACTGGAGGACACGAGACAGAACATGAGCCATTTGCTCAAAAAGCACAACAAAACAAAACAGAAAAACAAGAAAATATCCCCAATACACACTTGGAACAGTTTCCCACAGGTTAATGAAAAAGACCACATGAGGCAGAGAATATAAGTGACCAGGAAATACCTTGAAAGAGTACTTACAGGCAGACATAGAACAAAGGGAGTGTAAGTGAAGGGTACACATGACCAGAGACCACTTATGGAGGGTGCAGGGTAACATCTTTAATACTGCAAGAATGCTGATGTCCTCTGGTGATGTCATTGAGTTTCCCCCTACTGGGAATTGAGTTTATCGTTCTCTGTCGTCTTGTTTTTCCTGAGTATCTTCTCTAATCCCAGAGTTGCAGAGCTGCTCCCTACTGGCTCCTCAGTTTCACCTTTTCAGGTGCTTGTATCCACCTTATATCTGCTTGTATCTGCTGCTTGTATCCACCAAGAGCAGTGGCTATCAAGCCTGTCCCTGATAAGAGCAGGCTGGCATTTTTTAGTGCATAGCTGAGGTTATAAGCTGCTGTCCCTATCCAGGAAGCTAATCAAAGATAGGAGAAGACTAAGATTGTTGTAGAATAGCAGAATGTTAGTGATTTAAAAGATGCTGAGATATATTTTCCATTCCTGTTGGATAGTTGTCTGGGACCAAGAGTTGAGTCTAAACAAGGAGACAAGACAGTAATGGAGGTAAAAGAACAAGCCAGAAAGAGTGCTTGAGGAAAATCTCATGAAGGAGAAAATCTTTTCAGCAGTGGGAATCAGAGAAGGCTTCCAGGAGTAAAACTTGAAAGAAGAAAATAATTCGGAGAGGAGAGGAAGAGGGAGGAAGGGCATTCCAGGCATGGAGTGGTGTGGAGGAGGAAAGGTGACCTGAGAGGATGCAAAGAGACAGGAGGATGGAATCAAGGGAAGGCTGGGGCATTGGGTTAGAATGTAGATTGCATGAAACTACCCCTCAGGGTTGTTGTGAGAATCAAATGTGCTACTGATGTAAAGCACTTAGCACAGTGCCGGGCACATGGTAAGCACCATATATATGTTAGCTATGGTTGTTGTCATTATTAATTAGATGGAGCAATAGGCTAAAAACATCAATCAGTCAATGTTAACTGATCACCTACTATGTGCCAGATACTATGCTAAGTGCTGGACGTGTTCAAATTTGTGTCTTAGGAGTGTTATTTGGGCTGCTGTGAGAGGGCGGATTGGAAAGGGGAGAGTCTGAAGGCAGAGAAGTCAGTGTGGAAGGCACCACAATGGTCCAGCTAAGAAGTGATGAGGCTTACGGCTTGGACAGTGACCACGGGGGAGGACACAAGGGTGGAGGAGTCAAGGGATGCTGTGCAGGGGAGGGAGAGGGAAGAGTCAGGGGCAACTGTAATGTTTTGAGAATTTTCCAGACCTCCTCCACAGCCCTTATTTTCCTCCTAATTAGAGCAGGAACTAGAGAGTAGGGGCTATCTTTTTCCATTTGCATCTCCCAGTCTTAGCACAGTGCATGGCACATAGTACACTCTTAATATTTTTGCATTCATTCATTCATTCATCAGTTCATTTGTTTCTCATCTAATTCTTTGTAAACTTTGTAAACCACACTAGAGTACCTGGTGTTCTCTACAGCAGCCTATTTAGGAAGGAAAGATTGTAGGGAACAGGTCAGAGGACCTGGGGCTCATATCCTGGCTCCTTGGCTCCTCCCATGTGAGGAGCCAAACAAATCATTTAACTTTCCTGGGCCTCAGTTTCCTCCTATCTAAAATGAGGGATTGGATTAGATTCTTCCCAGGGCCCTCCAAGCTCTAGAACTGCGTGATCTATTTTAGAAAGATTTTCATAGAAGGGTTAAAATTAAAGAAGTTTTGCCAGAGGAAGAGGTAATCAGTTATCCAGGAAACTCAGTTCTGTGCAAGAGTTATTTGTGGATTGAGAGTATTAGCCTTTGAGTCCAGAAAGTTGGGAACAAATCCTGCCTCTAAGGCTGACGTTGACTTACCTGGGGTGAGATGCAGTATGTAAAGTACTTGGCCACTTTGCAAGCCCTAGACATGTGTTCTGCCAAATGTGGCTGTCTCTCTGTTTCAGAACCACCCGCCTTCCGCAAGTGTGAGCATGGCCTGCAGTTTGAGATCTCCCACCAGCTGGGCCGGGACCCTGTGCGCTATGACCTCAGTGGGTGGCTCCAGAAAGCCAAGCCCAACCTCTCGGCCATGAATGCTATTCAGGTCTTACAGCAGTCTACAAGGTCAGTGTTGTGGGACTATGTAAAGTGAGGCACGGAGGGAGGTGTAGCCAGGTTGGAGGGACCAGCATAGCCCCTAGCTGGCACCTGCTGAGCAGTCCTGGCTCGCTTCTGGGGTTCATCTACACCTTCTGTCTGCTTTTCCAGCAACAATAACTGGGTAAATGAGAATTCTGGGGAATCATGTCTCTCCTTAATGAAACAAAGAGCTTTCACTTGGATTGGAACTTGTAAAATGTTTCCCCAGGGGCAAGAGCGGAGCTGACAAAGGAAAAAACTGTCCTTTTGGGATTGTGGGAGGAGGGAAGAAAAAACCCTAAATGTGACTTTTCTCCCCTTGCTTTTCATTAAATCTGAAAGGAGATGATGTGGTTGGATTCACATTTATGGACATTTTGGAACTGGAAATCATAAAGTTGAAATGATGTGTTTTGTAGCACTAAAAAAATGTAGGTTGTTGAGTGGTCAGGCCATCTCAGAGGTGCTGACCACAAGAATGAAACTTCCAATGAGCTTGGCTCTGGGAATTATGAAGGAATAGTTGTAACTGGTGGTTGATGGATGGCAAGCACCTCAGGGACCATGGTGGGAGTGCTGCATTACAGAGTGAGTTCCTGGGGATCTGGGGACACAGCATGGGGGAAGAAAACCTTGGTGTCATGGGAAGAGAACTGGGCTTGTGTCTTGGCTCTGCAAATAAGTCTGTGACTTCAGGGACATCATTCAACCCCTCTGTGCTTCAGTTTCCTTTTCTGTTATTGTACATTGGAATAAGCCCTTTTTTCTATCCATAAAATGAAGGGGTTGGATTGTGAGATGATCTCTCTCATGTCCCTTCCAGCATAAGCTCCCATGACTGTGTGACCTTGGCCAAGTTATTTCCTCTCTCTCTCAGCCTCAGTTTCCACTAGCTGACATTTCTATAGTGCTTTAAGGTTTACAAAGTGCTTCCCAAATGGATCTCATTTGTTCCTCATGAGAATACCAGAAGGACTCTTCTTATCTCTATTTTGTTTATTGATTATTCATATTTTATTCTAGCAATAAGGTGCTCTTATCTCTCTTTTAAAAATAGGGAAACTGAGGCAGGAAGAGGTGAAGTGACTGGCCCAGGGTTACACAGCTAGTAAGTGTCTGTGTTAGGATTTGAACTCAGATCTCCCTGACTCAGTCCAGTTCTCCATCCACTGTGGCTCCTTCCCTTAAACTCAGTTTCCTTAGTTTCACTGATTCCTGTGAAAGGAAAGGGTTGTACCAGATGATTGCTAGGGTGCCGTAAGGGAAGGGAAACAATCCTCATTTTAAAATTTGAACTGGACCTGTAGGGCAGCTAGGTGGTACAGTAGATAGAGCACTGGACTTGGAGTCAGGAAGACCTGAGTTCAAATCTGGCCTCAGACACTTTCTAATTGTGTGACCCTGGGCAAGTTACTTCATTCAGTTTCCTCATTTGCAAAATGAGCTGGAGAAGGAAATGGCCAATCACTCTGGAATCCTTGCCAAGAAAACCCCAACTGGGGTCACAGAGAGTCTGAAACAACTGAACAGCAGCATCTGGACATGTGATTTCACTGGTGGAAGGAGCTCCCTGTGAGGAAACTCCCTTCCTCAGGGCAGATGAGCACCTACTCTTCAACTTAGAATCTTAAAGAGTTGCCTCATTTTTCAGAGAAGGAAACTGAGACTCAGAAGAATTGAGTTAATTATGTGCAGTCCTAGAGAAGTAACATGGAATGGTAGATTGACTACTGGATCTGGAATCAGGAAGACTTGAGTTCAAATCTAGCCTTAGACACTTACTTGCTGAGGGATCCTGGGCAAGTCACCTAATCTCTTCCTGCCTCAGGCGCTACATCTGTAAAATGGGATCACAAGAGTACCTACTTGTGAAGATAGAATGATATCATATTTGTAAGGTGCTTTGAACTTTAGAGTGTCATGTTAGTACTGCTAATTGTAGCTACTGACTGTGTGACCCTGGATAGGTCACTTAGACTCTCAGTGTTCTGGGAAAATTTCTGTGGTTCTGGAGTTGCAGAGAGTTGTCCATGTGCATCTGACGGTGTGGTATAATCTAGAGTGCTGTACCTGAATTCAGGAAGACCTGGTTGGATACTGTCAGTGCTTCAAATGACACCTTAAATATGTATTATATGCAGGAGTGTTTGTGTATGTATGTGTTTGTGTGTGTGTGTGCGTGTGTAAGGAGAGAGAGAGAGAGAGAGAGAGAGAGAGGAGACAGGTAGAACTCACATCATTTAGTGGTCATGATGAATTCCATCTTTAATAATGTGGATACACAGTCTGTGGCCAAAGAGAATTATTGTAAAGAGAAATCAACCTACCATCCAACTAGCATTTCTTAAGTGCCTGCTATGTACTGAATGATGGGCCTAGAAAGAAAAACAAAATAGCCTCTGCCCTTGAGAAACATACATTCACCCTCCTAGTGTTGTATTCTGGGGTTAGGAAGCAGCCAAAAAACCATTATTAAGTACTGACTGTGTGCTGGGCACTGAAAATATAGACACACAAAACAGTTCTGAGACTCCTGAACCTCAGGGAGCTTCTGTTCCATTGAAAGAGAGAAATAGTCAGATGTAAGTGTAGAAAACCTATAGTCAAACCCCACCTCTAGTAAGCCCTTGTTAGATGCTGGTTGCTGGAGATACAAAGACAGAGAGGAGATTCTGATCCCTGCCCTCAAAAAGGAATGAAGCAGTAATCAAAGCAAGGGCAACTGGGCTTTGCCACCAGGTGGGCATTTGCAGAAGGATAGGATCTGACATATGCCAAGGATTTACTAAATGCTTGTCCAATCAGATGAATGTCCTCTATTTTGTCTCTGTGTATGTGTGGCTAGCTGCAGCTCCTGTAAATGCAGAGGGGTAGGAAGAGACCAGGGGGGTGATCTAGCTGCCAATGTGAATATTGTAGAGAATGTTATAGTTGGAAGAGACTTTAGAGAACTAATCCAGTGGCCTTATTCTCCAAAGTGGGAAACGGAGGCCCTGGAAGAGAAAAATACAGGCCTAAGGTCACTAACTAGTTTTACAAACCTAGTGCTAGAGTCTTGATCTCCTAGGCTGTCTCTGAGATACAAAGGTGATTCTCAGGCATTGAGTCACAAGATTGGCTCCTTTGATTTGGGGGCAATGCAACAGCTTTCTTTCTCTGGGATCTTTATCTCAAGTGTAATGAAGGTCACTAGATTTCTCAGTGGATAGAACTCTGGGCCTGGGGTCAGGAAAACCTGAGTTCTAATCCCACCTGTCACTGACTGTATAACCATAGACATGTCATGTTCCCGCTTTCTGACCTATAAAGATGAGGCCACAGGCATCGCTGTCCATTAGGGCAGACTCCACTCTGTCCCAGTAATCATCTCATCTCACAGCCTTGCTCTGCATGCATTTTCAATGAAATGTGATCCAAGGCATTGTTAGTCTCCGTACATCTGCTATCCATCCAACTCGCTATTAAAACACCTTCCGCTCATTTAGAGAAGACTCATTTTCCTAATGACCCTAATAGCCATTTGGGGCGGGAGATGGAGATGGATCGAGTCTCCCAAGGAAGAGGAGGAGGAGGGCTCATTATAATCTCTGGGCATGCTTGCACCTTGGCTAGATGGGAGCCCTGGGCCACCTACTGATTCCTTTTGGAACATACTGTATCTTATAATTTACCAGTGCATCGTCTTCTCTGCTCTTCTCATAGGATCCTTGGAGATCATCAAGTCAACTTCTTCATTTTTATAGATGGGGAGAGTAAGGTACAAAGGGTTATCTTAGTAACACAGAGGAAACATTTTATGCTTACATGTGATGACTGGGATCAGAGTCCTGATAGAACTGGACTGAGATGTGCAGTAGAAAGAGGGCTGAATTCAGTCCTAAGACCTGAGTGTGAATTCTTCAGCAAGTCTGGGTTTCCATTTCCTCATCTGTAAAATAAGGAAGTTGAACTTATAAGGTCTCTAAGGTCCCTTTGAGCTCTAGATGCATGATCCTGTGTGTGTGTGTGTGTGTGTGTGTGTGTGTGTGCATGTGTGTGAGAGAGAAACAGAGAGTGACAGAGAGAGACAGACAGAGGGAAAGAGAGACACACAGAAAGAAAGACAGAGGGAAAGAGAGAGACAGAAAGCCAGAGAGACAGAGACAGAGGGAAAGAGAGAAGCAGATAGAGACACACATAGACAGAGACAGAGAGAGACAGACAGAGGGAAAGAGACAAAGAAAGATGCACAGAGAGAGGCAGAGAGACAGAGGGAAAGAGAGAGAGAGAGAATGTCCAAATTGTGAATCTTCTGGCCTGTCTAGCCATGGACAAAAATCAGTTACCTGCCCGAGCCTCATTTTCTGCATTTGTAAAGTGGGGATAATATTGCCACAGGGAGCCAAGGTGATAAAGGTGATAAAGTATTGAAGTGCACGACATGCAAATGTCCACTATCATGCCACTAGGGGGCAGTGTGGAGCAGCGGTTAGGGAGTCAACCTGAGCTTCTGGAAAACTTGGGTTCTAATTCTACTCCTGACGTGTATGGACTGTGTCTCTGAACAAGTCCCTTAGCCCTGCAGTGCTCTCAGCAGCTAACTCGATGGGACTCTAAACTCCTGTTGAGTTTTTTTTAGTTCGTGTCACTGAAGGATATTTTCTCTTACACCCCAGGGCAGGACCAGAAGGTTGGTGTAATCAATGACATTCCTTAGGTCAGCCAGTTCAAGTCAGCAAGTATTCATTAAGCTCTTGCTGTATACCTGGCACTGGACTCAGCCCTAGGGATAGAAAGACAAAAAAAGAAATGAGGCAACCCCTGCCTTAGAGGGGCTTACATTGTAGGGGAGGGACAACCTGTACCAGTAGGAGTGGAGAGCAGGTGCAGGAGGGATGGCGCTATAATGATAGCATCATGGGTTAAACTGGAAGTGCCTTGGAGGCTGTTTAGACTTAATTTCTCCAGTTTAGAGATGAATAAACTGAAGTCAAGAAAAGTCACAGGAACATAAATCTAGAGCCAGGAAAGATTTTAGGTGAACCATCTGGTTCAATCACGACTCAATTTACAAATGGGACAACTGAGGCCAACCCCCCTTTTACAGCTAAGGAAACCAAAGCTCAGAGAGATGGTCAGACAGATCTAGGGTTGATGGGGGTTTTAGGGACCATCTGTTTCAATTGCCTCCCACTCCCATTTTACAGATAAGGAAACTGAGTCCCAGAGTAGTTAAAAACCATTAATATCTAGAATTGGAAGGGACAGTGGAGGTCATTGAATTCAGCTTGTTCATCGTACAGATGAGGACCTGGCGTGATTTGCCCAAGGTCGCACAAGTTGTAAGTGGCTGAGACGAGATCTGAACTCAGGGCTTCTGACAATAAATCGGTCGTTTTCTAGCCTTCTAAAATAGTAATTGTTTCTCTTTTACCCAGGAGCCCTAATTAGGGGTCTTCTCCTTCAAGTTTGATTTATTATTTTTTTTTTATTAAAGGGGCTATCCCTTGAGCAAGTACTTAAAAAAACCTATTCATTGAATGCTATAGGACTTTAGCCTGAAAGGGCTAGGGTCTACATTGCATCCTGGGTCATCTCCAGCCATCCTGATGAATATCAGGCCATTGGACCCAGATGGCTCAGGAGGAGAAAGTGAGGTTGATGACTTTGCGCAGTCCTCCTTCACTCAAATCAAAGTCAACTGCAAGTCATGTCATCATCTGGATGTCATGGTCCTCTTCAAGACACCCTAACCCTGTTATCCAAAGTGGGCCCCCACCCATCCAGCTTGAGAGTGCATGCTATGACTTTCTGAGACCTTTGCCTCCTCTGAGTCTAAGGTGCAGTTGCTTAATCAGGGTCTGAGGTCTCACTCCTCTGTAGCCCTTAGTAGAGGTAAAGAGCTGGACCTAAAATCAGGAGGATTGCATTTGAGACCTGGCTCTGCCACTTTTTAGAGATTTCCTTACAGTCACCTCGGGAAGAAAGGTTGTAAATATTGTCACCCCCATTTTACAGAGAAGGAAACTGAGATGTGTGCTGAAGTTCTAGCCCACTGTGCCTCAGCTTTCTCCTTTGTAAAGTGTAGGTAACAATACTTACTATCTCTCCTTCCCTAGGTGGCTGTAAGGACATCTCTGTAAATGGTAAAGAACATCATAAACTGTAAAACATTTCAAATATGGTCAAATACGCTGAAGTGTTTCATAAGCAGATGCTTATGATAGAGAGCATTTTTTCACAGTGTAAACTCCTACAATGTGATCTGCCTTGGTGAGGACCCCTGGGGTCCCTGAGAGTTCTTTATGCCAACGGAGCCTTTCGAAGCTGGGCACAGGCATGGAGTGGGAGGTTTGCCTTGGGGTGTTCACTGTCCTTCATCCTCCACAGAGCTGCCTGATGATCATGCATTTCCCCTCCCCAGGGAGGACCTCAGCAGCTTGTTCCTACCTCGCTCCAGAGTGCCCCCCGTCTGCCGGGGAGTGACCGGAATGGAGGGCTGCTCCCAGAAGGCCTTTCATCGGGTCGGTTGTGTGAGGAAGACATTTGCCAGTAGCTTAGCAGCTGTGAAGAGGAAAGCCGTGTGCACCCAGATCATTCTGCAGATGGTGAGCCTGCCACAGCTTCACCCCATCCCTCTCCTCCTCCTCCTCCCTTCCTTGGACAGCTCATGTGAGGAAGTAGTTGACCAAGGAGTGGGAGGGGAGGGGCTCTAGGAAGACCCCTCTTCCCCACTGTTAAAAATTTGGCCACCATTAACTTTGTCACAGTGCCTGAAATTCCACCATCAGACCTTGTTTTAAACTAGGTCATTCAAACTAGGTCCATTAGAGGAATAATAGTTAACATTGACATGGCACTTTCTGGTTTACAATTTTTTGTTCATCTAATCCTCACAACAACCTAGGGAAGCAGGTGCTATTATGATCCACGTGTTACAGGTGAGGAAACTGAGGCAGGAGAGGTTAAGTGACTTGGCCGGAGTCACGCAGATAGAAAGTGTCAGGAGCCAGATTTGAACTCGAGTCTTCTTGACTCCAGGCTCATCCACTAGCTGACTCACCACACAGTGAAAACCAAATGAGACTTTATTTTTAAAGTGCTTTACAAACCCCCCAGAAGCTGTTACATCCACGCTAACTTGTTGTTATCAATAATAATCCATAATACGGCCGGATGTGTCTCAGGAAGGCTTCCTTTCTGGGTCTGGGTTTGACTTGTCAGCCATTGAGATCCCTCCCAATGCGCCTTGAGCGGTTGTCTGAAGACAACCAGTCTTGACTTGACCTCGAGGTGTGTCCTTGGGCAAGTCTCAGCTTCGTCTTTCCTTCTCTGTAAAGTGAAGGGATTGAACTAAGCGTCCTCCAGCTGTTTCTCCTTCCTGGAGCATCTCTCTTCCCTTGTTGGCGTTGAGCCTTGGTGTGTGGTTTTCGGGGAGAGGGAGAACAGCGTGGTAAAACTTGAGGTAGAACTCTTTCCTTATGGTCCAAAGTAGGGGCTCGCTCTTCTGGAGAGGGGGGTATCAGGGGGAGGCATCTGCAGGATGAGAAAGCATCTGGTGAGGCAGTGGAGATGTCTGGAGAACAGGGAGGGGAGCTGGAAATCTAGGCTGCCAGAGGGCAGAGACTCTCACTGAATCTTTGTATCTACGTACCATCCCTTGTCGAATCTAATTGAAAGCCACGCCTTCTTCTAATTAACTCCTCCTGTAAGTCCCACCCAGCCCTGACCTCTCTCTCCTTCTGTGCCCCAGGATGCTTTGAGCAATGTGATCAAAAGATCCCAGTTGCACTTCATCCATTGCCTGGTTCCAAGGTCAGGATCGGAGGACAGAGGAGGGAGTGCCAACCTGGCACCAGCCCATATAGAGAACCCCATCGACATCTCCATCCTGAGGGTCCAGCTTGCTGGGGCTCAGGTCCTAGATGCCCTGAGGCTGCACCGGATTGGTAAGTGGCCTTGCTCTGGGAACAAAGGGGAGAATCCCCCAGCCCCAAGAGTGCTATATGGAGCCACCAGCCTTCAAAGCACCTGCCTCTTGTGTCCTCTGGGATCCTCCCTCCCCTTCCTTCCTTCCTTCCTTCCTTCCTTCCTTCCCCTATGCAGGTACAGTCTCCATCTTCACCTTTTCCCAGAAGAGTGCCCCAGCCCCTGGGGTTTCTGCCCTGTTCCTAGCCCCTCCCCCCTTTCTGTAGGATCCCTCTGGAAAATTGCATTGCTCAGAGAACCAGGGAGCCCTGGGCCTGAAGGCTACCCCCTCCCTCAGGGGACCTGCAGCCTGGGTCGTTGGACAGCTCCACCTGCCTCCCCCTGCAGCTGCTGAGCCCTGTCCCATTGTGGGGCTGAGTGCCTGCTCCAGGCAGCATCTACTGTCCTTGCACAGCTGATTCAACTGGGGCCTGAGCTGGAGAAATGGTTCATGGTCCCCTGGGGCTATTGTTAAGTCAGTCAGGCCAGGAGACCACTGTCTGCTGGCTGGGCAACCTGTGCCCCTGGGCTTGAGGCAGAGGGAAGAGAAGAGAGAGGCATTCTATAGTGCCTAATATGTGCCAGGTCCTAGACTAAGCACTTTTTACAAATGTTATCTCATTTGGTCTTTACAACAATGCCAGGAGGTAGGTGATCTTATCCCCTCTTTATGGGTAAAGAAACTGAGGCCAAGAGGTTAAGTGACTTGCCCAGGGTCACAGACCTAGTAAGTATCTGAAGCTGGATTTGAACTCAGATCTCTCTGACTACAGCACCCATCACTCTGTCTAGCTGAATCTTACTGCTCTCCCTTAAGAGCTGAAGGCTCCCCCAACCAAGGGCCACCGGGAGCCATGCACACAAGAGAAGGTAGAGCTATGGTTTGTAGATGCCTCTGGGCTAAGGAAGGAGGCAGAAAGGGGCTGCTGGACCATAAACTACAGACACAGGGCATCCAGAGAAGGGTATTTATTACCAAGACAAGTAATAGGGAGAAAGACAGCATAGAGGTCAGGAAGACCTGGGTTCCAATCTTGCTTCATATAGTCCCTAGCCATGGGAGCAAAAATATCAACCTTCAAGCCTGGTGAGCCTCAGTTTCCACATCTTCCAAATGGGTATAACAGTACTGGCACTGTTTTCTCACAAAGACATTCTGTGGGTAGAACCCTCAGTAAAGATTAAAATACACTCTAGACTATAAACACCAGCCAGTGCAGCGGCAGCGCCGTGTATGTAGCAGAGCAAGACCTGGGTTCAAGGCCTTCTTCTCCCACCTCTGTTCTTAGCACTGTGCTGGGGATAGCAGTACAAGCAGAAAGGACAGGTCCTACCCTCAGGAGTTTTCATTTTATGGGAGAAACCTCCTCATGTAAGGAAGCTGTTTGCTGTGGGGCCAGACTCTTTGCCTCAGTTTCTTCATTTGTAAAAAGGTGATAAATCATAGATAATCACAGATAATCTCACAGGCTGCTGAGACCATAAGAGATAGTGTATATGGCACAAACATGGGAGTATCTATCATTGTCCCCAGTCAACCTGAATTTGATTCCACAAAGTACCCTTTGAAAGAAGAATCATTTCCGGCCACATCACTCCCATGCTTAAAAGTCACCAGTGGATCCCTACTGCCTGTCCAGAAAAATCTAAATTCCTGTGTCAGCTGCTGTTCAAGGCCCGCAGAACACCTCCCAGGGATTTCTCCTGGGACTCTGAGCCAAACTGGACAGCCCTCTGTCCCTGCTGAGCCCTCGCTGCTGCACCTCTCTGGCTCCAG
Source organism: Potorous gilbertii (assembly GCA_028658325.1). Classification (NCBI taxonomy): domain Eukaryota; kingdom Metazoa; phylum Chordata; class Mammalia; order Diprotodontia; family Potoroidae; genus Potorous; species Potorous gilbertii. The sequence continues at coordinate 234,903,346 of CM053773.1, forward strand.
GCTTTCCCTAACAACTGAAATGCCCATCCTTGAGAGTCCAGTTCACATGCTGCCTCCTCCAGTGAGCTTTCCGTGATCTGGGTGGTGGGTGGTGGTGTCCTCCCCTTCAGGCCTTGCCCCAAGAAATCTCAAGGCTGGTAGATCCGCAGCTGGAGGGGGCCTCAAGGGCCCTGAATCTAGCCCTCTCCTTTTACAAACATCACCATGGATTCAGACCTTGTTGTGTGCCAGGCTTTGTCCTAAGTGCCTAAAGTCACCTAGGTCAGGTTAGAGGCAGGATGTGAACCCAGTTCCCTGAATCAGAGGTAGCAGTCCTCTCACTAAGCCAGTCTACACTTTATGTTCCAGCTCCCAGGGCTCTGTGCATAGTAGGTGCTCTGTGCTCCTTGGGGCAGTCCTTGGTCCCTGCCCAGGGCACAGGCATTCCCTCCAACATAAGACCATGTCCCTGTTCTGATTGGAGCTCAGTCCACAGTTCTGTGATCCTTCCATCTTGCCGTGATTCCCTGAGGTTTTATAGACTTGTCAGATTCCACGCTGCCAAGGACTTCAGAGACAATCTAGTCTAATGCCTTCATTTAAACATGAGGGAAGTAGGGCCCAGAGAAAAGGGACTGAGCTCCCCAATATCCTACAGCAAGAAGGGGACCCAGCTGTGACTGGAGCCAGGTCATTCCACTAAGGATTTCTTCCCCTTCCCCACCCCTGAAAGTCAGGCTTCCTCAGGGAAATGCTGGAGTCACAGATGTAAAGGCTGGAAGGTCAGTCTCATAGTGAGAAACACTTGACTCCCATTGGCTGTGTGACCCTGGACAAGTCACTTCTCACAGGACCCCAGGAGAACCCCTAAGACTATAGGTTGCAATCAATCAAGCAGCTAGAGGTATAGATGTCTAGACTTAGAGTGAAATATACCCAAATTCGACCCAAATCCTGCTTAAGGATTTGACCTGAAGAAAGTCACTTAATCTCAGTTTCCTCATCCATAAAATATGAAGGCTAGTCTTTATCACCTCTAAGGTGTTTTCTAGCTCCAAAACTATGATCTTGTGATTGTATAAGGCAAAAACAGCCCTTTGCTTTGAAGGAATTGCATTTTAATTGGGAGATAACATGTCAAAGAAAAGGCACATACAGGAAACATTCAGAACGGATGGAAGGTGACCTTTAATACAAGTGTCTAGCAGCTGGCAGAAGAGGAAGGGCTTTCTGCTGAAGGTGTTTGAGTCTCTAATCAGCATCTGAGAAGGGGCTGCACACAGATGGCCTGGTAGGGTCAGGCCAGACCCCTAAATGTCCCAGAAACCTCTGATTTCTGTAGACGGAGACCACCTTCCCTGATACACGTTGGAACAAGTGTGTTGCTTGAGATACTGAGATATGAGTTAAAAGACTGAGTATCAGAAGCTGCATCAGAATCCAGGCCTTTCTGACACCAGATCTAAGCCTTTATGGTCAGAAGTTTGGCTTGGAACCTTGGCTCTGAGGTTAAATTTCCTCCATTCTCCTTGGTCCCAATGTCTGGGGCCAGAGTCTCTCCAATGAGGGGCTATGGGTGAAGTGATTGTGAGGAATTTCTTCTGGCTCTAATACAATGATTTCTCCTAGGGAACTGACGTTGGCTTTGGGCATGGCTAAAAATATTATCTTTAGTGGCTTGTGGTCTAAATGCCTCATTTTGTAGCAGAGGAAACTGAGGCCTGGAGAAGGCAAATCATTGGTCTGATTGGGTCACATGACTGGTAATTAATAGAATCATAGATAGGCCCAGAGTTGGAAGGGACCTTGGATGCCAGCTACTCTGATCCCTTCATGTTAGAGGGGAGGAAACCAAGGCCCAGGCTATATGGGGAGTCAAGAGTGAGATTTGAACCCAGGCCCTTTGCCTCCCCTCCAGGGCTCCTTCCACAGGGTCACTCTGCTGCTCTTGGACTCTGGGTGTGATGCTTTGGGCCAGATGCCTATTTGTTAGAGGCCGAGCAAAGGTAGGTACTCACAGACACGGAATGATGGCCCGATGCTTGGTTTGAGGCTAGCCTCCCCTAACCCTCTCTCCTCACCATTGTGTTCCTAATAGATACACCTTGCTGGGGTCTTTTGGTGAGCTCAGAGGGAGCACCATTCAAACAAGGCCAGACTTGCATTCCATTATTGATTTCTCCTTTATCTTCAGAGCTTCAAGTGGAATAAGGAAAGATAAAGTTACCGGGGAAAGTGTTCACAGGTCACCCACTGCTGGTGGACCCACTGCCTGGCACTATGGTTTGATGACAAATGGGGCTATTAGTGTGAATCTTAGAGAAAGAGCCACCTCACATGATGTATTAGAGGGAGCATGAAGGCATTGATAGGAAGCTGGACTTGAGTCAGGAAGTACTGGGTTCAAATCCAGCCTCTGACACTTACCAGCAGTGTGACCCAGGGCAAGTCACTTAACCCTGTGTGCTTCAGTTTTCTCATCTGTAAAATGAGCTGCAGAAGGAAATGGTTAGCCACTCCAGGATCTTTGCCAAGAAAATCCCCAATGGAGTCATGAAGAGTCAGACATGACTGAAAAATGACTGAAAATTAAAAAAAATATTGTCCAGGGTTGTTGATATGCAATGAGACAGTAGCTTTAAAGTGCTTTGCAAACCTTATTTGTTCCACTGGTCATGTCAGGCATCTTGTTGCCCCCATGGACATGCAGGATGCCCATGTCACCAGGTCTTAGACTTAGAGTGGAAGGGGCTTGGGAGATTATGAGGAAACCAGAAACAATGACTTGTCCAAGGTCATACAGTCTGTGTCTGGGGTGGGATTTGAACCCAGGCCTTTTTCTTGCTTCTCCAGGCTTTCTTCCTCTTTCACTGATTGTATCATTTTCCCCTTCAAGGACCATCTCCAAGCACACCTCCTCCAGGGAGACTTCCCTGCTTACCCAGGCCCTACTGGAACCCTTCCCTTTATGTCTCCTGACAGTTTGGGGGGGGTGTGTTGGCCTATGGCAGACTTCTTGGACTTTCCAGCAGGCTCATGGCCCACTTCCCTTTGCCTCCCTCCCCCAGGTTACACGGACCATATGGGCTTCACTCGATTCCGGCGGCAGTTCCAAGGCCTGGCTCCAGCATTTATGCAGAAGCATTTGCTGCCCCATGAGAGGGTGGAGGAGAGGAAGGTACAGGATACTGCATGGAGGGATTTTGACTGGGGAGGAGATGTCTTAGCAGAGGCTCTCACCAGTTCAGGGCCTTCGAGGTGGGAAAAGGGCCAGACTGGGAGCTAGAAGAAACCTTGGGCTTAAAAACCAACTCTTAACACTTGCTTGCTGTGTGACCGAAGACCCCTTGCCTAACTGCTCTGGGCCTCAATTTTCCATTTGCAAAATGCAGATAATAGTGACCTGTCAGGTCATTATAAAGCTCAGAACCGATCATGTTCATAAACGCATCAGGTAAGCCTCTGGAAATGCTGAATCAGAGAGCTGCTGCTGGCTGCAAAAAAAGAATTTCACAGAGAGGCCGTGGAAGCAGAGGGAAGGATTTGAATTCTTCCTTCCTGCCCATGTTTGGTCAAACGTATTCCCTTGTCTGAGACTCAGTGCTCTCCTCTGTACAATGAGGGGGTTAGATGGGATGGAAAAAGAGAGAGAGGAGAAAGAAGAGGAGGAGAAGAGAGAGAGGAAAGGAGTATAGCCAGGGTTAATGGTAATCATAGCTAACATGCTTCTAGCCCTTCAAGGTCAGCAAGATGCTGTGAGTGTTCCCATGAACTTTGATCTGTTCCTTGCCCCAAAGTTTACTCATTAGCATTGTCATTCAAGGGCCACCAAATCCTTCAACTATGCTCAGCGATCTAGTGTGGTCATTAATCATAGACTCATCATTATCAAGCTGGGAGGGGCATTAAAACATGGAGTATCAGAGCTGGGAGGGCCCTTAGAACACGGAATGTCTGAACTGGGAGGGGCCTTAGAACAGAGAATGTCAGAGCTGGGAGGGAACTAAAACAACACTGGAGGTAAAAGGGTCTTTAAAAAGCATTTAGTCAAATTCTTTAGTCTAATTTTATATTGTACCTGAAGCGATGGGGGCTGCCTCTGACCCTTCTGCTCCCCAGTTGTGAGTTACAGGACCGGGCTCAGTCTGCTGCCCTCAGCTCCAGTCCAGCAACAGTCCCTTGATTGGGGCTCAAGTCTTGTGCCTCCCATGCCAGGGCTCCCCCTGCCCTTCAGTTCCATCCTTGGGCCCATAAGGATATAAAAGTCCCTCTGGTTTGAAGCAAAATCAAGCTTGGGTGAGTGGAAAAACCCAAGAGAAACAAAACTGTTTGATTTTGGATAGGGGAAGGAGGGGTGACTTAAAATTCTCTCACCAATGTGGTTTGCTGCAGCAGAGATTTTTGGGGGCAATGAAAGTAAACTCCATCCTGCCTCGATAAATATGCATCGGTTGAGTAACTCCGTCACAGCATGAATTAAACATGAACACGTGCTCGGCTGGGTAAACTGTCAGAGCCTGTGTGCAAATTCAGTTAAGACCTCCCAATTGAATCAGACATGTCTGCCAGCCAGAAAAGGTCAGGGTTGTTCTTAGATACAGATCGGAAGGGGAGGGTTTCCGTGGTCAGGGGGAGGTAGGGGACAGGTCCAGTCCTTCATGTTCTCTGTCCAGCCTGGCACAGTACGGGCTTTGAATGCCAGGATTGTGTCCCAGAAAGTGTTGGTGGCATCCAGGGCTGTCACTTCTAATGGAGGGGCACCCAAGGCAAAAGTCTACCCATGCCTCACCGTACCTCTTTCTCCAAATAAGTTGATTTAGCGTGAGAAGGAACCTCAAAAGTCTGCTAAGCTTTAACTCTTTGTTTATTGGTGAAAGCTCACTGGTCATACAAGGAGCAAGTACCAGTGCCTGAATCTGAGACCACGTCTTCTGATCCTGAGTCTGGCGTTCTTCCAGGAAGCTGGCTTGTGGGGCTCTAATCCCTTGGTCTCTCTAGGACCAGCTTCCTGTTCCCTAAAAATACAGGGGCTACTTTGGATTGCCTCTGGGGTCCCTGCGGGCCCTGAGTATGTGATTATGAGCAGAGTTCCAAATTCCTCTTACTTTTTGAGGCTTTAAAGAAGTCTCCTAATGATAAGCCTTGAAGATTTCCCAACCATCCCTTCTAGACTTTGCCTAGACTCGGAACTGCTTGGAGTTGGGAGTTCCTTTATTAGAGTGGGGCTAAGGAAGTCCAAACCAGGCTTCAGCCTGGTATGGGGGGAAGTCTGTTGTGAATCCAATGACTGTGTTTGAACCTGACCCAAAGTCCTGCAACTTCTGCCTGGAGAGTGACTCCAGGGTGGCTCAGCCCTCATCACTAGATGTGTATCTCCAGAGCAAATGCTACTGTCCAGAGTTGCTCAGCACTGTCATTGACAAAGGAGGATATTTCACTGCTCATTGGAATTTTGTGGACTCTCAGCTCACCTGCCTCCTTCCAAGCCTGAAATGGTGTGACTCGATTTCCTGAAGCCTGGAATCAGCACATGAGAGGGATCCTGATCCATCAGACTGTTTGATACTGGTTCACAAGCAGCGTAAACATCCAGAAGGCACCTCCCTTAGCCTTCTATAGAACTAGACTCTTCAGATTTGATCTGTGAAAGAGTGTTCACAAAATGGATCATCGAAACAAGGAACCTGAAGTGAGCTAAAGCTTAGAATACAGAGCTGGGAAGGGCCTGAGAATATGAAATGTCAGGGCTGGGAGGGGCCTTAGAACAGGGGATGTCAGGGCTGGGAGGGGCCTTAGGACTGGGGATGGAAAGCTGGGAGGGACCTTTGCCCTCCTCAAACTCCGATTTGCTTAGTTGTGAAAAAGGAGAGGTTGGAGCCTGAAGAGGGCAAAGATAACGATCTGAAGTCAGATAATTAGTGGCTGACCCAGAGCCTAAGGGCCAGCAGCAGAAACTGAAGCCAGCTCCTCATGGAGTTCAATCACAGGGTCCCAGAAGGCCCCTTGGCTGAAAAACATATTCTTGATTGGCCGCTGTAGTACCAGAACTTCCCATCTGTGAGCTCACTCCTGGAAAGGCCTTCTGGGAATATTTTGCATTTTGCCTTGGGGGAAGCCCTCTGTTTTCTGGAAGGAGAGCAAGTCAGGAACTCCTTGATGATTAGCAAACTGGGGTGTGCTACAGTCTGCTTCGTGCTGAAGGAGAGCGAGTTGTTGATTTTTCAGTGAGAACATTTACACCTTGGAGACTGGTAAACAATTACAAATCAGGGCTTGATTTGTGCTTAAAGGGAGCCAGTTGTTAAATATTTCCTAGCATGCCCTATGGGCAGGTGCTAAGGTTTACTAGCCAAGTATAAAAGAGACTGCCCCTTCCCTCCCCTGACGGATCTATTTTGACAAGAGGGGAAAAGGTGGGGAAATATCTTCTCTCCCATTTCTCACATGCTTTGTTGTAAGGTTCCTTTCATCCCTGACTTTTTGATAAAGGAAAGGAAATCCAGGTATATGCTAAAAAATACAGAAAAGAGGACAGAGCTGGCAGATCAGAAGTTAACGGATGACTGATTCCTAGAAAAAGTTCTAGAAGGGATTTATAAAGGAATAGCTGAGGAGGTGGTGTGGTATGATGAAAAGGGCCTTGGCATCCGAGGACCTGGGCTTATAACCTGCCTCTGATGCTCACACGGCCTCTTTGGGCCTTAGTTTCCTCTACTGTAAAAAGCAAGGATTAGACTATGTAGCCCTGAAGGATCCTTCCAATTCTATGGTTATAAGACTCTGAGTCTGTGATCACAGAAAGGGAGGTGGTAGTAGGAAGAGCCTTCTAGTTGTAAGACTTATTGTTCCAAAGTTCCTTCCAGTTTGGGAACATGCAGGGTTTTGTGTTCTAAGACCTTTCTAGCTCAAATATTATATGTTCTAGGATCTTTTCAGGCTATCAGGATTTTATGTTCTATATTCTATGTCACTCCCAGCTCTAACAGTCTGTTCTCCAAGGCCCTTCCCAGCCCTGACAGCCCCTGTTCTAAGGCCCCTCCCAGCCCTGACATCCCCTGTTCTAAGGCCCCTCTCAGCTCTCTTGCTGGATATTCTCAGGGCCCTAATAGCCTAGGCATTGTATTCATTTGTGATTCTCTGCACGAAGTACGGAGGCTGCCCTCCTTCCAGTAGCCGGTAGCCGTGTAATTAGGAGATGGGAGGATCTGTGTGTGCTCACCAAAGCCCTTGTTTTCATGCAGCAGCCATTCATTTCTAATGTCATCCCCTGCTTCACACCGTTTGCTCATTCTTCTCTCTCAGCTGGCTGAATTTCTCCGGCTCAGTGTCGTCTGGGATGCTCAGCCCCTTCTCTGTTAGGAGGCCTGCATGGATGATCTCATGGCAGGAGAGGGGGGGAGGGGGTCTCCAGAGAAGCCGGGAGGGAAATCTTTGCACTGAATACTAGAGAAGTTGTCCTGAAGATAGGGTGACAGGAGGATGCTCACGCCATGATTTTGAATTCTTGGCTCACATTAAATGAACTCCTCATCTGTTAATAGAATAAATAATGGAAGGCAAGTATTCTTAGTGTAATTGCTCTTGTCCTTGGGCCATGCCATCAATATAAAGAATCAATCAAGGGATGTTCCCTCTCCTGCTATTCTGAGGACTAAGACTGGTAGGACCCACCTAAGGATCAAAACAGGCCTGTCGTACATGGCCTCCATGGATTCTCACTACTATGAAGGGGCTATAGATCATCATGCCCATTTTTCAGATGAGCCAAATGAGGGTCAGAGAGGTGAAGAGGCCCAGCTTGTGAGTGTCCGAGGTGGGCTCTGAACCCTGGTCTCCCTACGTGCCATGGTGCCTCTCTTGTTGTGTGGTGTGGTCAAAAATGGCGGCTTTGGAGTTGGAAGACCTGGATTCAGATCCCACTCGTTTGCTTACTGAATCATGACCTTGAGTGAGTCACTTTTCTCCACACCTCAGTTTCTTACTTTGTAAAATAAAGACCTTGGGTTAGATGGTCTTCAAGAGCCCTCCACACTCTAAGGCCTATGAACTAGCATCTTTGATGGTTAGGGATATCAGAAGTTCAGTGATATTTTTACACATATTTAAAGACTCAGAACTTGAGCTGGGAGGGACTTCATATCAAAGGCCTCTGGTCCAACCCCCTTATTTTACAGATAAACAAATTTCAGTTTTGGGGATGAGGTGGGGGAGGGTAAGGGACTTCCATAAGGTCACCCCAAAATTTAAACCTGTGTCTCCTGACTCCAGGCCCTGCCTTCATCCCCAGTGCTACCTACTTACCTCATTGTTATAAAGATCACATTAGATAATGCATGTAACAGCACTTTACAAATCTTAAGGCACTATACAAATGTAGGATAGTGGTGTTATTGCTTTATGTTCTATTGATAGCAGTGTGGACAGAGAACTGGTCTTGGAATCAGCAAAATCTGAGTTCAAATTCTGCCTCACACATTTGCTAGCTTTGTGACCCTGGGCAAGTCATTTTACCTCTCCTGGCCTCAACTTCCTTGTCTGTCTACCTCCCAGGGCAGCTGTGAAGAAAACAAATTTTGTAACTGATATAAGGCAGGATCCAGAAGCAAGATATTATTAGTAGATTACACATCATCCCTAAGGCCCATGCTTAATTATCTTGGTTGACTGAGTTTCCACTCCATAGCAGGTTGGAAATAATAAGAAGGGCCCTTGGGAAGGACCGGTGAGAAGCAGACACAATAGAAGCAGGAGAAATGATAGCCATCCTGGCCCTGATGTTGGATTTACAGGTCCTGAGTTCAAATCCTAAATCAGATGGCCCTGGCCAAGTCTTAACCCCCTGGGTTAACCCCTTAACTTAACCATACTTGCCTTTAGTTTCCCCATCTGTAAAATGAAGAAGTTGAATTAAAATGCCTCAGAGGTCTAAATCCTCTAAATCTGTGGTTCCTAAGAGACTGCCCAGTTCAAGAACAAATACGGTACTGAGCCATCTTCCATCTTGGTGCTGGAGAAGAAGGCTAAGGACCATTCTACTGATTGAGTTCATAGAAGGAAAGGAAATGTGTGGTATTCTTCAGGAACATTTCCTGGAATCACAGAAATAGAGCTCCAAGGAATCTTAGAACTCCTTCATTTAAACCTCCTTTTTTTAAATGTGGGGAAACTGAGGTCAATAGGGCGCTAATTTCTTATGTAGTATATAGAAAGAATGTTAGATCAGAAGTCAGGGTACTTGTTTTGAATATGCCTTTAAATTGCTCAATACTTGTGTGGGACAACTGGTCTCTTTCAGTTCTAAATCTTTGGTCTGAAAACTTCCTCAAGGTCACCAAGCTAGGAAGAAAAGGGATGAGCCCAAGTCTAGGATCTCTGGCTCTAAATTCAATATTCTTTCATAGAAAAGAATTTTACAAACAAACTTCAATTGTCTGGAGCAACATTCACCTTGATGATGCCATAGAAAGTCTTAAATGAAAGAAGAGGAAGGAAGGAAGATCTATTTAGCTAATGACTTTGGGACAGGTCAGGCTCCTGGGGGAGTACCTATCCAATTTCTGCTACCTCAAGGATGGAAGGATCCCCTACCCCTTTTCCTTTCATCTAAGAAAAAAAAATATCCTATATATTTTGATTTTATTGGCTGTATCCATTCTGATGCCTGGAGCTCCTCTGGACCATCTCAAGCTAAAATGTAATAATCCAAAACAGCCAGTTTTGGGAGATATGGGATATACTTTGACCAAGGTCAGCAGAGGAGGATTTCTCTCTGATTGTATTTTGGGGCCAGACTTTTAATAGGCTCCTTTCTTGGTGTCTTAGAAAGTTTTCAGCCATAGCTGTCTGTGACAGAGGGAAATAGAACTCATCTACTAAATCGCACCACGCTCTTAATATCTTCCCCTTCTGCATTGTTGCAACTGTGTGTCTGATGGTTTCTGCTGGGAGTAATGGACTTCCTAATGTTCTGTGAATGTTAAGCCCCATGTGGGGATGAATGGGTGGTTCCTGAAGATTGGTCAGCTAGCATCAGTGAGGGCTAGGATGACCCCCTAGAGGGAGCTAGCCCTCTGCTCCAAGCCAGTGCCTTCCCCTTGCCCATGGACCTGGAAAAAGACAAATCCAGTCATTCGATGTCATTGGATACTTGGGAGATGGTGCTGTCTCACCTCGGAGAAGACACAGGTCTTCAGCTAGATGGCACCATGAATAGAGCATTGGGTCTAGAGTTCCTCTGAACTATCTTGAAGTCAGGAAGACCTAAGTTCAAATCCAACCTCAGACATTAGCTGCTGATCCTGGATAATTACTTCATCCTGTTTGCCTCAGTTTACTCATCTCTAAATGAGCTGGAGAAGGAAATGGCAAACCACTCCACTCTTCTAATATTATATCTACATAATCTAATATTATATTATCCCAGATGGGGCCAAAAAGAGTCAGTCGTGACTGAAATGACTGAACAACAACTTCTTGGTTCCAGGTCCAGTACCCCACCTGCTGGACCCCTAAGTCCCAGTTCCTAGTAGAGTATCTAGCACATAGTAGGTGTTTGTTGATTGACTTACGATTAATCCATTCCCTGTTTCTATCTCCCCAGCTTATTGAAGAACTCCTGCAGGAACTGGACCTGGGGAAAGCAGCTGTACAGCTTGGCAACACACAAGTGAGTCATCCCATTTGTCTGGCTTCGTTCATCCAGGATTTCTGGATTAGTGTCATTTGGGCATCTGCAGGATGAAGGGAAAAAGAAAACAGATCAGATTCTCTTTTCTCTATTATTTTCTGGATTTAGTAGCACTTGCTGTCCAAGTGAGTGGTTTTGTGATAAATTAGCTGCCATTTTAGAGAGAAAGAAAAAGGCCCCCTTTTGTATCCTAATGATGAGGACTGAAGGATATTCTCTACAGTCAGCCATGGGTGTGTGTGTGTGTGTGTGTGTGTGTGTGTGTGTGTGTGTGTGTGTGTCTGTGTGTGTCTGTGTGCTTGTCTGTGTGTGTGTGTCTGTATGTGTGTCTGTGTGTGTCTGTGTGTGTGTGACAGCAAAGGAGGAATGGAGGTGTCCCAAGTCCCCACTACTTCTCTGGGCAGTGCAAAGGCCAAAGGAGGGGGTGTGGCACCTTCCCAGGTGGCTCAGAGGGTGAACAGTTTCCCAGACAGGTCATAGCAAGGTAGTAAGTAGCACCAAGAAGAGCTCATTTGCTTTCCCTTTTTGACCCAGTGACGTCCCCATATGTGATGAGGAAGAAGACTTACTCCTAGTTAGGTCTTCTGGAGTAGGGGCCTGAGTTCAAATCCAGCCTCTGATCCTTATTATCTGGGTGACTTTGGACAAATCACGTGACTCCCCTGGGCCTCAGTTTCCTTATCTGTTAGATGAGAATATGTCCTATGTGGCCTCCTAGGCCCCTTCCATTCTAGAGCTAGGATTCCATGACGCATAGGTGATGTTTTAGCTTTTCAGCCCCCAGGAGTCTAGGGCCATGATTGTCTACATGGAATGGGATGGCCAACTTTAGACCACAATGCTCATCTTCCTTTTCTCTGCTCTGGATGTCAAAATCTGTTACCTAAAGGAATTATAATGTTAAAATGAGAAAAAAGAAACAAAAAGTGATGGTCCATTTGGGCTGAGATGAGCATTATTTAAGAAACTCTAATTTTTGGAACTACCTCTCCTCAGTAGTTTAGGAACATAAGGCAAAAATAGTGGAAAGCAATGAACTGCATAGGTAAGCAGCAAAATAAACCATTTGTAGGGACTTCCAACAGAGCTTTTGAAGGAGCTTCATTCATCCCCAGATAACCTTTGCACTACTAAGGGGAGCATGGTCATGACTGGGATGGAGGGAAGGCAATAGAGACTTTCTTTAAGGGAAATAGAGCTTTCTCTTGAGATGCTACCTAGGGATACCAGCCTAGCTTCCAGGAAGAGAGATTTCCCAAGGAGAGAAAACAAGCATACTAATATTAGGGAGAACCCAAAGAAGGAGTACTCATCAGTATTACCAAGTAAAATTGTGTGTGTGCATATATGTTCATTCTCTAGCAAGCCATACTGGTTCCTTTACATTCACAAAGGAAAAAGGCAATGGTCAAGTACAAAAATTGCAAGTGATAAGTATCTCCTTACATGAATTATGAAAAGGGCTATTCCATCTCCTAACAAGGCATTATGACATGCATTGCTGCAGGCTTACAATTAGCTACCCAGCCTGAGGGAGTGTATTAGAGGTTTAGTTCTGTCTTTTAACTCCTGGGCAACCTTGAACGAACGTTCCTTTTACCTTCTGGGTTTCAGTTTCTTTGTTAAATGAGACTAACCATTCAATCCCATCCTTTATTACCTCCCTGATTTCCCAATAAACAAACAAAACCCCTTATTTACTTGACTTCTACTGCTATATGTGCATATTGATTCTACCGATAGGATAGAGGCTGATTAATTTTTGGCTTTGCGTCCTGGTCCTGGTCTTGCACAGTACTTAGTCAATGTTTGTTGATTGAGTTTAAAAATGCATGTGAAAATGCTTTGAACGTCTGATGCACAGTACAATTACTTCCTGCTCTGGCTGTTTTAGCCATCTAGAGCAGTTGAATAGCTGGAAATTAGGGGGAAACTGAACCTTGAGCAGCTAAATGCTCAGTCACAAAACCCGTGCATTTTGTTCCCTTCAGAGAAACTTCCAGGCTTGGATTTTAGAACCAAGTCTTAACAGTATAGTATCAGCATCAAACAAGTTAGAAGCAAATGGTTTGAGGAGGAGAAGGTGGTGGTGTCATTAAGAAGTGGACATTTTGTGTTTGAGCAGAGCTTTGAAGGAAACTGGGTATTATTCTGAGAGGCTATGATGAGGACAGTGAATTTCAGATATGGGAACGTCATGGGAAATTTAGGATCATAAGATCATAGGTTTAGAATCAGAAGGGACCTTATAGGTTACGTAGTCATTGAACAGATCAGGATATTGAGGCCCAGAGAGGTTAAAAGATTTGCCCAAGATAATAGTAAGTAACACAACAATGATGGAATGTAGGTCATATATTAGCCCATTTTATACTTAAGGAAACTGAAGATGACTTGCCCAGGGTCACACAGTTACTAATTGTCTAAGGCAGGATTTGAGCCCAGGTTCAGTTCTCTATATGCTATACTACGTAGCTACTTCTCTATATATTAATATTGTTGCTGTTATTTTCTTTTTTCCTTGAAAATAACATTTTCCTTTCTCCAATCTTACAGTAATATCCTAATTTTCCATTGTAATTTGTGACAGCACTTTTTTTATTTTTCACATTTGATTTTATTTTTCATTTATTTTTATTTCATTTTATTTCATTATTTCATTTTATTTCATTTATTTTTCATTTCATTTCATTATATTCATTTTATTTTCACATTTGATAATCAAGTAAAACCTGTCAGGAAGGCACTACAGATAACATTATCTCAGTTTTACAGAGGAGTAAACTGAGGCCAAGAAAGGTTAGGTGACTCACTGATGGCCACAGAACTAGTAAGCATCAGAGATGAATTTCAAGCCTAGGTCTCTCCTAATTGGAAGTCCAGTGCTCTTTCCACTACCCTACAATGCTTACTTCTGTTATATCTAGCATCAATTAATGATCATTTATTAAGCACCTCCAAATGCTTATGTGCATATTGGAATATTTTCATAAAATCACATATTGTTTTCAAAACTATTCGGTATTTAAAGGTCTAACCTTCCTTTATCTGGAAATGGCACTCATTTAGAAGATCTCATTGTCTAATGTTGCTGAATAACTATTTTCTCCAAATTCCATGAGAGGAATGAAATGGAGATGGAACAGTTGTGCACAGGTTGGATAAGTTTCAGCACCGGGGAGGTGTGGGGGCAAGTGAACAGCTCCTATTTCCTTCTCATTTCCAGCTTCTATGGCCTCATCATCCATACCACCATCATAATATTGATGTCAAAAGCATGTTTCTATTTGTATCTGGGCCTCCAACCTGTGAGATGGCTCTATAGAAAAATGACAATTTGTAAGATGTGACTCAGTGGGATGGAATGACTTATTTTTATTCTGTGCATAGTAGCTTCCAATTATCTTTTTAATGAAACCTTCATACTTAATCAATAGTGTTTTGGCAGAGCTGGCCACCTTTTGTAATCTACAGACTTGGTTCCCTCATCATTTTGACCATTGATTTTTATAGTGGCTTTTCGAATTCACTAGCTTGTGAAATTAATACAGTCATTATTGAAGTAATCAGGGAGGCCTCGAGTCAATCATATCTTTATTTCAATGGGGCTAATTGTCTTGGCAGAAATGCCCGAAACAAGCAAAGAGGGATTCTTGCAGCAAGAGCCCGAGACTCTGATGTTTTCCATCTTGTGCAGAGGATGGTTAAGGGTTTGGCATAAATATTGCCGTGCCTGAAAATAGGTGGAGATGAATGGAGGACTGATGGGGACCCTTTGCTTCATCCAGCACTGAATCAGAATCTGATGCGAGAAGCTCCTTAGGGTTGGATTTTGTTCAACGCAGTGAAGGGTCCAAGCACTCCAGGGGGTGAGGGAGAGGGTTTGAGAATAGATGCTGAAGGTTTCCCAGTTCATTTCATATCTTTCTCTAACAGGGATGGACTGAGGGTTGTATTCCTACCAAAGAGAAGCAGAGTGGGGAAGGAGAATAAATGTTGAACTTGGAGCTTGTACCCTATCACACCCTGCTCCCTAGCTCAGTGATCTTGGCCAGCTTATTTCCTTCTCTAGGCATCAGTTTCCTTCTTTGAGTAATGAGTTTGGGTAAATGAAATTAGAGGGCCATACTACTTCTGAACATCCTCCTTTCCCTTCTACTTAGCTGAATTTGATTTCAGTCTTCAAGCTCCAACTCAAATGCCTCTGTTGTTTAGCCTTTCTAACCTTCCAGCCTACAGCCATCTCTCCTCTCTCCCTCCTGTGCCTTCTGACTGTCCCTGCTATTTCTTGGAACTTTGCCTTTTCTCTTTTGTCATCTCTACCTGTGTAGGAGACACTCAAGCTAGATTGGAAGCAAAGGCTGTCTCTGACATTTAATTATCTCTGCAGAGCCTGCCACAATGCTGGGCTTTCTAAAAGTGCTTTTGTGTTGGCAGAGAAGGCACCTTCCAAGCCTTATGCTCACATCCAACCTCAGACACTTACTAAAGGCTCACCTCTGACAAGTTACTTCTCCTCTCTCTGACTCAGTTTCCTTTCCTGTCAGATGAAGAGGTGGGATTTGATAGTTTTTACAGGCCCTTCCAGTTCCAGTTCTATAGTCCTACAATCTCATTTGGTCTTCATGATAATCCTGTGAAGTAGGTATGAGTATTCTTGTCATACAGATGGCAAAACCAGGGCTCAGAGATGTGGACGGATTCGCCCAGGGTCACAAAGCTAGTTAAGTGTGAGCCTTAGAATGGAGAGAATCATAGATTCTGAGCTGAGAGGCAATTCAGGGTCTACTTCCTCCAACCTCCTCATTTCATAGATGAGAAAACTGACGCCCAGAAAGGTAAGTGACTCACTTTGGGGTGCACAGAATTTCCATTATGGTCCCTTCTTACTCCAGGTTAGACACCCTTCTATTGCCCCACACTGTTTCTTTTTGGTATGAGTACAGCTTTCAGGCCTCTCCTTCTCTTACTACATGTCTCCTACCCCTAAGGAACTTATCAGTTTCCTAATAGAGATGAGTTGATTCTCCTTGGTTTACCTAATAATGGCTTTTCTTTTTGACAACTGATTGACCGATTATGATGCCTTCATATTGTCTCTTGTGGCATGTTGGTCATGCTAGGCTAGAGTACGTAGATCATAGATTTAGAACGAGGAGGGACCTTTGAACCATCAAGTTCAAGTTTTTTATTTTACAAATAAGGAAGCTGAGGCAGACAAAGGTTGTGACTGGCCCAGGTTCACATAGCTGATAAGTGTCTGACTCGTCTTCTCAATTCTAATTCCTATGCTGTATCCACTATGCCACGCAGACTTGGACCTGGATCAGCAGGGCACAGACCCACTTCTCTGGTTTACTTATTTCTTGGGGTCCTTGAGTAACACTGTCATCCACAAAGATCCAGAGATTATTTCTAATGTCCTCCCATTCTTTCAGGTCTTCCTGAAGTCAGGTGTTGTTTCCAGGTTGGAAAAACAGCGGGAAAAGCTGATCTCTCAGAATATAATTCTTTTTCAAGCTGCCTGCAAGGGATTCTTGTCCCGCCAGCAATTCAAGAAATTGAGGGTAAGGGATTTGAGAATGCCCCCTGCCTTTACTGGGTTAGTTCCATGACCATCCCACCCAGGCTTTTTGCCTCTGATAGTTTGTGAGAGGCTGGGATTGGCCATAAAAGGTGATTGGCATGCCATTAACATTCCTAGTACCCCTCAATAAACCAATGTGAATCCAACATATGCATATTTGGTCTGTACTACCTTGCCCTAAGTTTCCTACCCATGGGCATAAAATAAAATTTGAGAGTCATCCTGTCCATTCCATTGTCTTTAAGTAGAAATTTGCCTATGCTTCCCTTTGCTGGAGAATAGCTAGATAATTCAGTTCAATAAATATGAAGTACCTACTATGTGTAAAGTCCTTTGCAAGGTATTGGGGATTTAAAGACAAAAATATGGTCCCTCCCTCCAAGAAGTTCTCTCTGTTGGAGAAAGTTTCCAGGACACTGTCCCAATGTCTCATCAGACTTTTAATCCAAGAAGGGTTCCCAGAAGACTTGTGGAGGGCAGGAGCTCTCACTTTTTTCTATCACCAGACCATAGTGCCTGACACAAAGTAGGTGCTTAATAAACGCTTATGGTGTTGGAATTAATTATCCACAGTTTATTGTAACTCCATCCTACTAAAGTTTAAAGCTCTTCATTTTGCCTTGTTTGAAATTCCCTGCTACTTCTTTCTCCCTTGGGGTGAGGACTTCCATCTCTGCTCCATGGGAATCAATCATTTTTTAATTGACAAAAATCTTGGGCTCTCAGTTCTTTTCCCCTTTCCTTCTCTCCTCAGATCCGGCAGCTAGCTGTCCAATGTATCCAGAGAAATCTAATGGTGTTCCAGGTGGTGAAGGACTGGCCCTGGTGGCAGCTGCTATGTCATATCCGGCCACTATTGAGTAGCACCATTGAGGAGGACCAGCTCCGGGCAAAGGAGGTACGCTTGCTGCTGGTCAGGCCTGAGAATTTCCGTAATGAGGGTAGGTCACTGGAACTTTGCCCCAGGGTAGAAAATTTTTAGAGCACAGTGAACGCTGTGCTAGGGCCTGTGTCCTTTCCTTCCTGGCTCTTCTCCCAGCAGCAGCAGAAGAGCTTTGTTCTAAGATTCCCTTCCTTCCCCAGTGATTACATATAATATATACATAATATGTGTATGTATGTATGTATATATATATATATATATATATATATATATATATATTATGGGACAGCTAGGTGGTGCAGTGGATAGAGCACTAGTGCAAGAGTCAGGAGGATATGAGTTCAAATCTCACCTCAGACACTTGACACTAGCTGTGTGACCTTGGGCAAGTCATTTAACCCCAACTGCCTCATCCTAGGTCACCTCCAGTCATCCTGAAGAATATCTGGTCACTGGATTCAGATGGCTCTGGAGGAGAAGTGAGGCTGATGACCTGCACAGCCCTCCCTCACTCAAAACAAAGTCAAGTGCAAGTCATGTCATTATTTCTCTGATGTCATGGTCTTCTTTGGCAATGAAGGATGAAAACACACTGCCATATATACATATATTATATATAACATATATGTATAATATATGTGTATATATACCTCACATACACACACTACATACAGACATATATGCATCATATATCACATGTGTGTCTGTATCTATATACACATATACATACATGCTTACATATACACAATGCATATATAAGTATATACACATATACAGACATATATGTGTATATATGTATATGTGCATACACACATAATACATGCATGCATGCATGCATATATATCTCTCTCCCACATTCTTAAAGTCTATTACCAAGATAGAAACTCTCTAGTGTTCCAGGCAGGCTTCTTCTCCCCAGACCATATTGCAGAGAAACTCCCTGCCTGTTTTTCAGGTGCAAAGATGGCTAATTATGTCCATTCTGCCACCTCTGTCCCTTCTGGTTTGACATACCAACTTCTAGTCTTTTCATGGTGGACACTGACTAACAAGACCCTCCTCTGTTGTAGTTCTGCCCTCCCATCCCCAGACCCTGTGCAGTTGAGCATCCTCTGTGCTTTAGTTATTTCCTTCCTTATCAAACTCCACCTCTCCTGGAGTCTGTTCCCAGCTAATCTTTGCTAGGGGGATCCTGGCTACTGAGGAGTTCACCAGTTATCATCCCAGGAACATATATTTACATTTTAATAGGGACCTTCTGAAAGCAATATCTTAACACAAAGGAAAGACTCTAACGGGAAATTTTAGCTACGTGTGTGTGTGTGTGTGTGTGTGTGTGCAGGTAGAATCTTTAATATTTTATCCATTCACGCATTCAGTCACCCAAGAATTACTTAGAAGCATCAGCTGAATGCTAGGCACAGAGGGTAGATGGAAGGAGAGATAAATGATGAGGATGATGGTGACAATGATAAAAGTTAACATTTATATGGAGATTTAAGGTTTGCAAAGCGCTTCATAGATTTTACCTAATCACCCTGGCCACAAGGTACATACAGTAAGGCCAGGGAGCTAAGAGAGACAAAAATAAGCATCCCAAAAATGAGAATCTGATCAATGTGTCTGATCCATCCTGGGCCCCAGGTTACAGGATAGGCATTGATCAGCTGGAGAAGGAGCTCAACATTATGAGTCAGTAGCCAACAAGTATTTATTAAGCACCTACTGCATTTCAGGCACTGTGGTCAGCCCTGGTGCTACAAGACAGAACATGTCCTCAAGGACATTGTCTAATGGGGCGGGTAATATGCAAACAACTCTGTACAAACAGGATCTAGAAAATTAGAGAGAATCAACAGACAGAAGGCACTAGGACTGAGAAAGGCTTCGGTAGAAGGCTGGATTTTTCCAGCACTTGAAGGAAGCCAGGGAAGGCAAGATGTAGAGATGAGGAAGGAGGGAGAGCATGCCGAACAAGGAGTAAGTGAATGATCCTTTCCTGGAGAAGTGAGGACTTTGAGGTAGGCGTGGGGTAAGCAAGTCAAGGATTGTCACTTGGAAGCAGGATCAGAGCTGTGCTGATTGGTCCCAGTAGACTAAAAGGAGGAGATTTTCATTGGATGTCACGAAAGACTTCCTAGCAATGTGAATCATTTCCAGATACAATGGGGTAAGAAAGGAGGTGGTGGCTCCTTCTCACTAGTGGGCTTCCAACAGAGGGTGGATGGCTCTTGTCAGAGATGTTGTTGAGGGAATTCCTCTTCAGGTGGAGAGATTGGAGTAGATGGCTTCAGAGCCCCTCCAGCTATGGGATTCTGTGGGAGGCTAGGCCATAAAGTGCTCCAGAATCAGGTGTGTGTGTGTGTGTGTGTGTGTGTGTGTGTGTGTGTGTGTGAGAGAGAGAGAGAGAGAGAGAGAGAGAGAGAGAGAGAGAGAGAGAGAGAGAGAGACTCTAGGCAAGACCATTGAGGATGATTGCATGGAGGAGACATTTTCTCTGTAGATATGACACAGCTTGGATTCAAGCCCAACAAATTGGCCACTTTCTGTCACATGCCACATTCCTGTAGTTGAAGTCATGCTTCTCTGGTGCTTTTTTTTTAACAGTAAAGACTACCAGCAGTGTTTATGTTTTTGGTTTTCCACAGATCTGTGATTGTTAGTACAGAGACGTCCCCTTTGGGGAAGTTGTTTCTACCCATACAGATGAGCATTTGCTCTTGTGCCTTCTAGTCTAAAGAGATGCTTGGGACACTGAGAGCTTAAATGTCTGGTCCAGGGCCACACAGATACTACTGTGTCAGAGATAGATCTTGAATTCAGGCCTTCTTGACTCCAGGGCTTGGTCTTTACTATCCACTTCATACAAAATCTCCCTGGAAATGTGGCTTTTGCTGTCATTGCTGCCATGATCATAGACATTATCATAATCATCCACCATCATTAAACTAGACTGACCCAAGAAAGCCAAACTCATGTCCATCTTTGGAGTGGACTGAGTGCTCTGGGATGGTCTCCATTGGGTTTTCCCAAATAAGACAATGCCTTTGTGATCCATTCTGTGGGCTTCACCTTTGTGAGAATGTATCTCACCTTCTCAGGGTTCATTGTGTTTTGGTTTGGCTTTTAGGAAGAGCTCACTGCCCTGAGAAAGAAACTAGAGACGTCTGAGAAGTCACGGAATGAGCTTCGGCGGAACACAGACCTGCTGGAAAGCAAGGTATCTGGTGGGGGTGGAGGTAGGGGAGAAGAAAGGGGAGAGAAAGTAAGGGGTCTCAGAAATCACATAGTGTACCTCCTAATAATTTGTGTGTTCATCCTTCTTTGCCGAAGAAGACCATGCCATCAGGGAAATAATGACATGACTTGCACTGACTTTGTTATAGAAGAAGTCAAGGCCCAGAGAGGGATCAACAAATCATAGACTTAGCACTGGAAGGGACCTTAAGAACTCTTTAGTGCAACTGTATAATTCAGAGATGAGGAAACCAAGGCCCAGGGAGGTGAGGGTTTTATTTTCACAGCTAGTATGTGGGAAGACCAGCATTTCAATCCAGGTCCTGTGAACCCATAGCTAGCACTCTTTCTACTGAACCACACAACCCACTCCATCTTTAGGTAAGAAAACTGAGATTTCTAGCAGACAAGTGACTTTTCCAAGGACACAAGGACCCAAAGCAACAGAGTCGGGGATTGAACCCAAGGCCAACATTCTTTCTACTGCCCTATGTGAAACTAGCCCTACTGAGCTCTTCCCCTGAATGCCTTATAAGCCTGAGTCTTTGGCTCTGGCTTAGGAATCAGAAGACCTTCCTTGTCATTCTGACATGAATTTACTGTGGGGTGTTGTGCAAGGCCCTTTGCTTCTTGGAGCCTCAGTTCCCTCATCTATAAAATGGGAGTGTTGCACAAAGATGATTTCTAAGCTGTCTTTCAGCTCTAGCATGACAAGATGATAGCATTTGACCAAGAGTAAACTTACTGCCAGGATAGGCCTGGGAGGCCAAACCTTAACAATTGTGGCAGCAGATAAATATAAAGTTTTGTGCTGGGTTAAAAAAACCAATTTCGGAAGTTGTAGATGGGAGAGGCATGACTAGACTGTAGTTGCTTGTAAAAGATCTGGAAATGTGAGTGGACCACAAGCTCAGTGGGATGTGATAGCCAAGAAAATACCCTGGATCTTGGACTACATTGAGAGCCAGAAGGAGGGAGAGCCCAGCTCAACTATATTTAACCCAGGCTAGGCCACATCTAAAGCTCTGTGTACCATTCCGGGCACCAATGTTTAGGCAGGATGTGATAAACTGGGCAGCCATCAGGATGGTGAAGGGATGTGAATCCATGTGCTGTGCTGTATGAGGAATGGTTGAAAGGGCTGGAGATGGTAAAAAATGAGGAGATTCTGGGACATTATAGATGTGTCTGTGTATCTGGAGGGTAATCACCAGGGTGGTAATCACCAGGGCGGGAAGGGAGGGATTAGCTTTATTCTATAGGTTCTCAGAGGGGAGAACCCCCTAGGAGCAATGGTGGGGTGGGGAGGCAGGGGTGGAGAGAGTTGTAAAGAGACCAATTTAGGCTGGATATCAGGGAAAACTTCCTAACAAGTAGGGCTGTCCACGATTGGGACAGGCTGCCTCGATGGTAGTGGGTACCCTATCTTTAGACAGAGGTCTTCAGACAGCAGCATATCACAGAGGGCATTCCATTGGAAGTCTGAGTTGTGCTAGCTGGATTTTGACATCTCTTTCAAGGTTGGAAAGACACAAGTATTTATTAAGCTTACTATATGCCATGGCCTGGACAAAATTTTGGAGATTCTAATATAAACAGAAAGAAAGACATTTCTGGGGTTATTGTCATTCAGTCATTTCAGTCGACTCTTTTGGACCCTGTTTGGGGTTTTCTTGGCAAAGATCCTGGAGTGGTTTGCCATTTCTTTCTGAAGAAGGAAAAACTGAAGTTCATTTAAAGATGATAAAATGGAGGTAAGCAGGGTTAAGTGACTTGCTCAGGGACACACATCTAGAGAGTGTCTGAGGCTGAATTTGAACTCAGGAAAATGAGTCTTCTGGATTCTAAGCTCTCAGTTAAGTAATCATCATTTCTGAGCACTAGGCTAGATTTTTGAGATCTAAAGACAAAACCAAAGGAAAAATAATCTCTTCCTTCAAGGAGCTTAAATTCTATTAGGAGAAACAACATATGCATATGTAAGAATAGGCAAATATATCTTTATATTATATATAACATTGTGATTCTACAAAGGTGGTGGTAATGATGGTGAATCCAAAGCAAAGATGGCTAAGCACTGTAACCCTCATCCCTTATCTCTCTCTCCTTCTGTCTCTGTTTGTCTCTCTCTTTCTCTGAATGCATCTGTCTCTATTTCTCTGTCCCATTTAAGGGTCTGGGATTGGTATAAACCACTATGCCCATAGTGAAACCAAGGAAACTACTGAGCCAGGCTCTCACATCACCAATTTCTGCCATTCTATTCGGACTCTAAAGAGAATTTAATAAACATCTACTATGTATGAGTCACTGTCCTAGGTGCTGGGGAAATGAAGACATTTCTAGACATGTATATACTAGGTAATTTGGGAAGAGAGAGAGGGCACAGATAATTGACGGGATCTTGGAAGGCCTCATGTAAGAGGGGGCACTTCAACCAGGCTTCGAAAGACAATAACCATTCCAAGTGGCAAAGATGATTCTGGGAATAGGGGCAGTAGCACGGATCACTTACTTCAGGAAGTTTGGGAGAAGGAGGAGAACATGGGATAGTATGGGACATCATTCTGGTAATCTAAGGATAAGATGCCATCCCTTGGGGCTTTACTATTGGCATCTACTGGAGTATCTTCTAGGTGTCCCCACTTTGTGGGACTGAGATGTACTAGGACCATATGATGGCAAGAACTTCAGTGTGAGTGTTGGGAGGCCCGGATTCAAATTCTGACTTTTAACAATGATTACCTGGGTGACTCTGTGAATGTCATTTCTCTCAACCTCAACTGGCAAATCTAAAAAACGGTGCTCATTGCGTTCATAACACAGTTCATAAGCAGCTATTAGTGCCTCTGCTTTAAAATAACCTTATAGTCTCTCTCTCTCTCTCTTTCTCTCTCTCTCTTCTTTCTGTTTCTGTTGTCTTTCTCTCCCATCTCTTTCTCTGTCCCATCTTTCTATGTATGTATATGTACATGTATGTACATGTATGCATATGTACATGTATGAATCCATAAATCAAGACTATATAATGTACAAGATAAATATATATTTGACTATATTTACATATACATATGTTATTTCTCCCAAAAGAATTTAAGTTCCTTGAGGGAAGAAATTATTTTGGTTTGGGGTTTGTCTTTAGATCCCAAAGGCCCAGCCCAGGGCCCAGGAAAAAGTGATTATTTAACTAAAAGCTTGTGGATTGGTTGATACGATTGTACTGAGAAAAACACTCCAGAAAGCTTCAAATGCTCTAGAAATCACTGTTTTGACTGATTCTATTTTGGGGACCAGATCTCTCATTTCACTGGTATTTCACTGAGAGGCAGAGGGCATGGAAGTAGCCTTGCAGTCAGAAAGATCTGGCTTCAGTCCCATGCCTGAGAAATCTAGGCTGTGTGACCCTACTCAGGTCACATAACCTTTCTGTGACCCAGGTTCCTCTTTAAGACCATCATGCCCATCATGAGTGTCCTTCTGTGTTGGAGAAGGAGATTCCTCCTGGGAAATTTCCTCTGGCAATGAGATAGAAGCTATTAGCAGCCCCGGAGTTACAATGAAAGGCTGTCCTTCCTCTTAGAATGCTTGTTTCTTAGGTTTAGTAGGCAGGAAGCCACTAAGGCAGTCAACTTAGAATCAAGTGGGTTAGCTTTCTCATCATCAACCTTTGAGGTTCTGCTGCCATCCCAAGGAAGCCATGGGGAATGAGGAGGAGTATTTACATCACTCTAGTGTAAACTTCCTGAAGGCAGCACCTCCAGTGCCTAGTCCAGTGACCCTCCTAGTACTTATAAGTGCTTGTTGATTGACTGATTTCAGTGCAGGGCAGGAGGCACAGGTTCCCTGTTCTTCTTGATTTCCTTTATTATGTGGTTGAATGTGAATTTCCAAAATGTCAGATCCCTGGGGAGGAACTTTAGATGTTACCTGTTCAAAAGATCATGGGAGCATCTATTAAGAGACAGAAGGGAGCTGACGCCGGCATTTTACAGAGGAAAGAGAAGAGGTGAAGGGAATAGGAAGTGACCTGTCCAAGTCACACACACAGTATAATAATAGATCTTAATAACAGATCAAGAGCCATCTAGTCCAACTCTCTCCTTTTATGGAGGAGGAAACTGAGGCACAGAGTGATGAAGTGCCATGCCTAAATATTATATTGGTAGTGACAGAGTAGGATTTGACTCAGGTCCTTCTACATTCAATCCAAGGCTTTTTTTTTCTTATTACCCAATTGTGACATGCTGACTCAAACACAGACAGTCCTTGGCATTCCAGAATTGAGTGCTGCACTGGGTGGTCTAGGTGATAACTGTCACAGAGGTCTGGAGGAGGGAGAGGTTGGTGAAAATGAGGTCAGTGAAGTCTAGAATGGCTCTGCGGAGGAGGCAGGACCTGGCCTGACTCCTGGCCCTCAGTGCTCCCATCCCTTCTTCCTGGTTGCCCTGAGCCCTTCAAGGGCCTTTTGGGTCACAGCTGTGCCTTCCCCCAACTGCATCTACTGACATGATTCATGAGAAGGCCAAGCAGGGAAAGCCTTCTGGGACTTGGCTGGGAAGCCTCTCTGCCCTTCCAGAAGATGACAGACTCGTATTCACTGAGAATGAGAATGATCCCAGATACAAATGCAGTGGATTTTGTGCATGAGTGATGGTGGGTGGAAATTTAAGGACAGAGATTGATTTCGGATGGTTTCATCTACTTTGCTTAGTCATCTGCCAAGAAAAGACAAGACAGAACCAATTCAGGCAAAATTCAGTCACCAATAGGGCAGATGGACTTTGGGGAGGCAGCCTGTGAAATGGATAGAGGGCTAGACATGGAGTAGGGAAGAAAGTTCGGTTCAAATCCTACCTTGGTCACTAACTGTGTGATTGGGGCAGGTTACTTAATCTCTCAGAGGTTCACTCTCCTCATCTGTAAAACGAGGGGGTCAGACTACATGATTTTTGGGTGTCTTTTCTAACTCAAATTCAATATCAAGGGCCATGGGCAAGTCACCATGGGCAAACCTCAGTTTCCTCACCTACAAAGGGGTTTATGTTCCTGAAAGGACCCACTACACAGAGTTGTTGTGATGAAGGGGTATTTGGTCTCTCTAGAAGCTCCAGTATGGCAGCTATTGATATGATTTGTCTAGGCTGGGAGTAGCCGTGCTACCAGCTGCTGAGGGAGCCATTGGGACTGAGCTGGAACCCATGATTGATGATTATGGCTGGTTCCTTCATTTGGGTCAGGCCATGATTTGCTCAAGCAAAGAGAGAATTGATTTTGCTTTTCTTAGTGGTGATAAGGTGACTCAGTGCTTTATTCTAGGGAGAGATGAACAGACTGATGAAGAGTGAAGAGGAAAACCAGGTCAGGTGGTCTTAACCTGGGATCCATAAACTCGCTGATATATTTATATCTATAATACACACACACACATATATATAATTAAAAATAACGTTTAAAATTAAATATATTAAATAATATATTTAAAAGCAAATTCCGATAGATAACCATATTTCAATAGAATTGGCTTCCTTCGTAATTAAAGGTACTTTATCTTACGTACTTAAGGCCATTATTCTGAAAACGGGCCTATCCTTAAACCTAACCAGACTGTCGAAATATTGATCCACAACACAAAAGCCTCATGCCAAGAAAACACTCTTGAAATAAATTGATCTTTACTCTTAGCTCTGGCCAGTCATGGTCTAAAGTTCCTAAGGACACAGTAACCTGAGAGTAGTGAATATTTCCTTTTTGTATCTGAATCCTCCACATCCAACCCAGTGTTTGGCACATAGTTGGTGCTTAATAAATGCTGGTTGATGGGCTGATGAGCCCATCTGCTTGATTGGGTCTTGTCATTCCTGATTTGGGCTTGCAATCTTGCAGAGGTCAAACTGGGATGGCTCTCAGATCCATCCTTTGTTACTAGGAGTAAAAATAAGAGGAATAGTTGTTGTCCACTCATGTCTGATTCTTTGTGACCCTTTTTGGGATTTTCTTGGCAAAAAACAAGGAAGGAAACAGAGACGAACAGGGCTAAGTGACTTGCCCAGGGTCACATAGCTGGTAGACATCTGAGGCCAGGATTTGAACTCAGGTCTCCCTGACTCCAGACCTAGTGTTCTATCCACTGCACTGCCTAGCTGCCTCAATAATAACATATCAACAGGATTTACCCACATATTAACCAAGTTGGGCACATGGGATGTTCCATCTTTTTGTCCCTCATCTCTGTAAATGAGGACATGGGGGTGCTGTCTTATCTCTTATTTGGTCATGATAATCTCACCCCCCTTCAACTTTGATTTTCATTGACGTTTCCATTGATATTGCTGTCACCATTGTGTCGATGGTTTCCTTGGTTCTGGGGTCTCCTTCTTTCCTGGGAGCCCTGCACGTTCTGCTCCCCCTCTCTGGAAGGCTCCCTTTCTGTCTGTTCTATCTTTGCTTCCTCAGTCTTATCCCCAACTGCAGCCTAATTAAAGTGTCAGAAGTCTGCTCACCCAAAGTGAAGGATGAGGTGTGGAGCCTCTTACCGGGTACAATTAGCTCTCGGCACAGACATTTCGGTGGAGGCTTGCTGAAGCATCACCCAGTGAGTTTCATTCATCCTCATGACAAAGATTGCAATGGGAGTCGGGAATTATATACCAGTGTAACATGTTCTCATTACAGGCCCTGGATCACAATCAGCCTGACCCTTTGGAGGCCAGGATTAGGTCTGTTAATGTGGTCGATAAAAAGGCAGGGAAAGCAGTGGCTACGGGGGAATGTCCATCCACATCTGGCCACAAATGACTTTATCCTCGTGGATGGATGTTTGAGCTGACCATTCATCCTGGGCTGCCGGATCAAGGCTTAGGATTTCAGACTCATAGGTTCAGACCTCTATGGGACCTCTGAGAGGCTCTGAACCAACTCACTTCATTGTACAAGGAGAGAAGGCCAGGACAGAGAGATCGTCTGTGGTCATGCATTTAGTACCAGGTCATCTGATAGCAAGTCTACTGTTCTTTTTGGTTTACCCCAGTTCTAAATTGGGGGCTATATGGGTCAAAGAATGCTTATTCTGCCATTAAAGATCTTATGACACATGCCTGGAACATAGTTAAGTGCTAAATAAAGGCATATTGATTAGTTGATGGATTATTCTCTACAGGTAGAGCTATCTCAGTTGGAATCAGGCTTCTCCTTTAAAAAAAAATAGCATTTGAACTTTGAGGCATCCCAGAATCTCAGAACTGGAAAGGGCTTTCAGAGCCCCTTCTAGACTACCCCTCATTTCACAGATGAAGAAACTGAGGCCCACGGAAAGTAACTTGCCAATTGACTTGCCAATATTCACACAGATAGTGAGTATATGAAGTGGGATTTGAACCCAGGGCTTTCTGACCCCAGCTCCAATCCTCTCTGAGGATTTTATTGGAGGAAATGAATTCATCCAATAAGCCTTTATAGAATGCCTATCCAATCAGAGAATCACAGGATGTCAGAGATGAAAGAGGTCTCCAAGGCTAAGTAGGAATCCTCTCTCTCCTCTTGAAGATGTCCAGAGAAGGGGAACCCACTGTCTCCCATGGTAGAACATTTCACCTTTGAACATCTTCCCATGTGCCACCTGGGGATCCAAAGGCAAAACCACAACAGATCTTCCCCTCAGGGAGCTTATATTTAATTGGGAGAAATGGCATGTCTCTATCTAAGTAAATGTGAACTCAGGGGCAATGGGGAAGGCTCCCACAAGCAACTCATCCTGACTGGAACCTTGCTTTAGAGATGAAAGGACTGGAAAGGAAACTGAGGCAAACAGAAGTGAAGTGTTTTGAGCAATGACACTCAACTACTAAGGGTCTGAGGTTTGGATTGAACCGAAATGTTCCTGACTCCTGTACACCATCTTCTTCATTATTAACATTCCCCTCTTGGCTTATATGATGGTTCATGACCCCTCTTAGTTGCTGTTTCCACCCTACATGCTTCCCTTCTGTGCCTCTTGGTGACATGAAGACATTCTCCTGCCTTCCCCTTCCTTCTTCCTTTGCCCTGTCTCCCTCAACTGGGACCTTCCCACTGTACAGTATAAACTGCATTCCTGGGAGGCAGGAGAGGCCTAATCACCTGGTTCAGTAGACAGGGGAGGGTGTTATCATATCTAGTTTATAGATGAGAAAATGGCAGCCCAGAGAAATTGTTTATGGTCACCCAGGTAGGAAGAGACAGGCCAGCGATCTGAACTTAGGCCGCCAGCTGAGGCATGGTGTGCCCCATCATGTAATAATTGCCAGGGACCATTAGGCTCCCCATTCCCGAGCTAGCCGTGGAGAGCGGGAACAAGGAGACAGAACATGCCCCAGCATCATTTCCCCTGATTTTGTTGTCTCTTCAGTGAAAATGGCATTTGACGAGGCTTATTAAAGAGACAACATTATTGCAGAGTGATTTAGGGGCCTCATTTGGGGACAAGGGAAGCAGGAGCTGAGAGGCAGCCAGGGCTGCTGGCTATAAATATTCCCCCAGCGTGTGGGCAAAATCTTCCCTCTATGGCAGAGTGGCTGCTTTCATTTCCATTAGAAAAAATAGGCTTTTTTTTTCTTTCTCCCAGCTTCAGTACCTGGAGGGCACTAGGGAAGAGTGTGTGTATGTGTGCATATGTGTATGTGTGTACACATGTATGCACGCACATGTATAGGTGTACATGTGCACATGTGTTTATATGTATATGTGATGTGTGCATACGTGTATGCACATGCGTATGTATGTTCGTGTGTGTTTATGTATGTCTGTGTGTGCATGTGTGTGCGTGTGTGTGTGTCCTTCAGAACATGCCAGGAAACCTCAATGAATTCTTATTTACTGCTGGGAACAGGATCCATACCCAATGGTCCTTTTAGTTCATTAACCTGAATGATTCCCCACCTCTAAAGAGGAGCCATTAATATGAAATGACTACATCAGATTTAGGACAGAAAATTCGTCTGCAAAGCAAACTGGTGAGAAGATCCTGGTCTCCCTTTGGAAAAGTCCAAGGAGGCAGTCTGGCACTTCATAGAATGTCAGACCTGGAAGGAACTTTAGGGAATGTCAATGCTAGGAGAGAGAGTTTAGCTCATAGAACACAAAGTCAAGAGTGAGAAAGGTTCTTAGAACAAGGGATATGGGATGTCAGAGTGGGAGGGATCTTAGAACACAATGTCAGACCTGATAATGGAATTTAGAACATAGAATGTCAGAGACGGGAAAGACCTTAGAACAGGATGGGGGAAGAGTCCAAGGGCCCTTCCCCTTCAGCCCCGTCCTGATGTCCCTTTGATTCTCTGACCTCTGCATTCTCCCAAACAGAGAGCAGGCAGCCAAGTACAACTGGAAACCCAGACTCTAGGTCTAATCTCTGGTCATGGGATCTAGGTTTTAATTCTGTCTCTGTCCTTACCCCTTTTCTGGATCTCAGCTGTAAAAATGAGAGGGCTGGGACTCTGCAGTAAACATCCCTACCAGTCCAACCAAGCCCCACAATAGGTGGTGACTTTAGGCTGGTCACTCAGCTGGCCAGACAGTTTCAGGGGTAAACCACTAACCCAATGTGATGAGCCCTATTGTACTGTATTTTGTCTGTGAATCATGCAGTCGCAGCGTGCCATGATAAAGAAATTGTCCATAGACCAACTCTGTCCTTTGACAGATGATCAAACTGAAGCTCAGAGAGGCAAAGGTCTTGCTCAGAGTGGTTTACCTGGTCTAGTATGGGCCCAGCAGACTTAGGGTTTGTTGTTCTGGGGCCAGCTCCCTTTCCACCATACAGTGCTATGAATCTTAAAAGGTTCATAAAGAATGAAAAAAGATCCATGAAAGATCCATAGAGCCATGAATCAGAAGCAATTCAAATGTTTTTGTGATCTTAGAGTGGAGGAGCACAGAGGAGTGGGGAGGCCTCAGAAATTCTGCCCAAGTCATCAGTACCCTGAGGCCTTGGCCGCTGGTGGCCGGGATGTGTTGGACATTTGTTGTAGGTTTCTACAAAATCCTGAGTCAACTCCAGGGTCAGCTGCAGGCACCCCATGGCCTGAGATCGTATCCTGTGCAAATAGTGCCTGAGGAAGCCATGCTTGTATTCTGGTGATTTGATTCCTTTTTCTCTGCTAAGGCTGGTAAGCCAGGACGCCGTGCTCTGATGTCTCCCTTTGGTGGGGAGGAGGCTCTGTCTCCTCTAGAATAAATGAGAAAGCCTTCCACTTGGCCTTCTGAGCCCTCCATAATCTTCCCTTCACCTACCTTTGCAGTGAAATTTATGAACAGTTCTTGGTAAAAATGAAAATGTTATTAGATATTCATAATAATGCCTACCATTGATATAGTGCCCGCCGTGTGCCAGGCACCACGCTCAGGGCCTTTTACAAATATTACCCCGTTTGGTCCTTACAAAATTCTGTGAGGTAGGTATGATTATGATTCCTATTTTACACAGGAGGAAACCAAGGCAAACAGACATTACGTGGTTTGCCCGGGGTCACGCATCTAATAGATGTCTGAGGCATCAGTTAATAAAAAGAAGCCAATGAAAAATTGCTTAAAGGAGAATCAGATTCATCAAATTTCAGAAGTTCTAAGTTGCAGAAAGAAAAGAATTCGAGACTAGAGAATGTTAGAGCTGGGAGGGACCTTAGAATAGGGAATGTCAGAGCTGGGAGGGACCTTAGAACAGGGAATGTCAGAGCTGGGAGGGACCTTAGAACAGGGAATGTCAGAACTGGGAGGGACCTTAGAATAGGGAATGTCAGAACTGGGAGGGACCTTAGAACAGGGAATGTCAGAGCTGGGAGGGACCTTAGAACAGGGAATGTCAGAGCTGGGAGGGACCTTAGAACAGCGAATGTCAGAGCTGGGAGGGACCTTAGAACAAGGAATGTCAGAACTGGGAGGGACCTTAGAACAGGGAATGTCAGAACTGGGAGGGACCTTAGAACAGGGAATGTCAGAGCTGGGAGGGACCTTAGAACAGGGAATGTCAGAGCTGGGAGGGACCTTAGAACAGGGAATGTCAGAGCTGGGAGGGACCTTAGAATAGGGAATGTCAAAACTGGGAGGGACCTTAGAATAGGGAATGTCAGAGCTGGGAGGGTCTTAGAACAGGGAATGTCAGAACAGAAAGTTATGACCTTCCAGGTACAATGCTTGAATGGAGGCTGTTCTTAGAACCTAGAATGTCACAACTTGACACTGGAAATGAGAATGTCTGAAGCTGTCAGACATGAGAGCTGGATTTGGAGTCAGAAGACCTGAGTTCAAATTTTGGTCTTACTATCTATGGACCTTTAGGTAAGTCATGTCCTTTGACTCCTCATTTTCATCTATAAAATGAGAAGGTTGACCAGCTGGCCTTTGAGGTCCTTTCTGGCTTTAGATCTAAGATCCTATAATTCTATGACCTGGTTGTCATTTGGTCATTTTTTTCAGTCCCATCCAACTCTTTGTGACCCCATTTGGGGTTTTCTTGGCAAAGATACTGGAATCCTTTGCAATTTTCAGCTCCTTTCATAGATGAGGAAACTGAGACAAATAGGAGATAGTGACTTGCCCAGGGCCATAAGGTTAGGAAATGCCTGAGGCAAGATTTGAACTCAGGTCTTCCTGGGGCTCTAACCACATTACCTCCTAATATCAGAGCTGAGTTTGTCATCTGGTCCACTCTTGCATTTTATGAAACTAGGGCCCAGAGAGAATTGTGTTGACCAAACTCACATCAGAGATATTAAACAAAGCCTCCCTGGACAAGACTGTCCTATTTCTCCTTTGCATAGGTACAGTTTTGTTCTTTTGGTCTGGATCTATGACTTAGCATAGGGACCACCCTCTACCAATGCAAATCTACAATTTAATGTCTTTAATTTTCTGGAAGACAAGGAATTGAAGTGACTTGACCAGGGTCACCCTGTCAGTCTATGTCAGAGGCAAGACCTGAACACAGGCCTTCATGACCCTGAGGTCAGCTCTCTAACCCCTAATCAGGCAATTCCAGATGTCTATAGCCCTTGACTTTAGTAAGCTCTCAATTATTCCCCCATGAGGAGCCTCTGACTGTACATGATCCCCCAAAAGGGTAAGACATGCTGGATAAATCCATCCCAGTTGATACTGAACGCAAAAGGCCAGTCAAGGCTGAATGTCCCTGTGATACGTGGCTGGCCTGGGAGAGAGATTCCAGTGTGGTCCAGGATCTCGTCGTTGTGGGATTCTAAGCAGTCCCTTCTGTTCTCTAGACTTCAGTTTCCCCCTCTGTAAAAGAGTCAGAGTAGGCTGTACTACTGTACTGTACTATAGATTATAATTTTCTGCAATTATAAACCTTTCTCTGCATTCCTCTGAGCATATCCAGAGTCCCTTGGCTATCATCACTGCTTAACTGAGGAAGGCCCTTCTGGTTGGGCAAATAGCAGGTGAAATCTGCCCACCCCATCATTTCAGCCTAATTGGGCCTTGAGCAACCTGCAAGGACGATTCCCCTGTTTGAAAAGAAAGCTCTTCCAGTTCATTTAATTTGCTACGATTTTGCACACCTCCCAGACTCTCTTCCAGAACAGTGCCCCCTCACTATCCCTCGACATGTTGTCACCCCTTCTCTGTGTCTGGGAAGTCACTCCTGATGCTGCACTGCCTGCAGAACTGGGCTAACGTTTAAGGGGCCCAGAAAGGGCCAGGTCACTTGCATCTGTGAGCAAGCTCTCAGGGATGAGAAAGGAGTGGAGGGCATTTCCCTCCCTTTTTGGCTCAGTTCATGTTTGCTGTGCAACTTGAAATTAATGCTTTAAATTAATTTTGTGTTCCTATTTCTTGGACTGATTAGCACAAATTAAATTTCATGCTAATTGGCCAAAGCAGATAGAACATGATACAAAAATCTTTGATTAATGCCCATTTTCAAGGGGAGGGAGGAAGTGGAGGGGGAGATTTGGGCAATTTCCTTGATGCACAAGACTTATGCCATGTTTTCTTTGGGAAATGATCACATTTTATTTATGGATACTTGTATTGGAAAGGGAAGCTGCCTGGAGCCAAGCCTCCCAGTGGGATCTGGGTCCTGCCATCATGGTGCCAGCATCCTGTAGGGGGATTGTGAGATTTAGAGTTTGGAGGCCAGATCATTCAACCCTTTAATTTACAAAGGAGGTAGTCAAGGCCTAGCACAAGGAAATGACTTGCCCAAGGTCACCCTTGTGACTAGTTATCATCTTTATTTGTCTCTCAGTTTAAAGCTACACACACGCTGTCCTAAGAGCCAATCAGTGGAGTGGGGAGTGCAAGGATTATTATTTCCATGTTGTTGATGATGGGACAGAGCTTAAACGAGCTGCCAATGGTACGTCCCACAGCTGATCAGTGTAGAGCCAGGCCTTTGAACCCCAAATCTAGCATTTTTTCCATCTTGCTGGTGAGATATATTTTCCTACTAAGCCAGCTGTGGCAATTGGCACCAGTCCTTAGATCTGTAAGAATTAGGGGCTGGACATGTGGTTTCATTGATAGAGTCAGGAGAGCTCCCTCAACTAATGCAGCTCTTGCTGCCTTCTCTGAGAGTGGGCTTAGGTGACTTGTCCAGGGTCACATGGCCGATATGTGTCCATTGCTAGACTAGAACCCAGGTCTTATTGGTTTTGAGGTAGAGAAGACAAATTTAGACTTGGGTTTTATTGGCTCCTTTCCTTTCCTTTCCTAACCTGTCCTGTCCTAAAACCTTCAGCCTACTGCACTCTGAAGCTGGGATGCCAATGGGCCCCTGCCTAAGGGCTCTTCTGGACTCTCCTGACTTTAGAGTGATTATCAGTAGAAACTATTGCTGTTTCCCTCTTAGCCTGATGTCTTTCTTTTTCTTTGCCTCATGAAAGGGACCATGCCCTGGCTACTTCTTAAACAGGTCTATTCAATGAATGGGTGTTGCCTCACTCTAACCTTCAAAGACCTTGGCCTAAAGGTCCCAATGTCTCCCAGTGCATCCTGGGTCATCTCCAGTCATCCTGATGAATATCTGGTCACTGGATTCAAATGGGCTCTGGAGGAGAAGAGAGGCTGGTGACCTACACAGCCCTCCCTCACTCAAAACAAAGTCAAGTGCAAGTCACATCATCATTTTCTGATGGCGTGGCCTTCTTTGGCACTTCCTTATGCCTATAATCTGAGGAAAAAATAGAATGGACTGAATGCCATCTGGCTGTGGTCCCCAAAGCAATCCAATGACTACTGCTCTCCATTTCTTTTGGATTTAGTTCCTCTTCCCCTAAGTCGAATAAAAGGAGGGATGGTTTCATCTTTGTCCGTATACCTAATACCTTGCCTTCCCAAAGTAACTATTCTTAATGCCTATTAAATCGGATTGCACTTGCTGAATTCTGCTTTCTCAAATCAAATCAAATGAGATAATGTTTTCAAAGGGCCTAACACGGGGCCTGGCATGTAGCTGTCATTTAATAGCTGTTCCCTCCCCCTGCCCCTGCCTTCTCCCCTTCTCTGTCTATGAGAACGTATAAACAATTCTAGTTGAGAGAGTAGCAAGGGCTTTCCCCTGGGCTCCAAGATTCAGCAGGGTAGGGTAAGGAGAAGTCCCTTGTCAACCTCAGAGGCCTTGAATAGAGAGTCCCAGGGATTTGGGTTTGGCTTGGTCCTGGTGAGTGTATGTTCGACTGTTGGAATAAAGGTGCAGATAACATGATCATGAAGTGGCAGAAATGTGAGAAGGGCAGTGAACCCACAACATGTCAGAGTTAGGAGTCAAAAAGATCTTGGCATAGTAATGTACTGGATAATAGGATCATTGATTTAGAGCAGAAAAGAGGGCCTTAGAAGTCGTTAAGTCATATACCTTCATTTAACAATCAATACAATTTAATAGGGATAAATGTAAAGTTTTACACTTGGGCTCAAGAATTCTACTGAACAAGAACAGGATTAAGGAAGCAAAGTTAAAGAGTTTTCTTTCCTTTGTTTTTTTTCCTCTCTTCCCTTTCTCCTTCCTTCCTTCCTTCCTTCCTTCCTTCCTTCCTTCCTTCCTTCCTTCCCTCTTTCCTCTCCTCCTTCCTTCCTCCATTCCTAGACAAAGGGGCTCACTGAAGGTACAGGATAGGAAATAATTTCAAAAAATGACAGCTCTCAAAAATATCCTTAGTCATCTCTCTTGCTGGAGGGGTTGACTGTTCACTTCTCAGGGATGTTGAAGAGGAGTTGGATTAACTGGTTTCTGAGATTCTTTCTGGCTCTGAGAGCCTATGAATCTCTGACTGGGTCTGCTTGACCCCAGCGGGCACCCCCAGGAACTTTGAGTGGAGGATGCTAAGAGGCATATTCAGGCCTCAGGGAAACTGCTATCCAGTGAGAGATGCTCGGAAGTAGAGGAGATGAGCTGGGGAAGGAGATAGAGAGTGTACAGAACCAAGCCCCAGGCTTAGCACAGTGACATCTCATTAGCCGCCATTTCCAATCTTGGGTCAACAGCCTCCTGCCTTGATTGTACCTCTAATGAGGCAGCGTGGGGGCTACCCTTGTTCACATCAAGGCCTGTTTACAGGCCTGGTGAACATAATTCGTGACACAATCAGACTAGCTCTCTCTCATCTGGGAGTAGCTGGGAGGACCTAGAGGTCTGGAGAATTAACCTTTGCAAGGTGGAGGGAGCTGGGGGTTGGCAGGAGCTTTGATTGCTTCAAGGGTTTGTGAGCTCCACATCGAAATGTGCCTCCTCATGTTCAGATTCTCCTTTTTTCTTCTCCTCTTCCCCCTTCGCAGTTTTTCAGATGCCTACTTTTGTTTACAAAAATCCCTGCTTTTCCCTAAATGCGGTATTTGGGGGGAGGGAAAGGGGCATGGAGAGCCACACTCACTTGCCTGGCCTCAAGGGACCTTGGGGTTATTAGAGAAGAGTCACATTAGCTGGTCTGCAAGGTTCCTTCCAGCTGTAATAGCCTGTGAATCTGTGACTAGCTCTGTTTGGCCCTAGTGGGCAGTACCAGAAAGTCTGGGTGGAGACTGCTAAGAGGCATATTCAGGCTTAATGGTCAGAGAAAACTCCCAAACAGTGAGAGCTACTCAGAAACAGAGGAGATGAGTTGGGGAAGGTGTGATAAGATAC
Source organism: Potorous gilbertii (assembly GCA_028658325.1). NCBI lineage: Eukaryota > Metazoa > Chordata > Mammalia > Diprotodontia > Potoroidae > Potorous > Potorous gilbertii. The sequence continues at coordinate 234,939,827 of CM053773.1, forward strand.
ATAGAACTGAGACCTGGCCCATCCCTGCCCACTGTGCAGGGACAGAGGGACAGGTGATGAATTGTAGAAGTCATCACTGAGGATGGGTCTTAGAGGTCATCACTGAGGGGTGGGTCTTAGAGGTCATCACTGGAGGTGGGTCTTAGGGGTCATCACTAAGGGGTGGGTCTTAGAGGTCATCACTTAGAGTCACTAAGACAAGCTTGGTAACAATTCCACTGATCTCTGCCCTAGTCAGAACCCACTTTGAGTACTGTGTTCAGTTCTTGGAATCATAGTTTAAGGACAATAAGCTGGAGAGTGTCCAGAAAAGGACATCCAAAGTGGTTGAATGACCTTGAGTTCATGTCATATGGATATTTGGAGAAGAGAAAACTCAGGGGAACATGATGTTAATCTTCAAACCTTCTGAAGACAGCCATGTGGAAGGGGGATAGATCTCCTTGGCCCCAGAGGGCAGAGCAAAGGAGTTCATAAAGAGGTAGATTTCAGGTCTGTTTAGGACAATGCTTTCTGACAACTAAAGCCATCTCAGAGCGGAATGGGATGCATCAGGAGGTAGGAGGCTTCCCATTAGGAGGCTTCCCATTTGAATCAAACATCAGCTATTCCCAGGGAAGAGATATTGTAGAAGTAATGCATTTTCATGCAGGTAAAAATTGACCTATTGCCTTTTGACATCCCTTCCGGCTAAGATTCTCATTCTACAATTGAGTCCATCTTACAGATGTGAAAACTGAGGCCCATGGAGGGAAAATAGTTTATCCATACATCACTTAGAGGCAGGTACAACTTGAATCTGGGCCCTTTCAAGTCTTGTTTCTACGGTCCCATGCTTGGTCCTGAAGAATGGCTAGAACCTGAATGGAGACTGTTCTAGCAGTGACTTCTGGGCTTCTCTGGAAACACCTCTTAGGAAATCCTGACCTCCTAAGTGATGTTAGGCTGGGTAAGTGTCTCCCTCTGATCTTCTTTTGGCACTGCCGCTCCAAGTTTGACTTGAGGTGCTCTTTTTAAAAGTTGTTTGGAGAGGAATATTGGGAGACTTCATCTGGGTCCTGGCTCATAGCCCTTCATCTTGTAAAATCTATGCCTCAACTTACCGATAAATGAAATGTGGGTGAAAACAATATCTGTAGGGGTATTGTGAGGATTGATGAAATAATGTGTATTGGGATCCTTAAGGCGTTTCTATTTAACAGCTATTGTTGCTCCTGTTTCTATCATTACCACCGTTATTGTCAGTTTTCTCCAAATCCACATACGCGTATACACACTTATATGTGATAACCCTGCACTGTCCTCTTCTCTTCCCCTCCCCCATGGTCTGAGTGATGTTTGGCTCTCACTCTGAGTGTGTGGATGCATGTGTATATGTATGCGTGTATATTGGAAGTTGGGAGCACGGTCTGTGATCATCTCTTCCTGGACTCTCCCCAGATCACTGACCTGGCCACTGAGCTCTCTGATGAGCGCTTCAAAGGAGAAGTAGCCTGCCGAGTTCTAGAGAGCGAGCAGGCTGAGCGTCTCCGGGCCTCCAGGGAAATTCAGGAGCTGAAGGTGGGTGTTTCTACCTGCACATCTGGCCTTAGCATCTGGCAAAGGGAAGAAAAATTGCCAAGGTCAGAGGATGAACGCCCCTTTCCCTTCAACAAGTGATCAGTCAGTCAGTCTACAGGCCTATGTCAGGCCGTGCCCACAAGGATCCCCTCATTCTAATGGTTGAGATGACATGTCCACAAATAGGATATAAGATGCCTATAGAGCAATGAAAGGGGAGGCCTGAACAGCTTAGGGGGCTAGGAAAGGTCTCTTGATGAAGGTGATGTTTGACCAAGTCTTGAAGGAAGTCAGAGAATCCAAGGAAGCCAGGAGACAAGGAGGGAAAGCATTCGAGGTATGGGGCATAGCTGGCAGTATCCTGGGAGAGAAGCAGGAAGTCCAGGAGCTGAGCTTTGGAGGGGAGGAATGGATAAGAAACCTGAGAAGAGTGAGAAAGAGAAGAACCAGACCAGCTAGCAAAGAAGACCTTTGAATAACAGAGGAGTTTCTATTTGGTCTTTGTGGACAACTGGGGCAGGAGAGGCCCGAGGGCCCAGGGCATCTGGGCCCTCTGTCCAGCTTGCTTTTCTGCCTTGATACCTTTTCCCCCTTTCAGAGTAAATATGAACAAACACAGAAGAGTCTGGGGTCAGTGCAGAAGCAGCTGGAGGAAGTCCAGCAGAAAATTGAATTGTGTGAAGTGGGAAAGTCTTCTTCTGGAGAAGGTAAGCAGGAGGTTGGCCTGGGGAGTGGACCATGGTGAGGAGGAGCCACCCCCATGGCCTTCTGCTGTGCCAGCTCCTTTCTCTTCAATCTTGGGCCTGAATTAAGGAATCTTAGACTCCCATCTATCTAGTACTCTGACTAATGTCAGAACCATAACCTGATGCCCTGTGCTGCTGAAGTCCTCCTTTCCGCCGGTTCTCCAGGCTACCAGCTAATAGGTGGGCAGAGTGACATCTCTATTGGATTGTCACCACCACTCCCCCTCTTCAGCTCAGGGAGAGGAAAGAAAGGTGTCGGCTCCTGTCAGACCTGGTGGTCTCCCTTCAGGGCCCCCAAGGGAATCATGCTCTAGTTATGTCAGATACATTGGCAGGAATGAAGGGTTGAGAGGGGCTGCTGCCGGGTAGGGTGATGACAACATGAGAAGCCTAGTTTTCCCATTTCTTCTGTTTGTGCTTTTATCAGTGGTCACCCTGAGGAAGCTTTTTGTAGTGCCTCATTTAGAGTTCTCTGGGATCCACCCCTGAAGTACAAGAAGCACAGAGCAGCTCAGGATAGAGAGCCAACACTGAGTCTGACCAAGTGGCTCAGGTGCAGAATGTGCCTCCTTATCACCTTGGCAGGGGATGAAAGCTAGGAAAGGGAATTAACACCTTGGTCATGCTTCCAAAAGACTTCATATAATCATGGCATTGGGGTGAATTTAATAAGATGTCATTTAAAAGGTGTTAAACTGGGTCCATAGGATTATAGCCATAAAGCTGGAAGGGACCTTAGGAGTCATCACGTACAACCCCGTTATTTTACAGAGAGGAACTGAGCCTCTAAGAGGTTAATTTTCTTGTTCAGGGTAACAGAGCTGGTAATTGTCCAAGGGAGGATTTGAACTTAAGTCTTCCTGATGCTAAGTCTAGCACACTATATGACTGAGTCACATTTTTGGGTTCAAAAACTCCAGAAATATAGGACTTTTTTTCATCCATTTTAGAAAGGAGGTCCAGAGAAGGGAAGTTACTTGTTCAAAGTCACATGGTCAGTAAAAAGAGGAGGATTTGAGTCCAAGTCCCCTGGCTATAACCCCAACACTGTTTCTACTGTGCTTGATTGCCTTCCATCATATGGTATAAGCTATAAATATTTACACAAGTAAGTATGGCAGTATGAAATATGTGCCCTATCAATAGACTTCTCAGCTCTGCCAATGGGCTAATGTAATCAGAGAAAGCTTCATGGAGGAAGTGGGACTGCAGCGGGGCCTTGAAGAATGATCAGGCAGGATATCAGTAGACAGAGAAAGGGAAACTGTTACTCCCCTGTGAAACACTTCTCTTTCTCCTGAGAAGGGGTTGTACCCCATAGCCTACCTGTGGGACTTGGAAATAGAGCTGGAGGGACTTTAGGCAGTATCTTCAAGGAAGTGACTTGCCTCGTACACGGAGGTAGAATCCCAGAATGCTTGAGTTGGAAGGGCCCTCAGTGGCCACAGAGTACCACCCATATCTAGATAAGAGTTCTGGAACACATCTGGTCACAGGTCATTTGGCTCCTGTTTTCAAGCAGACCTCCAATAGGGGTGAACCCGACCTTTTCTATCATTGGTAGGAAGGTTTTCCCAACATAAAGCCTAAATTGTTTAGGTTTCTTATTTGTAAAATGGTTTCGATGGCCTTGGGGTCCCTTCCACTTCTAAATCTGAATTAAGGAGCCTACAAAGTCAAATCCGGTCCTTTCTTCATCGTTCCTTACTCCTGTTCTGATTCCATGTCCTGTAGCTCCCATGTGCCTTATCTGAGTGCATCCTTTTCCTTTCCACAGCTGATGACTGGCAGACACGTTTTGACTGTGCACAGACAGAAATCGAGTTTCTCCGAAAGCGTCTCCTGATATGTGAGGAGAGACTAGAATCTGAATTGTCTGCCAGAAAGGAACTGGAAGAGAAGGTGAGAGAATGGACAACTGCCTGACTAGCCCTGTTGTACTGGTGCCATGGAGAGTGGATGAGAGGACTGACATAGACCCAGACTTGTAAAGGGAATGTCAGAACTGGGAGGGGCCTTAGAATGGGTAATGTCAGAGCTGGGAGGGGCCTTAGAACTTGGCTTTTCAGAGTTGGGAGGGATTGTTGGAGCTCTAATTGGGGAAGGGTTGAAAAGAAAGAGATCTTCACTAGCAATCTTAATGGTTCCCCAGTTCCATTTTAGTTATAAAACCTTTCATTGCAAGATGAAGAAACTGTTTTCTCTAAACCTGTCATTCCTGGACCTAATCTCTGACTATATATCCTGGTGCTTTTATTTTTCTGGGAAGGGAGCTTGGTTTTGTGGAAAAGGCTCTAGCTTGGGAGTGAGGAGAGCAAGGCTGTAGCCCTCCCTCTGCTCTTGATTCTCTGCATGACCTTGAATAAGGCATGGGGCCCCAGTATGCCTTGATTATAAAAGAAGAGTTCTGGACTCCCGTGTCTTGTTAAGGCATTTTCTGATTTGGGGATACAATGTATGAGCAGCCCAAAATGAGACTGGCCTGGTCAGGGAGGCTTAAAGAATGTGAGAGACAGGGCCTTCCTTAGCCAAGAAGCCCTTCCTCTCCACTGTGGTGCTTTTGGAACAAATCTCCTCCCCCACTTCCCCACCTCAGGCTCAGTATGGCCAAACTCTTAATGACACATAATGGTTTGAGGCCAAATTGCCCTGCAGTCTCCCACCTCCAACATGAGTGTATGGAGCCATAGTTTGCCTCCCAGGCAGATGTTAGATAGTCCTTCCCAAGAAATTTGCACAGTAGATAAAGAGAGGGGAACTACAGGAGGGCCAGGGGAGGGGGCAGTCCAGCCCTTTAATAGCTGATTATCAAGTTAGATCAGTTTCCCCAACGAGAGGGGAGAGAAAATCTTCATGGTACATTAAAAAATAGCAACCTTTCCTGACTGGTAAAATACAAGAAGGCAGAGCATTTGCTTTCAAATGCTGAATTTAGAATTACCAGCTTCATTAACTCAACATTTTTGCTTATTTAATACAGTTCCTTAATGAGCTAGCTCCTTCAGAGTGGCTTTGCTGAGTTCCCTCCATCCAAACTAGAACATTTGGGGGGATGTCGCCTGCCTGAAGAGGGAGGAAACCTTTGCTGACTTTGTTTTCGGGGTCCTTAACAAACTTGGCACAACCTCAGTTCCCCTGCTCAGGAAGCTCTGAGGGCTCCCTACTGCCCTGAGGACAAAGTTCAAGCTTCTGCTTTTGTTGGGGCTGTGGTTCAGTCATTTAAGTTATGTCTGACTCTCCAAGACCCCTTGGAAGAGATCCTGGAATGCTTTTTACCCTTTCCTTTTCCAGCTCATTTTACAGATGAAGAAACTGAGGCAAACAGGGTGAAATGACTCGTAATGTGTGGTGTGAGCCTTAAAACTCTCTCCAAATACTGGCTATCATTACTCTCTTGAGATTCTCTGATCCAAACGGAAATGATAAGTTCACGAAGGTGCCTTGAGAAGTATAACATGCAGGAAGGTTAGGAAGCCAAGGGGACACTGAAAATGGCATGTTTTTCTTGTAGCTCAGGGAGGCTCGGAACACCTATGAGGAGGTCAAGAGGAGCTCTCTTCAGCTGAAGAGGAAATGCCGCAATCTGACCTGTGACCTCGAGGACACCCGAGTACTGCTGGAGAACCAGCAGAGCAGGAATCATGAACTGGAAAAGAAACAAAAAAAGTAAGCAGGGGGCCACCGACCGCCCCAGGATAAACTCAGTGGTGTGGGAAGAGGAGTAGGAGGACCTGAGTTCAAATCCCACCTCCAACCAGTACTTGTCCTGAGGCTCTGGGCAAATCATTTAATGTCTCTGGTCCTCAATCTGCTCCTCTGGGGAATGGGCTTAGTTAAGAGTGCCTCCAATATATTTATATAGACACACATATTATATAAACAGGAACATTTATACACATATCTATGTGAATACATGCATGTATTTATATCTACAATATATACACAGATCTATAGCACACACACACACACACACATATATATATATATATATATATATATATATATATATATATACACAAACATAAATAGGTATATTTATTAACACATATATATATATATATATACATGCACACATTATATCTATATAAACATACATATATACTCAATCTACACATATGTATATACATACACATATTACATATAAATATTTATACATACATATACATATATTATGTACATATACAAACACTCATTTATATTTATACATGCATACACAATATCTACATAAATACATATTTACATGTACAATATATGCACACATATTATATAGGAATGCAAATATTTACAAACACATATATACACAGTCTACACACACATATATACATGCATACATATATAAACACATTTACGCACACACTTATTTACACATATACAGACTTATATATATACATATATTATGTATGTACAAGTACATAACATAGTACATATAGTACTATAGTATATAAACATATATATAGTATATAAACAAGTACAGACATATATATATATATACATATATTATGTATGTACAAGTACATAATATAGTACATATAGTACTATAGTATATAAACATATATATATAGTATATAAACAAGTACATCTATATTTATACACACACATACATTTAATAGTGAAATAATGAATCTGATGTGAGGGTTTCTTGGCTGACACAGCACAAAATCAATATTGACATGGTAGCCAAGAAGATGATTGTTAAGTTTTAGTTCTATTTTGCGGGACAAAGTGTCCAGGGCTCAGAATGTGATTGTCCCACTGAACTTTGGCTTAGTTAGACGAGAACTGGAAGGCTGTGCTCCATTCTGGGCAGGATGGTTTTAGGAGGATGTTGATGAGAGTTTTGCAGGGAAGAGGAGCCTCTGGGTCTGCCATATTGAGGGCCAGCAGAAGGGAATGGGGATGTTTAATGTGGAGGAGAGAAGACAAGAGTGGAGGGAAATAGCGTCTTGAGTACGTGAGTGAATGAATGACCAAAGGGCACATATTAAGTGTTGACTATATGCAAAGAGCCAAGCTTCAAACAGAAGAGGACAGATAATCGCTGCTCTCCAGGTTCATGCTGAGGAGGTTTCAGCTTTAAGTCATATGGAGAGACCTGTGGTCCTTGGGGTACAGTAGGAAGCAGCTGGTGACACTGCTCTGCTAGTGGCATTGTCATTAATGAGGCCATGTGACAGTGCTGGAGACGTCGTTGGGGGGACCTTTCGAGGCTAGGTCTCTAGATGCTGTGGCCTCTGACAGGTTTGCCAGGGCAGCTGTCAGGTGACATCTCACTGGTTGCTCCCTGGAGGATGGCCATCAGGGCCAGCTGGAATAAGGGTTCTTGTGGTCCTACTCTCAAGGCTCATGGGTTTCCCTGATCTGAAGTTGTACTGAGAGGAAACAACATTCATCATTTGGTCAATGTGAAGCACCTACTGTGTGCCGGGCTGGGTGCTAGGGAAACAGAAAAACGTGAAACAGGAGCTTTTATGCTGTTAAGGGCGGGAGACATGTACATATATAGACAACTGCAAAAGAGATTGGAGAGACTGTATTGTGGGACACTGAGACAAAAGTGAAAGCAACAGTCCCTGTTCTCAAAAAACTTACATTCAATCTGTCAATGAACATTTACTAAACACCCTTATTGTTCAGTCATTTCTAACTCTTTGTGATCCCATTTGGGGTTTCTTGGCAGAGATCCTGAAGTGGTTTGACATTTTTCAGATGAGGAAACTGAGCCACATAGAGTGAAGTGATGTGCCCTGGGTCACCCAGTTAGTGTCTGAGGCTGGATTTGAGCCTGGGTCTTCCTGACTCCAGATCTGCTGCTCTATCCACTGTGCCACCTAGCTGCCCCAAGTGCTTGGGGATGCAGGCAAAAATGAAAATAAAGGGCAGGGATAGAAAGGAGAACTTTGAATGCCAAATCAAGGAGTTAATATTTTATTAAAAGGCAAGAGAGAGACAGGGGAGCTTCTTGAGCAAGGCAGGCTTGTGTTTTGGGAATAAATGTGGTAGGAGGCAAAGAAGGAACTTATATTATGGCGGGGGGGAAAAGCATCAATGAGTTAGTCAATCAACAAGCACTTTTAACATTCCTATTATGTGCCAGGCACTGTATTAGGCATTGGGGATTCATAGACAAAAGCTGAACTAGCCCCTGCCCTCCAGGAGCTTGTGGGATTTGTAGCGATAGACATGAGCATGCTAAGGGAGATGCCTTGGGGCAGAAGTCCTGGGTTCAAGTTCTGTTTCTGCTCTCTGCCATCTGCGTGATCCTGCGCTAGTCATGTAACCACTCTTTGCTTTAGGCAGCCGTCTCAGGCTCTCCTTTGGCCAAGCAGGTGAGGCTTCTTAGAGATGATGGTCTGGTCCAAAGCCAAATGCCAAGCAGTAATCTGAGAGAAGGGTGGGTGTGGAGAGGCTGGACATCATCAAAGGGCTGAGACTCTAAGAAAAACTAAGAGGCAGAGAGGAAGATACCAGAGAGCCTGGGGGAGAGTATGGGGGGTGAGGTCTGGAGGGTGAGAAAAGCCAGGGATGAAAACCTCTGGGAGCTGGACTGGGAAGACCAGAAATAGCTCCAAGCTGGCTTATGGGTTTATGGTTTCAGAGCCTTGGGAGGCCAGCACTTCTATTTTATAGTCCAGGACAGTGGAGGCCAGAGAGAAAGGGACCTGTTTCCAGTTAGTTATTCAGATAGAAAAGAGCAGAGCCATGATTTAACTGCAGGGTAGGTCTCTGAGTCCAGTGCTCTTGCTGCTGCCTAAGGTAACAGCCCTCGTGAACCTGAAGTCAGAGTCCAAACAGAGGAAACAATTTCTGGAACCAACAGAGAGGTAGCAGGGCATGTGAAATTGGGAGTCAGAGATCCTGGATTCAAACCCCCATTATGTCACTTACTGCATGACTGGCCACATCATTGCTTCTTCTTGGCTCTCCATTTCTTCATCTGTAAAATGAAGAGGTTGGACCACATAGGCTCTGGGGTCCTTCGCAGCTCTGTATCTATGACCCTATGCTCTTGCCCTTATTTGGGTAAGTCAACTTAACTCTCTGAGCCTCAGTTTCCCCACTTGTAAAACTAAGGGGTTGGACCAGATGGCTGCTGAGGTCTTGCCTACCTCTAGATTTATGAAAGCCAAAATTTCCTCCAAGATGGAGGAAGATAATGACTGGAGCCAATCCTTCCCCCCTGCCCAAAGGAAGTTGTTTTGGTATCTGTGAATGACTCTCACATTGGGAATCTAGTGTCCAGATGTGTAGATGGCAGCTGGATCTAAGGACCAGCCCACTGGGACAGGGCACACCCCCTCCTCTTGTCCAGTTCTGACTCTTGGCACAGATGGGCTTATCCTCCTTGAGGCTTGCCAACTCTGAGCCAGCCCAGCAGTAGGGTACCTGGAACTGTTGGGATGCGTGGGGTCTTTTCGTCCCTGTGCTCTCAAAGGATCAATTGTGTAGAAAGAACTCCAAGTGGGAGGGAGGGATAGGGCTACTTACTAACTTAGAGAAGGAAGAGATTACCAGGGCGTCCCTTCGTGCTGTCAGACTGGTGTGCATCTCGGTGTTTACTGTAAGTGACTGTTTACCAAGAGGCAGCAAATTGAATTTGTAACTCCACTGAGGTGTGCCGACATCGAACCTGAGAATCAGTCCACTCTCAGTCCCTTTTCTCCACCCAGGAGTTTGCCTTTCCCCTGCTCTGTTTTCTCTTCAAGAGGATGAGGAGCCTCTGGGGAGTCTTCAACATCAATCTATTCATCAATCAAGGAGCATTTAAGAGCCTACTATGTGGCAAGGTCTGTAGGGAATTTGAATAAAAATGAAAATTCCTTTGCTCTCAAAGAGTGTACCTTCTAGCAGAGGAGACAATATGTCAACACATGGTGAAATGGTACAAACAGACTCAGAGATATTTAGTAGACATCCATCTCCCCTTTCTGGACTTCTCTGCCATTCCTAATGGCACCCTACACGCCAGATTATGCCAGATTAGGACATCTCAGAACCCTTTTTACCTGAACAGAAATCTGCTTCACAACATACCTAGCCATTCGCCATAAATATAGCATTTCAGCTCTGAGGTGGAGGTCTCCTGGATATTGCAGGACTTTATCACACAAGACTGGCTTGCTTGGGGTGGAAGATCAGACAGCAAGCCTCCAGGTGACCTTCAAGATACATTGTATAGATGGTCGGCCCATCTCTTGGACCTCCCCAGTCTGGACCACCATCCATACTCCATGTGTGGGTACAAAATGAGATCTCCAGGATATTCTGGTCTAGTTCTCTGTCCCCCTTGGCTCTAAAGCTCCTTGAAGGCTACTGGCCTTGACCCCAGGCATCTACCTCCTGTTGCTATAGTGACAAAGTGGGTCATAAAGGTCAGACCCAAGAGCTGATAGAACCTGTTGACCTGAGTCTTGAGGGAACAACCTTCTGGGGGAATGACTTCAGTGGGACTTCTCACGGCCCAATCGACTGACTCTGTTCCTAATTAGGAGCAGGGAGTCAGGCTTCTGGGGAAGTAAATAAATTTGTGTTGCCAATTGCCTGGTCTAGCCTTTAATGGTTGATCAATGAGTCACAGAGGGCAGAACCTGGGGTGGCCATTCACATGCTTCCAGAGGTGGCATGGAGGGTCCCTGACTAAGACACGGGCAACCTGGAGCTCGTCCAGAGGAAGCTGACCAGGATGGTGAGAGGGCTGGAGAACATGTCAGATGAGGACTGGTCAAAGGAATGGGGGATTCTTATCCCTGAGAAGAAAAGACTTAGGGGAGGGAGGCATAACAGTTATGTTTGAAGATTTGAAAGACTGACCAGTGGAAAAGATTTAGCCTTGTTCTGCCTGGCTCCAGGGGCTAGAGCTGCTGGGGACTGGAAAGGGCTGCCTCTAAAGGAAGTCCTTCCTTCTTACTGGGAGGGGAGAGGACATCAGTTAGAGGTGGGTCAACCACTTACAGGAGATGTGATCAATAGAAGAGATTCTGGAACTGGTACAGGCTGTCCACTGGTCAATGAGCATTTATTGAGCACTTATTGTATACCAAGTTGGACTAAATCACCTGTGGACTCCCTTCCAATGCCGAGATTCTGAGATGTAATGGTATTAGAAATACTGTCAAATTCCCTACCTTCATGGAAGATTGGCACTAGGGACATGGTATTGCCAGAGGCCAAGGAGGAAGTTTTTGTGAGATCTTAGATTTTGACCTAGAAGGGGCCTTGGACGGAATCTTTTCCACCACCACCCCTGCCCCAAAACTATGTTGCCTCCTGATTTCAGTGAGAGCCCAGCGTTGGAATTCAGACTAGGACTGGTGTTGGAAGTCTGGGTTCAAAACCCAGCCCAGCCTTAGTTTAAGCTATAAAATGGGAATCCCTTGAGTTCCTTTGAGCATGAAATAGATAATCTTAATAGCAATTATAATAAAACAAGAGCTAGCATGTATATAGAGAGCACTTTAAGGTTTGTGAAACAATTTGCATATGCTACCCCAAATCTGCAGTCCTCTGATACTATCAAAGTTGCCAGGATACCTGGAAGTGTTGAGTTATTTGTTTTCTCCAAGTGAACCCATAGACACATCCATGGGAATCATGCCCTTCTCTCCTTGCAGGGCTCTAGGCCTGGGCCAGCTGTGGCAGGCATGGGGGGCTCACCCTGGACAGTTTATCTAGTTTAATGATGAATGAGCCCCTGCCAGACTGAAAGGCAGCTCATTCACAGCTTGGGGTGGGGTCCTCTTCTCTCTGGAGGAATGAGGATTGATGTGGAACAAGACCTTGAATCTACCACTCATGGCCTCAGCAAATGTTTTTCTTTCCATCTGGGGCAAGAGCCATCTAATTGAGGTATCCTGAGTTCCCTGAGGGTGAGGAGGAAGGTCGTAGCTGGTATTAGGTGCCCTTCAAAGAGGCAACATGGAGGTGGTGGAGAGAGTGTTGCAACTGGAGTCTGAGACACTGGGTTCAAGTCCCAGCTCACCCACAAACTACCGGTACAAATTTGAGAAAATACCATGTGACCCTGAGCAAGTCACTTAATCCTGATTGTCTCCTGGAAAACAAAACTAAAAACAAACAGAAAATAAATTTGGGAAAAATGGAGAGCCTCTAGATGACCTCAAGCTCTAGATTCTCTGATTCTTCTGGACTTTAGAAATGCCTGTCTTGAAATTACAGCTATGTATTTTCACATATTACATGTCTACATTGTAACTGTATATTTTTACAAACACACACACACACACACATTTGGTGTACCCTGCCTGTATCTACTCATTTCCTGACATATTCTCTCTCCATCTTTCCTTCCCCTCTCTCCTCCCCTCCTCTCTTTCCTCCTAGTTCTGTTGCAATGAAGTAGTAACACCTGTTCTTTCCCCGGCAGGTTTGATATGCAATTAACCCAGGCTATCGGCAAATCGTTGTTTGAAAGGGGCCTTCGGGAGAAATTGTCCCAGGAAAATGCTAGTATCCGGTGGGAGTTTGGCAAACTTCAGAGCAAGTTAGAGGTAAGCAGAGAGGAAGAGCCTCAGGCCCTGGGGGCCAGTGATTTTTCTGCTTCGAGTAGAAAAAGCTAGATATGATGTTTATGCTCTCAGAAAGGGGAGGTGAATAGTTTGGGAAGGCCTGTGTTCTTGCAAAGGGAGAGGAGCATTTACTGTGCTCTAAAGCGGCCCAGTGGAATGGGTAAAGATTTCTGCAAGCAGCCCGTGGAATCTTTGTTTCCCAGCCCCTGAGAGGAAGGGTAGCTTAGTGATGAGTGCTCTGTATAAACAGGCAGTAAGGAGATTGGCTTATTTTGCTCTGCTTCCCTTCCCTCACGTTTACTAAGTTGTGTTTCCTGGTCTCATTTATGAAAAGAGTAATTCAGTTCAATGTACATTGAATTGTCCTATATGTGACAGCAATATGGCATGTATCATGGGTTGACCTTGGCATGAGGAAGGATCAAAGTCCAAGTTCTGCCTCTGAGCCACACTATGGGACCTTAGACAAGTGACTTAGCCTCTCACTGTACCAGGCAGCTCTCTAAAATGAAGTTACAGAGAGCTTCTGAGTTGTGTTAGTGGAGGGAGTTTCCATACCAGGAGTCCCCAGGAGTAAGGAAATCAATGCAAAGCAAGGTTCATGGGATCACTGATCAGAGCTGAAAGTGACTTTAGAGGCCAGTGAATCCAGCCTCCTCTTTTTATAGATGAAGAACGGAGAGCTAATTAGTCAATCAACCAACTAGCATGGATTGGTAATTGCCTGGTACTGTGGATACGCAAAGACAGAGATGAAACAGTCCCCATCCTCAAGAGGTCTATATTCTCATAGGCTCTGGGAAGGTTTTGGGACTTGGTGAATGAAGGTCACAAGGGCTGCTTGTGAGACAGCAGGAGAGTCTGACTTGGAGGGACACCTCAGAACATGAGTGGCCCAGGGACATCATGGATGGGGATCCTTCTTCTAGGGGAGGGTTTGACCCATGTCCTTCCATAGATAAGCCAACCAATAATTCCTTTCCTTAGAGAGGAAGCCACATATCCACTGACAAGTTGATCCCTAGCAAATATAAAATAAATGCAGGGATTGGGGAGGGGGCTGCATTAATAACTGAGGGAGTTAGGAAGCTGACTCTGTGATGGTGCCCAGAGTTCCAAGAGGCAGAGATGACAATGGAGACCATGGTGGGGCATGATGGATCAACAAGGCAGAGAGATGGGAAATGGAATCTGCAGGGAGCATACAGTGTACAGGGTACACACAGGAAAGGAAAGGAGCTATAGGTGTATCAAGAAACTGAGGAGAAAAGACTAAGAGACATGGTACAGCCTCATTTCTCCTCCTCCTGAAACCCATCAATGGCTCCCCATTACTTCTAGAATATATACAAATTCCTTAACCTTGCATTCAAAGGCCTTTTCCATCTAGTTCTTACTCACTGTCCAGATTTAGGTTGCATTATGCCCTTTCATGTAGTCTATGTTGATGATATAGAAAAGATGCAGTTGATAGCTTTCAGTAGATTTGTTGTCACTTGCATTGGACATGATGCTGTCATTTCATTTGGCTGATGCTGAAGACACATTCTGGAAAAGGGAAAGGGAGAATGATTGTGTGCCATCCCTCATCTGTTTGCAGGTTTGCTCCTCTCTTTTCAAAGTTGTATCTTCACGAAAGCCATGGTTGGTTTGTCTGAAAGGATGGCTTCTCTGAAGCTAACATGACCTTTAAGCAATTCTATGATCCTGTTTCTGAGATTCCAGGGTGCAGAATTATAGAACTGAGTGCGTGTGGCATGGACCCCCTCCTTCACTCTCCCTTCATTTGGTTTCCTTCTCTCTTTTCGCATGAGACTCTTCGCACCATGCCTAGACTCTTTCTGTCACTGACTCCCTCAGGGCTGCCTAAACTGGGTCTCATTCTATCCTAGGTGACATTTGTCAGTCATCTACCATATTCTGAACTCTGTCCTAGATAAGGAATGTCAGAGTAGAAGGTACCACAGAAACCATCTTGGGTAACCTCTACTGAAAAATAATCCTCTCTAAAATATCTCTGACAAGCGGTTATTCAATTTCTGTGGGAAAAGCTACCTGTGGAAGCCACAGGCCCCACTCCATCACATCCCTTCACCTTTGCAACTCACTTCTCTCAATGGCTACTCTGGAGACCTTTTCCTGATGACAAAGTGCTTCATATATATTATTGAAATTGATCTTCTTTGGGCCTCAGTATTCTTATCTATAAACTGGGGATAAAGTATCTACCATACTTCACCCTGCAGGCTGCATATGGGATCCAGTGGGAGGATAGGCACAGTTATGAACCTGTAAGATACCATTAGCCCTTGGATGCCCATGTCTCTTGTGATCTCCTCGGTCCAGTGTCTGAAATGTTTTCTTTCTCCAGGAGAGGGAGCAGGAAACTCTGGGTCTGAAACAGAAGCTTGAGATGCTGAAGAGTCAAAACCTTGACTTAAGGTCCCTTGGGGTAGAAGCCGTGGATGACTTACAGAGAGAGCTTTGGGACCTGAAGTCCAGTACCCTGGAGCAGCAGCAAATCCAGAATGAGCAAGAGGCTACCATTAAGAAACTGGAGCAGGTACAAAGGACCTCCCATCACTTCCTTCCTTCCTCTCTTCTCCCAGCTGAAGGGTTTGCCATTTCCTTCTCCAGCTCATTTGATGGATGAGGAAA
Organism: Potorous gilbertii; assembly: GCA_028658325.1. Taxonomy (NCBI): domain Eukaryota; kingdom Metazoa; phylum Chordata; class Mammalia; order Diprotodontia; family Potoroidae; genus Potorous; species Potorous gilbertii. The sequence continues at coordinate 234,955,314 of CM053773.1, forward strand.
CTGAGGCAAACAGGATGAAGTGACTTACCCAGGGTCACACAGTTAGTAAGTTTCTGAGGCCACATTTGAACTCAGGTCTTCCTAATTTCAGGCCTGGAAGCATTCTATCCACTGTGCTATCTATCTTCCCATTATTTAAGTCCAGACCTGGTATTTCATGGGTATAGGGAACTCCTGAAGAGAAAGCTCCCTCAGCAGTGTAGATGAGCACCTTTTTGTTTTGGTGACTTAGATCCTTTTAGCAAGTTGCCTGGGGCACGAAGGGCATGTGATCTATCCAGGGACATACAACCAGTTTGTGTCAAAGCTTGAACCCAGATTGTTCTCCTTCCAATGCCCCAGGTTGCCACCCTAGAGATTCTGAAGGCGGTTGACCAGATGAAAAGAAGCGTCCACTTCACGACCCACTGACTGGACTTCTGGCATTTGTCCATCCGTGTATTCCAGGAGAGGGAAAGGCCTAGTTATTCTCATGCAGACTAACTTTAAAGTTTGCCAAATGCTTTACTTACACAACGTCATTGGAGTCTTGCAGTGACCCTGGTTCTAACCACCTGGGTGACTTGGTGAAACTTATTTAGCCTTCCTGATTCTCAAGTTACTCATCTGTAAAATGGACAGATCATTTACAGGGTAGATGGCCTCAGATTACTTCATGGCTTAAAGCTGCGAGCTTGTGAATGAGGCAGCTACAGGAACTCTTATGTGCCCATTTTGCAGATGAAGAAACAAGAGCCTTGAACCCAGGCCTTTCCCAACTTGGAGCCCAGCATTCTTACTAGGACACTCTGTTGTTTTTCCTTGCCATCTTAGAGGACAGTTTGAAGTCTGAGCACTAGAGAAATATAAGAGGTTTCCTAGGAGCTGGGTCTTTTTTTTTTTTTTTTTTTGCTTAGTGTCAGGGAAACATCTCTGGAAGCTCCATTAAACCTTTATGGTCTCATTGCACAGGTGCAGCAGGGACCCACCCACTAGAGGCTGGAGTCCCAGAATGGTAATTTACTAATGCTGCCCCAGGAACTCAAATGCTAGCTGAGCTTCCTCTCTTACTAAGCATCTCCACCGAATGAGAGAACCTGGCCCTGTGTTCACATGCCCCTCCCTTGATGTGGCTGTTACTTTGGGTGCCTCCACAGCTACGTGTTCAGTTTGAGTTGGAGATTGAGCGGATGAAACAGATCCATCTAAAGGATCAGGAAGACAAGGAGGAAGAGTTGGAGGATGTGCGCCAGTCCTGCCAAAAGCGGGTAGGTCATGAGGTGCCTAGGAGCCTGCAGCAGGGAGCTCCTTGTAATGCCAGAGCCTGGTTGGCTGGACAGAGTTTTAGTAGGGCACCTGGAAAGCTGCATTCTGAAAGTTGACAAGAGTCAATTAAAGACAGGGGTGCCATGGTGACCTTTTGGAGGGAATGGGAATGGAAGACTTGCTGTGTGATCACTGCTCTGAATCATTCCACCAAATTTCCCTTCAAGTCATTGAGAAATAGATGTTGTGTCTGACTCTTTATGACCCCCTTTGGAGTTTTCTTGACAAAGATACTAGAATGGTTTACCATTTCCTTCTCCAGCTCATTTTACAGATGAGGAAATTAAGGCCAACAGGGTAAAGTGACTTGCCCACGGTCATGTGATAAAATATGTACCTGCTACAGAACTGGAAAGCATAGCTAACACCCTCATGATTCTAAAACATTTTGGCAGAACACTGAACTAAATCTAACAGGATGAAATTTAATAAGGTTAAATATAAAGTCCTACTCTTAGTTTCAGAAAATAAACTTCCTAAGTGGAAGATGGATGATATGCGACTACACAGAAACTCACACTTGTTTCTCAGGCTGGATTTGAACTCAGGTCTTCCTGACTCCAGGACTGGCACTCTGTTCACTATGGTGTCACCTAGCTGCCCAGGGTGAAAACTTCAGAGTCATTTTTGACTCATCCCTCTCTCCTCTCCCTCTTATCCAATTAGGAACATAGGATCATAGACACAAATATTTTATGTGCCAGGCTTATGCTAAGCATTAGTAATACAAAGGCAAAAATAAAAATCCTTGCCCTCTGAATATCCTTCCTGAAGCACAGATCCAATTATTTCATTGTAAATAATGTCATCATTTTACTGTCTACTAAGAAAAAAAAAAACCACGTTGAATGTGCTTAGCTTGGCCTTTAAGGCCCTAGACCATCTCCATCCTTATTGAACCATCACTTCTCTTTGGCCACTCTTTGCTCGCCAAAGTGACTCACTAACTGCCCACTTGACTTGAACTTGCATGTCTATCTTCATACATTCTTTCCTTGTATTCACATGGGTCATTCCTCATATCTAGAACCCAGGACCGGCTTATTCCTGCCTTTCAACACCTTCTTGCCTTGAGGCTCAGCTCAGGTATCACTGTATCATTGTGGCCTTCCCTGATTGGCCCTTCCTCCTAGCTGAAAAAAAAAATCTCCCTTCTCATTTTTCCTAGAGCTCCTAATATGCCCATCTCTCCTTGCCTCATATCTACCCATCTCTGTATGCCATCTCTTCCCCATTCTCAGTAGGATATAAGCTCCTTGAGGGCAATTCAGAGGACAAAGATTCATAATTTCTGTCTTTTTACTCTTAGCACTTAGCCTAGGGCCTGAAACACAGTAGGCACCTTAAATGATTCATTGTTGAAGAGGATTAATGTGCTTAATAGAGAGTTGTTAGTCCCATAGCATGGTCAGGGCTCTTCCAGATTTTTTTTTGCAACAGTTCAATTAATTTCAATTAATATTATTCTTGAGTTCTTATTATGTGCCTATACTAGATGAAGACTTTCATGATATACTTATGGAGAAATGGAGAAATGTGGGCTGCATTTTATTGTAATTAGAAGAATTCAGAAATAAATAGTTGGATCCCAAAATAATAATTTAATGTCATTAGAAAGTAATCTCCAGTGATGTGCATGACACATCTGTTTTTAAACCTCCTCTGTTTAGCATATTTTATCAATGACTTAGATAAAAGCATAGATGATATGCTGATAAAACATGTAGCTGCTACAAAACTGGAAAGCAGAGCTAACACCCTCATGATTCTAAAACATTTTGGCAGAACACTGAGCTAAATATAATAGGATGAAATTTAATCAGGTTAAATATAAAGTGTTACTCAGTTTCAGAAAGTAAACTTCACAAGTGGAAGATGGATGATATATGACGACACAGAAACTCATTTAAAGATCTGGGGTGGGGGCAGAGGGTGGAGTTGGGGCGGGATTTAACTAAATGCAAATTTTCCTGTTTATTTTTGGTTAGATTTATCTAGGTCTGAGATGGATAAATTGAGGTCACCCATTATTGTAGTTTTCGTATCTATTTCTTCCTGTACCTCATTTAACTGTTCTTTTAATAACTTACATGCTATGCCATTTGGAGCATAGTATTACTGTTAATTTATGGTACTTTCTTAACAAAATTCAGTTTCCCTATCTCTTTTAATTAGGTTTATTTTTGCTTTTGCTTTGTCCAAGATCATGACTATTAGCCCTTACTTTTTTTTTTTACTTCATATCAAGCATAATAGATTCTGTTCCAAGTCTGTATTTTAACTCTGAGTGTATCTTTCTGTTTAAGTGTGTTTATCATAAATAGCCTATTGTTGGATTCTGGTTTCTAACCCATTCTGCTGTCCTTTTATGCTTTATGAGTGAGTTCATACCATTCTCATTCATTGTTATGATTGCTAACTATGTATTTCTCTATCCTATTCTCTTAAACTTTTCTTCTTCATTTTTGCCCTGTCCTTTTTAAAAGTTAATTGTGTTTCTAACTAATGCCTCCCTTAATCTACCCACCATGTTATTCCTCCCTTCCCCTTTAATTCTTTCCTCTTTTGTTTCCCTTTTGGATTAGCTGCATTTCTGAGCACAACTATGTTTATGTATAGTCTTCCTTTTTTCTAACTAATTCGAATGAAAGTTCAAGTGTTGCCTGCCACCCCCTCAAACCAGTTCTTGTTTCATAAACTCCTGATTACACCTCTCCTCTATATGATATTTCCCTCCATTTTCCCCCTTACTTATTCTCCCAATGTGTTCCTTTTCCCCATTCTTCCCATTCTTCTTTTGAGAGCATCAAAACATAGTAAAATCATTCCAAGGCACTGTCTGATTAGATTCCTAGCATGATCCATGTAGATGGTAGAGTACTGAGAGACCACATATATCATCTACTCATACAAGAATGTACATAGTTAATCTGTCTTTCTTCCTTATTATTGATCACTCTTTTTTAAATATTTCTTTTGACTCCTGTGTTTTCATGTCAAATTTATACTCAACTCTACTCTTTTCATGAGGAATGTTTGGAAGTCTTCTACTTCATTAAAGATCTACTTACCCTTCCATAGGATGATATTGTTTTTTTCCAGATAGGTTATTTTTGGTTGCAAGCCTATATTCTTTATCTTCTCAAATATAATAAGCTTAAATTCTCTGCTTCTTTATGGTGGTGGTTACTAAATTTTGTGTAATCCTAACTGCTTCCTCCTCAGTACTTCTTTCTGGTTGCTTGTAGTAATTTTTCCTTGATTGGGGGATCCTGGATATGACTATAATATTCCTGGGAGTTTTCATTTTGGGGAATTCTTTCAGGAAGTGACCAATGGATTATTTCAATTTCTACTTTGTCCTCTGGTTCTATGAGATCTTGCCAATTTTCTTTTACAATTTCTTAAAATATGATGTTTAGGCTTTTGTTGTAGTTGTTCATGGCTTTCAGATAGTTCAATGATTCTTAAATTATCTCTCTTCTGTTTTCCTGGTCAGTTGTTTTTCCTATGAGATATTTAACATTTCATTCTATTTTTAAAAAGACTTTTGTCTCATAGAATCATTAGCTTTTAAGAACTGACCAATTCTAATTTTTCGGGAGTTATTTTCTCAGATAAGATTTAGTATCTCTTTATTTCAAGCAGTTGAGTTTCTTTTTACCTATTTCTTCTGCTTCTTGCTTTTGGTTTTTAAAGCTATTTGGGGGACTTTTTTAAAGCTCTTGCTTCAACTCTTCTAGGAATTCTTGCTGGACATGTGTCCAAACTGTACTTTTCCTTGAGGCATTGCTGGTAGATGTTTTTAAGTCATTCTCCTCTTTTGTTTTTATGTCTTGAGCTCCCTTGTTACCAGATTAGCTCTTTATGGTGGGGTTATTCTTCTGTCTGCTCATTTTTCCAGCCCACTTCTTGACCTTAGACTTTATATTAGTTCTGGGCTCTACTCACTTCCGAGGAGGATGTCTAGCCTGAGCTTCTGTGTTGCTCCTCCTTTGCTTTCACAGCTCTGACTAGGGGCCTGTAATATTTCAGTACTTTGAAGGTGTGAGCTAGGAGAAGATGTGAAGTCTACAAGTCCCTGACTCAAGTGTGGGTCAGTTGACTTGTTCTCAGTTTAGAGCATTGGTTAGACTCCTGCTGAACTCTGTCACTACTATCCTGCTGGGAAATTCTGCAGATTCAGAGCAGATGAATTGCTTGTTCCCCTTTGATCTAGGATTCTCACCTTTGTTATTTCACTGCATGTTTACATGTTGGACTAAAGGCTAGCACTAAGCTTCTGTTTATGGGGTTAAAGCTGCACAGCTATGTTTCTAAAATTTGTTCCTTGCTCAGTACATGGGGCTCATGTTTGTGATTGGTTTGCTCTTCTTAGACCTGGAATTGGGTAATATGTAACAGAGGTGCTAAAAACCTCCTGTTCCTGTACCCAGATCTAGTTTAGGGATTCCCTGAGATTTCTTATTGCCCTGATGCCTTTTGCCTGGGTGCCCCATCTTGGCCCTCATTTGATCCCTGAGTACTGGAAAGCTTCATGTGCATTCATGGATCGACCCTGTCTCCAACGTCCACAGACTTCCCTAAGTTTCCCTGGGCTGAACAAAATGAATCACTGTGATATTTTATTAACTTTCCCAATCAGAAATAAATCTGGTGCATTTTCTAGATTGTTGTGGAAAAGAAATAATGGGGGCTAGGATCAACTATTTCCTGTTTCTCTGCCATCTTGATTCAGCCTCCCAAGTACAAATTCAACATGATTCACTAAGGTACTATGGCAGTCAAGAAAATGAAAGCAACCTTGCATTAAGAGAAGCTGCACTCTAACACCCCCACCAGTGCACTACTCTGTGTCTATGTACATTCAGTGAAGGGCACTACAACTGTATATTTGTGTCTACATAAATATAGGTATTTAAGTACATACAGACATATGCTACATGCATTCAGGCTTACAAAGCACTTTTCATACAATAACCCCAAGACAAACCACACCTCCATTTTTTTTATCCCCATTTTACATGTGAGGAAACTGAAGTTGAGAGAGGTTAAGAAACTTTCTTGTAATCTTATGATTAGTCACCATCCAAGGCAGGATTCAAATTCAAGTTTCTTCTAGGGTGACTTCTCCTGGGCTATGATGCCTCTCTTGGCTGCAATAGAAAGTTCAGAGGAAGGAGAGATCAGTTTGGGTGAATGGGAGAAGTGAAGTCCTGGAGGAGGGCATTGGTGACTGGACCTGATGATCTAGTCTTTTGCCTTGGACATCGTAACAGCAAAGACCCTGATATACACAGGAGGGTCTCTACAGCTTCTTAGATCTGCTTTTTTCAGAGGAAAGTAACTTTTGAGGGGTCAACAATGTATCGTTCACTTAGCACCTTGAATTTCAGAGAAAATACAAACGGAAAAATAAAGATCAACAGGCAGGGTTTCCAACTGTCTGACCATAAGCAAGAGTCTCATCTGGCACATAAAGCTTCTTCGAAAAACTAAGCCCCTAAAGTAAAACCTCATCTCAGAGTATACATACACTTTTTGGAACCAGAGGGCATCACAACCCTTGGGAACTAGTGCCTCATTAGAAATTTACAAAAGTTAGGGGCCTTCCAACAAAAACAAAACTCCCCTAATCAAGCTTTCCTTAATGAGCAGGCCCATTAATAGGTGGGGAAGATCTGTAACTCTCATTAGCATTACAAAAACTTTATGTTTTTATCATTCTAATGCCAACTAGACTTGCTGGAAGAGATGAGCACTGCTCAGTACTGCTCACTGAGTAGTAGCACTGAAGGCATAGTGTAGTATTTGGGGGTAATCACAGAGGAGGAAGAAACAATAGCCTTGAATATAAACAGACACTGATGGAGGTGTTAGAATACAGCTTCTCTTAATGCAAGGTTGCATTCATTTTCTTGACTACCAAATTACCTTAGTGATTCATGTTGAATTTGTACTTGGGAGGCAGTCAAGATGGCAGAGAAAGGAACTGGGAACTTTAGCTCCCTCATCTCTTACTTTTCTCCTGAACTTTAGGGTGCAGTGGAAAGACCCCTCTGGATTTGGATTTGGAGTCAAAAGATTTTAACTTCACATCTGCCACTTGGGACAAATCCTCTTCCCTTCTCTGGGCCTCAGTTTCTTATTCTTTAAAATGAGGGGATTAGATTAAAGATAATCTTTAAAGGTAGTTTCATCTTGAAGTCCTATGATCTAATTTGTTAACCACAAGCTCATCCTGAGTTAAATTGAATTCATTATTTCTTCAACCAAGTTTGCCATCCTTCTGGATTTCTCTGTCTCTGTCACTGGCAAAATCATATTCTCTGAGACCCTGGCTCAAGCCATTCCTTTTGCTATGGCCCCCATCATCCAGTTGCTGTATTAGGTTGACTTCCTTTATCTCCCATTTGTCCTTTGATTTTTATCTGTATACATCTTGGATCCAGACCCTTCTAGTAGTCTCCTTTCTTGGTTTTCTTGCTTCTGTCATCCCAGTTGACCATGAATATTTTTAAGGAGACACTTGTCTGTGTAGAACCCTTCCCTCCATGGCAGGAGACGAGGAATCTGCCAGCCATGTGCACCAGCCTCTTTGGCGTTGGGTTTTGCTAAATTTGTTCATTTGTGGGAAGGATGCATCCATCAGGTTAGAGAAAGGGCTGTGGACAAGCAGCAGAGGCTACCATTCTCTAGGCAAGGGAGGGGGTGCTGAGCCCATCCCAGGCTTGGTTAGGCATTTGACAGATGGGTGGCACCACTACTGTCAGGGCCCTGACCCTGGCAAAAACAGTCAGTATTACATCTCAATCCACTCCCAGACAAAGCTTCTGTAGTCCTGTCATTCTGTCTTTCCTGGGGAAATAATAACAGATGGACTTTTAGCAGGCAGCCTCATTCATCATTGTGATAGGATTTCTCCAGGCCTCTGTCTGCTTTTGGGGCCTGTCTCCTCACACACTCACTGACCACTCAGTGCAGACTGGCCTCAAGGCACCTCTTCAAGAAGGACAGTATACTTTTAGCCTGAGATCAGAACTGTACCTGGTGATTTCGTACCCGGGCAGGGAGCAAAAACATGGCTTGGGGGTGGATGTATAGTGAAGAAAGGCATCTTTCCTTCCTTCCTTTCTCCCCCTCTCCCTCCCTCTTTCCCTTCCCTTCCTTTTCTTTCTTTCTCTCTCCTTCTTTCCTTCCCTCTCTTCCTTCCTTCCTTCCTCCCTTCTTTTTCTTCTTTCCTTCCTTTCCTTTAGAAATCATCTAGTCTAAATGTCTCATCCATCCATCCACATATCTATTCATCCATTCCTTCCTCAAGTATTTATTAATGTGTGCCCAGAATTATACTAGAAGTCAAGATTTGGATCCAAGTCCTCTGTTCACCTGCCTTATTATCTCTCCTTGTGTGCACAGCTACGGCAGCTAGAGATGCAGTTGGAACAGGAAAGTGAAGAGAAGAAGATGGTCCTCCATGAGAAACAGGATTTGGAAACCCTCATTGCAACACTCTGTGAACAGGTAAATCAAGGGGAATCATCCTTTGCTGTGGGGAGTTCCGTCTCTGTTGTGATGAGCAAATGAAGACATTTATGGTTAGGCCTGGAGAGAGACTCTGGAAGGTCTGCTGGCCATGAGCCGGGATGACTGAATGCCCTGCTCTTCTACTTAGCAATCACAGTAAGATAAAATAAAATTTGAGACTCCTTTCACCAACACAGATTGCAGCCCATCTGACTTAGTTGATAGGGCTAAGGGAGTTATGTGTGTCAAAGTGAAGTGACTTGTCCTCCAGGGTCACATGTGAGTGTGATTGTCAGTCAGGATTCACACCTGCCAAGCACTTTACCCATCATTCTATGAGGCCCCTAATTATAGTAATGACAGCATCAACACCAATAACTGATTTGTGTTTAGCCCAGTCCCCTCATTAAAATCAACAAACCTCTTTAACATTTCCAAAGCAGTTTAATTACACCATCTCTTTTGAGCCTTAGGGCAGCCTATTGAGGGGTCATCATGCTCCTTTTACAGATAACTATGGCATTTTTAAAGGTTTGGGAGACATAATTTCCAAGTAATTTAATCATTTTATTAATAATGGCAGCATTTCAATGAAAGGATTGCCATTGGCCACGATCAGAGACAATCATGGCCATGGGTTCTGGCTCATATGCCCTTTTGGAAGAGGCATTGTCTCCAGGGTGGCAATCAACTCTGATTGGTTAACAATTAATGAGAGAATGAATATTACAATGAGGGGCTGGATCTGAATTCTCATTTTGTCATTTAATTCTTAGTTAGCCCTAGCCTTGGGCAATCTATTTAAAGAATTTATCCCCACCCAAACCTGAGAGGAACACAGTGGCTGCCCCTCTTGGGGGATCCTGATGGAGAAGGTTAACTCAACTGGGAAATCTGAATCTCCCCAAATCATTGGTTATTAATAATCACTTCTCTCCTAGCTAACGTTCAGCTAACTGGGCTTGCTTATACATGCCATTCCATCTCTAGCCTCCATGCTTTTACCTTGACTGTCCTCCACCCCTAGAATGCTGTCTTTATTTCCTCAGTCTCTTGAAAGCACTACCTTTGCTGAAGGGTCCATTTATGACCCATATTCCACAGAGAAGACGTACTGACTCCCTCAGCTGTTGGTGACTCACCTGGTGCTCCACTCACTGATTTCCTTTATTCTTATTTATTTACCAATGAGCATGTCATGTTGATTGTCATTAACTTGCATTCATACCCACATCCATTCAGTAGACACAGCTGAGGGTCTTTCTGAGTTCAGGCCTCTGAGGAATACAAAGACAGTAGAATGACGGCCAACCTTGAAGCCAGGGACCTAGGTGTGAATCCTGATCGTTGCTTACTAGCTGTGTTAGTAAACCACTTAGCCTCTCTGGGCCTCAGTTTCCCTCATCTATAAAAATGAGGAGGCCTCTGCAAGACCTCTACAGTCTGATCCTAGAATCCTCTGCAGGTTGATTTAGATGCTAACTTCTCCATGAAACCCACTTTTCTCCATCTGAAAGTGCTTTTCCCTCCTTCACCTTTCCCTAGAGTGTGTTGTCAGTCATCAAATTTGGGAACCAAGACAGTCAATTGAACCTTTGGAGAATGAGGAGGCAACACCCTCCTTGTCCCCTGTTCTAGTCAGATACCATTGAATTGTTTGGTTCTGAGCACCAGAAGGCCTGGGATGGTCAGTCTGGAGAAGAGAAACCTTGGTGAGAAATTGACAGCTGTCTTGAAGTATGTGAAGTGGCTACTCCATGGAAGAGGGATTAAAGTGTTTTTTCAAGGACTCAGTTGGGCAATGGGTGGGATATGGGTGCCTCAGGCACTTCTTAGCTATGTGGCCCTGTGCAAGTCACTCTGCCTCTGTTTGCCTCAGTTTCCTCATCTATAAAATGGGGATAATGACAGCATCCACTGCACACTTAGATGACATAATTTGCACATTAGATGACATAATACAGGTAGAGTGTTTTTCAGACCTTCAAATGTTGTTAAAAATGAAAGAGATAATTCTTGCTTTTTTCTTGTTACCTTCTATTCCTATGGCCAGGTTGTAATTCTTTGCACATGATACTCTATCTCCTTTCTCCATCCTTTGGATAGGCTGATGCCCACATATGAAAGAGGGTCACCCCTCATCTCCATCTCTTCGAAATCTCCATTTCTCTCACTTCCTTCCAAGCTCAGTTCAAGGGACTTCTCTACAAAGTCATTCCTGCTCAACCTAGATGCTAATGACTCCCCTTTGCAAGTTATCTTTTATTGGTTTTATGTTTTATATAGTTATATTGAACAGATTGTCTCTCAAATAGAATATGAGCTCTTGGAGGGAAGACTTGCACTTTTGTCTTTTACTCTCCAGTACCTAGCAGAGTGCCTAGTACATAGAAGGTGGCATTGTAAATAGAGTGCTGGACTTGGAGTAAAGAAGACCTGAGTTCAAATCCCACATCAGATACTTATGAATTGTGTGATCCTGGCAAGTCACCTAACCCTGTTGGCCTCAGTTTCCTCATCTGTAAAATGAGCTGGAGAAGGAAATGATAAACCATTCCGGTATCTTTGTTAAGAAAACCCCAAATGGGGTCATGAAGAGTTGGACACAGCCAAAATGACTGAATGCTATCCTTTGTCTTCAAAGAGGACCAAAATGATATCACTATTGTAAAGTGAAATTTCAGTGTGTTTGACCATGGCTGATCAGACCAATACAAGCTTGGAATGTTCTACCACAGGTTGGGCACAGATGGTCCGTATGAACATTTGGGGTGGGTATCCCAAATTTGCGCACCTTACATTTACTTTGTGTTGTCTCAATTCTGCTTTGCTCAAAGAGCACAGCACCCTTTCTGATGTGGGCACACCATGCTGAGCACTCCTGTGCCGGTGTCTCCCATGTTGCACAGTCAAATCCAAAGTTCTTGAGAGAGACCTTGAGAGTATCCAAATTAAATATTTGTTGAGTGATTTTTAGCAATAGTATTTTTGAAACATTTCTATTAGAAATGTCTGAAATCAAAGTAGTCTGTTCTTAAAAGAGTATATTCTAGCTGCATGGAAAATTCATTTCTTTGTAACCAACCCATCAACAATCATTTATTATGCACCTACTATATTCTAAGCAATGTGCTAGGCACTGGGGATAGAACACAGTGCTCCTCACCAACACCAGGAAAATAGATTTTTCTGTATTTGAGAATACTTGGAAACTCTCCAGTGAAAGGTACTTAACAACCACATTAAATTTACTTGTCTCAATATTAAATGGTGTATGAATTGACAATCTTTTCATGAAACAACACTAATCATCATTTAGATTTATTGGCTAATTATTCACCAGCTTTGTCAGATTTTGAATCTTTCTGCCATAAAATGAAAATCTTCAGAATGGCATTTATTTCCCATTAACCTAATGAGATTCTCTCCCTCCCCCTTCTAATCCAATGGGGAAAAACAGTGGTGACAATGACTTTGGCAGCCTCATGACAATTGTTAGCTGTTAGGTTATTTCTGGATGAGAGGAGATGCTAACCACAATTAAGGAGCAGCGTTGCCCCAGTCCTTCACAGCAGGGCAATAGTAGGATTCTGGGCTACTGATAATGGGCTTGCCACTCATCTCATACTGTCCATGGTACTGAAATTAATGTTAGAGTCATTTATATAACCTGATATCATAGGAGCGGAGTTTCAGGGATAGAAGGGGTCTCTGAGGCCATTTTATTTTTTAGGAGGAAAAATTAAAGACTCAGGTCAAAAAAGTTAAGTGAATTGCCCTTGAGAAATATGGGGAAGGCCTAGTTCCCTTGACTCTAAACAGTCCTCATTTCTTTATATCTCACTATCCTGTATACAAGTACTGGAAAGTTCTTGATAATATTCTGGGAGAGACATAGGATCAATGCTACTCATCTGTAGGATGACAGAAAGATGAGCAGGGCTCACATTTGCTAGACAACTTGTAGATGACAGGAAACGGGGAATCTTTATGGCCTCAGTCAGCTATCAATCAGCCAACAAGCTTTTATGTAGCACCTGTTATATTACAGGTTAAAAGTGGTCTCTGCCATCAAGAAACTTATATTCTACATGTGACTTCCCTTATTTTCTATGTTCTATGGTTGTGCCAGAGTGGCTGCCTCTTGTTTCACCCCATTGAAACACAGCATTACCAAATCTCCTTGTTGGAAAGGAACTGCCATGGTCCGTGTGGCCCAACTTAAACTCCAGCAACACTCCTCCCTCTACAGCATCCCCACTGAGGGTTTATGTGGCCTTTGCCTGAAGGATCCCTATTTATCTTCCAAGGTAGTCTTTCCACTTTTGGATAGCCTTTGTTTGATTTTTCTTTCCCCACTGCCATTAATTCTCAATTGGTTTCTTGGCAATTGACCCATCGATCCTGTGGACTTATGGTATTTCCTATTAGGTTCAGCCCAAATAACCCAACTCCTAGACATTTCCTGATCATGTATTTCTCAGAGTCTGGTGCTGCCCAGGCATTGGCAATACTTTATGTGGCTACTAGAGAGTAATCAGGTGACAGAGATAGGGTGGAGAAGCCCAAGGCCAGCTGTTTTTTTGAATCTCAGTACCTAGCAGAGTACCTGGTACATAGAAGGTGGCACAGTAGATAAGAGTGCTGGACGTGGATTCAGGAAGGCCTGAGTTCAATTCTTACCTCAGACTAGCTGTTTGACCCTAGGCAAATCACTTAACCCTATTGGCCTCAGTTTCCTCATCTGTAAAATGAATTGGAGAAGGAAATCACAAACCATTCCAGTATCTCTGTCAAGAAAACCCCAGTGGAGTTGACTGGGGTCAGAGGCCACCAGAGCTGGAGAAGCTAGTGTAGAGATACATTTTTATTAACCTGGAGTTCGTGGGCCATGGATAGATTTCAAGGAGTATGCAAACTTGGATGGGAAAAGGATTACATCTTTATTTTCACTGACCTCTAACAAATGTAGTATTCCTCAAAATTAACTAAAAACATTATTCTGAGAAAGTTTCACCCAACTGGCAAAGGGGTTCATGGCATGAAAAAGGTTAAGAAGCCCCACCCTAAACTAAAGGACATTCCAGGGATTCATTGAGGAGACTATTAAATCAGTGTATGGAGTGCTGGATTGAGAGTCAGGGGTTCAAGTCTTAGCTCTGGTGCTTAACAACTAAGACCTGGGATAAGACACTTTAGCCTATTTCCTTTTCTGCAGAATGAGGAGGGTTGGATTAGATGCCTGCTTGCTTTCCCAGCTTCAGATCTATGATTCCATGTCTCCACATACCCTCAGAACTACCTTGATACGTGAGAAAAGAGGAAGAAAGGAAAGGTATCTTTGGGACCACCTTGGCATCTCTCCAGTGCCCATGATGTATCCCCCCAAATCCAGAGCTTTTTCTCCCCAATCATCCCATGCTTGCTGGAGATACTTGACCGAGTATTGGCTACTTAAGGACAGGGACTGTTTCCTTTTTGAATTTGTCTCCCTCGTGACTAAGACAGAGTCGGGCACATAGTATGTGTGTAATAAGAGTTTGTTGAACTGAGTTACCTTGAATTAGATGGCATTAACGTGAAGCCCAAGAATGATTGAGAACCGAATTGCTTTCCAGGTTGTTAGTAGATTTTAGTCAAGTAAGAACCAGACATGTCTTGTCTATTTTCTGGGGGTTTTGGTTGTTGAAAAAGCCTGTCAGTTTCTTCCCCAAAGCAGTTTAAGTTCAGACTGACAGAAAGCCTCAGGGCTAGGTGACTTAGAGAATTGCACAGAATGGAGGCACAAGGAGCTCACTGCTCCTATACCTGCACACAGGCATCACTCCTTATCAAGTCTGGCTCTCTCCCTGCTCTCCTCTAACTCCTTAGATGTTGAGGAATGTGGGCACTAGTTTCTCTCAGAATTGCTAATGTGAATGCTTTTAAACCAGTTCCCCTGGTTCTCTGAAAAAAGCCCTCATCTGGCACTATTTAGCCTGGCCCTCCTTTCCCACCCCCCACCCCCAGCCTCCACCTCCACCCCCATGCTGCAGTCTCCAATGAGCAGGGTCTGTCTCGGAGCTGTGGAAATGCCCTGGTACCTGGCAGTAGTAATGAAAAGCCACTGTCTGGGTTCCTCTGCCCCACAGCATCTTCTCACTCATCTCCTTCCACCTCTGGCTGGTCTTTATCAGTAACCTTGGTAACAGTGATGATGTGGAATGGGCTAAGCCATCTCTCTAGCAAAGCCCCTGTAAGGTTTTTTTCTGCATTCTCTGAATAATAGCAGTGATAACAGTGTTCCATGTTTGCAGGACTCTAAGGCCTTAACTATCTTGGGCCAAGATTGGAAGCAGCCATGGCTGTTAAACTCCCTTTGCAGAAATGAGCTCATTTGCAAATCAGCCATCCCATCTGCACGCTGGTCCCTGGGGCCTACTGCAGTCCGCAGAAACCTACGAGTCAGGGCTTCAGAAACAATATGACGGCCCAATCCACAGACAATGTAGGGTCCAGGCACCTTATTATCTCTATGATCTTGAGGGGACAGTGAAAGAGGGCAAGCGCTAATTAAGCATGAGTTACATCCCAGGGAATGGTGCTAAGCGCTTTCCAAATATTATCTTCTTTGACTCTCACAACAACCCATTTAGATGCACAGATGAGGAAACTGAGGTAGGTAATGATTTGCCCAGGGTGACATAGCTAAAAAGTGCCTGAGGCTGGATTTGAACTCAGATCTTTCTAATTCCAAGCCTGGCATTCTATCTAAGGAAAAGATATATCATATAGAGGAAAGCCCCAATTTACAATCCTTTAAAATGAAGATGATAGAAAAAGAATAGTAGAAAGGGAAAGTAGGATATGAAGTCAGAAAACCTGGATTTGAACTGTGATTCTGTGTTACGTAAGTCATTTAACCTCTGACCTTTGTCAAATGAAGGGGTTCAACCATCTGGTCTCGAGTTCCTTTCTAGACTCATATTTTGACCTCCTAGCACTTGTTCCTTCCTCCCAAGTTTGTGGGGAGGAACACGAATCTGAATAATCCTTCCTGAAGGAGAGTTAATGATAATGGCAAAGAATTTCATAGAGTTAAAAATCTGTGTATTTCCAAATTAAAAAAGAATAAGAAAAATAAGAAAAACACTGTGTATTTCCAAAGTGAATTAAAAAAACCTTAAGTTAATAATGAATTAGGTTGATGCATTTGTTTTGTTAGAAGAAATTATACCCTTCCTGCTATGAAGAAGGATTCGTGGCAGCATAGATAATGAATTTTAGAAAGAAATAAATTTGTTTTAAAAACAAACAAAATTTCATTGCTTTAACAGAAAAAGCGAGCCTGTTTTATTAACTTAGTTGTTGTTATCTCATTTTTTTTAGCTCTGTTAAAGTGATGGATTTTTAAAAATAAGAATCATAAGCTTATATATAAGTGCATAAAAATACCATAAGTCATACATCATGTTTTTCTTCACATGTGGAACCTGATGTCTAATTAGTTGACTGTGTCTTGGGGGTTGATGTGTTAAAGCCATTACAGTGATCGTGAAAAGTCCCCTTGCATCAGAGGACCCATCTTCGAACACCAGTTGTGAGACTTACTACTTGCATGACCTTGGGCAAGTCACTCAACTAGAGAAGTGGATCTTTGTTTATTTGTTAGAGAAGAGGGTTAAACTTGAGGACCTCTCAGAAACTCTATGAAGGAAGGGAAAAAAAGTATTTATTAAGTTACTACTGTGTGCCATGCACTGTGTAAGCATTTTACAATTAGTATCTCATTTTACTCTCAAAACAATCCTGTGAGATAGGTACTGTTATTTATTATCTACATTCCATAGATGAGGGAACTGAGGCAGACAGAGATTAAGTGACTTGCCCAAGGTCAAACATCTAGGAAGTCTCTGAGGCTGGATTTGAGCCCAGGTCTTCCTGACAGTCACTCTGTCTGCTATACCACCACTCAATGACCTCATCACCTGTGACCCTATAAGCCAGTGTTTGATGGTGTTTCTTTAGTGCTTTTCCCCTTCTTATGACAAAGGCCATTATACTCTTGGGTTGGCCCAGTTAGAGAAGGCTGATTTGTACAGATGAGCCCAAAGAATGGACCGGCTTAATTCACAGCCTCAATTTACTTTCAGGAACTAATGTATTCCATGTGGGTGGATGTGTTCCACCCACTACATCATATAGAATAGAGCCTCAGCCTCAGAGCTGGAAAAGATGGTGGCAGCCAGTAGGAGCCAACACAAATATGAACAACGTCCCCAACAAGTGAGCTCAGGGCTTATTCTCCAAGTCCTCCAGTGAAAAGACCCTTCCCCTCTTGCTCCTCTCCCCCTCCCTCTCATCTCCCCTTTCCTTTCTCCCAGGCAACATGTCATAACCAGCCTCCATGAACTTGAACAGTGATTATAGTCCTCTGTTCACGATAAACATGTGGCATAATGAACATCATGACAACCTTCCTTCATCGCTCCAATAATGTGTCACTTCCTCTAGGAAGCCTCCCCTTTGAGAATTTTCTCTTTCTTCTCTTTGTAATTATATATCTCTGTACATATTATATCCCCACTACCTTTCCCTTGAGGGAAAGGACTATTTAGCATCACAGGATTTTAGATTCAGAGCTAGAGGGGACCATGGCTATATTACAACCCACTCATTTTTCTTCAGAGCAAACTGAGGCCCAGAGGACTTCAGTGACTGGCTCAGGGTCACACAGCTACTAGGTAAAGGATAGCTTTGGACTTCCCAACAGAGTCTTCTAATGCCAAACCCAGCACTTTTCCCACTGCTTAATTTGTGTCTCTATATTCCCAGGATCTTACATGTACATAGTAGGCCTTTAATAAATGGTTTAATAAATGGAATAAATGATCACCATAGGCTAAGGCACAGTTCAGATTAAGGGACTCTGCTTAAATAATGAACTCCTGGTACCTCTGGCTTCCATTCAAGGCTAACTTGTATGCCTTGGGTCTCCAGATTGGTCATCGAGACTTTGATGTAGAAAAACGCCTCCGCCGTGATCTGCGGAGGACCCATGCACTCCTGTCTGATGTGCAGCTTCTCCTGTCAAACATCGAAGACTCTCAGACAACGGTCAGTAAGGAAGAGCTAGAGAAGGTTCATATTAAGGTAAGTCTGGGCCCATCATGCTTTACATCAGTGTCCTGAATGAAACCATGGAGGGCACCTTCATCAAATGTGCAGATGATTCAAAACTGGTGAAAATGGCTAACATATTCAATTGTAGAGTCCAGATTCAAAGGTCTTGGCAGGCTAGAGTCATAGATTGAATCTAATACAATGAAATGTATTAAGATTTTAAAAAATCAAATGTATGGGAGGGGTGGGATGGAACAAAATCAGGAAATTCACATGGAAGATGACATGACTAGGAGGTCTTGAGAGCTTCAGTGGAGAGCTGGGAGGAACCTTAGAAGCCATTTATTTTAACCCTCTCATTTTACAAGTGAGGCAACTGAGCTTCAAGGTAGTTAGGACTTTGCCTAAAGTCATATAAACAAGTGGCAGCTCAGAGTCACCAAGACATCAGGTGGCATCTTGGGCTATATGGTCTAGAGGCAAAGGGTCCAGGATGATCAAAGTGAAGAGGAGGGTCCCACTGCCCTCTACCCTTGTCAGTCCACTCTGGAGTCCTATGCTCATTGTTGAGCCCCCAGAGCTGGAACCTATCCAAGTGAAGATGATGAAGTAGTGTGGAACAAGGGAAAGGGCACTGGGGATCTGAGTTCTAATCCTGCCTTTGCCAATTGACCTCAGTTATCCTCAGTTTGCTTATCTGGAAAAGAAGATGGCTGTACTAGATGTCTTCTGAGGTCCCTTATATCCCTATATCAGGGGTTATTAGACTTGTTTATGTTATATTCCCCAGTGAAACCTCTGAATCACTTCCCAGAATAATGGTTTTTAAATGCAGAAAATAAAATACATAGGATTACACAGGAAAACATTTTTATTTAATAAAGTTATCAAGATGTGAACACAAAAACCAACAAGTAAAGAGCTCCTCCTTCATCTGTAGTCCTGTGATCTACAGACATGGGAACTAGTTGAAGGAAATGGGAATTTTTTTAGCCTGGAGAAGAACAGAAGTAGATGTTAGGGAATGATTCACATCCTCAAATACTTGATGGACTGCCATGTGGAAGAGGGGGGTTAAATTTATATCATCTGGTTCCAGAAGAGAGAACCAGGAGCTGTGGCTAACCATGTGTCAAGAATGTCATAAATGGGATTCATATTTAAAGGTATGTTGGACTCAGTGACCACAGAGTCTAATCTCAAAGTCTGTGGGTTCAATAAAATAAACCAAGTGCCTGCTATGCATGAGGCACTATGCTAAGTACTGGGGATACAAAGGAGAAAAAGAGTCCTTGAACTACAAAGGCTCATAATCTACTGAGAGAAGGACGTGAAGATCCAAGTTCCAATTCTGCTTTTGTCCATTACTGACTGTATGACCTTTGACAAGTTGCTTAATCTCACTGGTCACTGAGGAAAGAAGACAGTTGCCTGGTTGTCAATATACAAAAGAAAATGAAAAAAGGGAGGAGAGGGACTCACCAGGGAGACCATGGAGTGGGGACAAGCTCCTATGGAGCTGAAACCAAGCTGAACTGCTGATGGAATGTGGAGAGTTACCTGGGTATCCTCTATAAAGGAAGGTTTGGGGAGATTACCACTCCTCTAAGTTTTCCAATCAAAGGAGGGGCAGTTAAGGGAGCTGAGATAAGTAGAGTATCAAACTCTGAGTCAGTCTCTATATTGATGAGACATCTGGTGATCAACTTATCCCAGGGTGGGCTGGGTACAGCATGATATTCAGTGGAATCAAGCTAAGCTGAGATGCTAATGAAAAGTGGGCAATTATCAGGGTCATTGGAAAGTGGGGACAGGCTCTGACTGAGTGTAATCAAATACTTCCATGACTCTGTGATCTGATTGAATAGATGTTCCCTCCAATGATGCAAACCAGCCCATGCCTGCCCTTGTTGGGTGACACCTGTCTATGTCCTCTCATAGATTATTCCCTGGGAGTCTACCCAATGTTGAGATGAATCGAATGAAGTGACTTAGTGTAAGAGAGGGAAAGAACCTTCCTAACAATTTGAGTTATCTGAAAATGGAATGGAGAATCTTGTCAAGGAGTCAAATTTCTCATCATTGGAATGTGACAAGAAATCTGGGTGGTAGAGTGAATTCAACAATAGTTGAATTCAGCTCTCTTCCAATTCAAAACTCCCATAAGCCAAAGTCAGTCCTCAGAAACTCTGGGACAAATTGTGCTTGGAGGTAGATGGCACAATAGGTGGTTGATGAGATGGGACACTGAAATTTGGAACTGGTTCCTGTCAATTGGTTGTTGATGTGCTTATCTAAGCCATGAAGAATGTCAGAGTGAAATATCAACTCTGTAATGAAGTATCCTCCAGGAATCACAGATTTCAAGATAGAAGGGATCTTGGAGGTCACTTATTACAGTCTGATGATTTTCCTGGAGTCACCCATGTAGGAAGGAAGAAGTTGATTTGGAATTCACACCAGGTCCTCTAACTTCAGAGCAGGATTTTTCCCCATTGCTTCACTTACAGATGACAAGATTCAGAAGCAGAAAACCAAAATTTATTCCAATTCTGACTCTGCTCTTGACTGGCTATGTGACCTTGGATAAATCACTTCCTCTAAGGACTAAATTTCCTCATTTATGAAATTAAGGGGTTGGATTAAAATATCTACAGTTTTAATATTCTATGAACTCATGGAGCCTCATAAGTTTGGTTCATAAACTCATCTTCCCTACACATATAGACATTAAAGTTGCCTCTTTAATTAAATTAACAAAGTTAATATGAAAGATTCTAGTCCTGTCCCTGACACATACCAGCTGTGGGACCCTGAGAATTTCTGGGAATTCTCTAAGGTTTTAGAATGCAGAACAAGAGTTGATCTCTAATGGTAGAAGGAGTCTGCTCTCTGGGAGTACCCAGCACTCATGGATCACACAAGAAGATGTTCAGCTCTATTTGTCCTTCTTTCTCAACTCTCTTTCTCCAGTATCTTGTTGACTCCTCCTGACTCCATGTCTTCTGGGTTTTATGCATCACCTATGAGCATCTCTACTCATTTTTTGGCTCTCCTCTCCCTTTAATGGGAACTTGCCATCTCTTTGTGGCTCTTCTGTCCTTCCCATTAGCTCAACCAACTGGCTCCAGATGGCTTTTGGCCTGGCACATTTAGAGACAGAGAAATTTCTACCCTGCTTGTCATTTCCTGTTCTTCTCCTTGCCCCCTTAACTCCTTCCTCTTCCCTACTTTCTCTTCCCTTTCCTCCTCCCTTTCCTCTTCCCTTTGTTCCTCTTTTTTCATCTTTCTTCTTTTGTCCTTCTCCTTCCTTCTTCTTCTTCTCTTTCCTTCTCTCCATCTTCTCCCCAAATCATGGTATGATGGAAAGAGTGATGGATTTGGAGTCAGAGGATTCAGGCTCTACCTCTGTGTGACCTTGAGTAAGTCACTTCAAGTTTTTGGTCCTCAGTTTCCTCATCTGCAAAATGAGGGAAGTTATACCAGATTCCCTTTCAGCTCAGCTCAGAATACTCTGCCCCACCTCAACCTTGGTGTTTTCTTGTTTAAAATTAGAATTTGGACTAGATGGTTTCAGAGCTCATTCTTGGAGTAAATGCTTTGCAGATCTTTTATCATTAAATAACTTCAGATCTAGTCATCACCTAATGTATCTTCTTGCTCCAAGTCATAAAATCATAGATCTGGGACTAGCAGGGACCCTGGAGCTTATGCCCCTCATTTTACAGTGGATCCTCCCCCTCCTCCTCCTTGCCTAGCTTCTGTCTTCCTCTCACTCTGTTTCCCCTTCTCCTCTTCCTTGTACCTTTCATGCCTATCCTTGGGACAGGGGCTGTCTCCCTTCCCTTGGTTCAAAATCTCACCAGCTCCCTTGGATACAGGCCTATCAGGGCCAAACTGCTTCTGCATATAGCCCCAGGATGTAGCAAGGCCTGGCAGCTACATCCATCACTGCCCGGCTCTAATGCGAACTGGTTCATCAGGGGTCTAATTAATAATTAAATAGAGAGAGAGAGAGAGAGAGAGAGAGAGAGAGAGAGAGAGAGAGAGAGAGAGTAAGCAGGCTAAGCTGTCTACAGTGGCCAGAAGCATTTCTCCCCCTGCAGTAAAGCAGAGGTGGTGGATTGCCTCAGGAAACAAACAGGGCTACTTGTCTAGAATTGGATGGAGTACAAGAGCCCCATTTTTGAAGTCTGAGGACCTTGGCTTGAATCCAGGCCCTGATGTTTTCTGGATGTAAATACTGCCTCAGATGCTTATTTACTGGGTCACCTAGAGCAAGTCATTTCACTGCTCTTTTCTCTCACCTGTAAAATGAGGGGGCTGGAGTGGAGTAGGGGGTGATGTGATTGAACCTGCATTTTTAGAAAATCACTTCAGCGACTGAATGGAGGATGGGCTAGAATAGGGAGAGACCTGAGGCAGGCAGACGGCGCCCCCTCCAGTAGCTATTGTAATAGTCCGGGTGTGAGGTGATGAGGGTTTGCACCAGAGGGGTGGCTGTGTCAGAGGAGAGAAGGGGGCATGTTTAAGAGATGTTGCAGAGATGAAATTAATGAGAGATGCTGTGGAGGTGAAATTGATAAATGATGCTGCAGAGATGAAATTGATAAATGATGCTGCAAAGATGAAATCGATGAGAGATGCTACAGAGGTGAAATTGACAGGCCTTGACACCATATTGGATACAGGGCATGAGAGATAGTGAGGAGTCCAGGTTGACTCTGAGATTGTGTGGTCTAGGGCACTGGGAAGGAAGATGGTGGTGCCCTCTACATTAACAGGGCAAGTAGGAGGTGGGGAGGGTTTAAGGAGGAAAGATAAAGACTTTCACTTTTGACATATTGGGTTTAAGATATCTACTGGAATCCAAATCAAGATGTCTGAGAGAAATTTTTATTGTTCCATCATTTTTCAGTTGTGTCTGACTCTCCATAACCCTATTTGGGTTTTCTTGGAAGATCTGGAGTGGTTTGCGATTTTCTTCTAGAGTTCATTTTACAGATGAGGAAACTGATGCAAACATGATTAAGTGACTTCCCCAGGGTGACACAATTACTAGTAGTAGTTGTCTGAAGTTGGATTTGAACTACTGGGATCTTCTTGATTCTAAGCTCAGTGCTCAATCCTCTGAGGTAATAAAAATAGCAATAGCTACATTTATATACAATTGATATACATTTATATAGTACTACAAATATATTTATATAGTATTTACATTTTACCAGGTGCTTTACATTTGAACCTCACAACAGCCCTGGGAGGTAGGTACTATTAGTATTATCTCCATTTTACAGATGAGAAACTGAGGCAGGCAGCAGGGAAATAACTTGCCCAAGGTCACACAGCTAGTAAGTATCTGAGGCTGGATTTGAACTCAGGTCTTCCTGACTCTAGGTCTGACACTATCCACTGTGATAACAGAATATGAACCAAAATCCTTTGACTTCCATACTGGTGCTCTTTTTATTTACTGTATTGATAGGTGGGGAGGCCCTATAGGCAATTGTTAGAAGGGTCCTTCCATATCATCTGGGCCAATCTCTTCATTTTATGGATAAGGTGAGATTCAGAGAATGGACATAATTTGACCTTCAAGGTCCCACACCTGAGTTGTAGCATCAGTAGAGTTCTAATCCAGAAACTTTAATGATCCAAATTAGCCTTCATTGCATTACACTGCTGGCAGGACCCTCCTCAGGGATCACTCTTCTTCCATTTAGAGTCAAGGGACATTGGAGACCATATAATCTAACCTCCTGTCCCTCTGCCCATTTTACAAAGGAAGAAACTGAGGCCCAGACTGAGAAAGTGAGTTATCAGATCACCCAACAGGTGGGACTTAGCAGAGCTGGGCTTACACCCCCAAACAGCCTGATCCTAGATCCTGAGCACTGTACTCATCCTTCCCCTTCCCGGAGAAGACTCACAAAAAGAAAAACCTGTATTTTGGAGGCATCATTCAGAGGCAAAGACAACATTGTTCAAGACTCTGATCCCAGGGAATCCTGGTCCCTCATGAAATTCACTGGAATGGAAATAGAGTTCCCTGCTCTGGACTTGAGAGTGGCAGGGACTTTTGTTCTTCCTCTGATGCCCATCAAAGTGTACCTGTAGCCTTCACTTTGGGCTTTGGTTGTCATGGAAATAACTGGTGGAGGAGGGGACAGGGGACAGTTGGCACTTGTTCCCAATCACACATTTCCTGCTTTCCAGGGAGGGTGGGAATTGATTAAAACAGGGGCTCCTCATACTGGGAACAGTGTCTGTGGGTTTTTTTTTTCTCCCCCACCTGGGAAGGAGACCTTAGGTGAGATATCTTTTTCTGGTCCAAAGGATTCAATACTTTTCTTTCTTGGAACAGGTTTCCAGTTTATGGTCAGGGTGTAATCACTAAGGGTGGGCTGAGCCTTGGAAACACACTTCAATTCTAATCAAATGTATCAAGCTCCTGCTGTGTGCCTAGCATTGTGTATGCTGCTGGGGATAAAAAGACAAAAGAAAATATTTCCCTCCAGGTCAGGGGATCAAACATGTGTGCAAGTTAGTAATGGCAATAATATTTGTCTAGTGCTTTGTGGTTTATAATACCCTCTATATATATTATTTCGTCCCTCTGATGCCCCTGTGAAGTAGATACTAAGATTATTCCCGTTTTAAAGATAAGAAAATTCATTCTGAGAGGTTAAGTGACTTGCCCAGAGTCACACAGATAATTTGAGGAGGGAGAAGGGGACAACTTGGGGTAGAGTAATAGGTGACCTGTGAGCTGAACCTTAAATAAGGCTTCGGATTTTAAGAGGTAGAAGTAAGAAGGGGGACATTCTAGGCAGGGGTCACAGCTTAGGCAAAGGTGCATAAGCAGGAGTTGGAGAAAAACAATTAGGTCAATTGGACTGGAATTTTGACTGCATAAAAGGGGAGTGGTTGGAAATGTCTGGACAGATAGGTTGGAGGGCAGATGGTGGAAGGAGAGAAAATAGGAAGCCACTGAATGAGCTGCTGTTTATTAACTTCAGAACAGATTCCTTATCGCATGAGGCCTTTAATGCCCTCCCTCTTCACCTCTGCCTGTCAGAATTCCTGGCTTTGTTCAGTTCAATTTATTAAGTATTTATATCAACTTTGTCCTTCCTCCAACACCTAGCACGCTACATACAATGGGCATTTAATAAATGTTTGTTATTTACTGTGCTGGAGTGAGGTTAGCACCAGAATGGAGTCTAGGCCCCAAACATACTTTTTTTGTGATGGTGAGCCATTCTTTTTACTATCCCAAGGATTTGTAAAATGGGACTATTCTGACTGCTACCTCACAGGCACCATGTTGGGAAAGTGTTTCAAAAACCTTACCATGAAAGTGTGCCTTGTAATGGTTCAAATATCTTAGGCGGGTAATGTAAAGCCCAGTGCTTAGTACAGGGCCCCTGCTTTTTGGTCTCTTTGATATCATCTACGATCATCATAAAAAACAAAAACAAGACCAAAAAACCACCAAACAAACAAAACAAAACAAAACAAAAAACCAAATCTAAAGAAATCTGAGAAGACAGGCCAGGAAGCATTTCAGTCCAAGCATTCCCCACAGGCTAGATGTCAAAGACCACTGGGCCAGAGATAGAATGGTACCATAAGAAGGGGGTAGAATTTGGAATCAGGGCCAGGGTTTGAATCCTATCTTTATGGCTTACAGACAACATGACCTTGGGTGTATTCCGTTATAAGGTGTCTCCCACCTCTGACATTCTATAATCCCCTGAGTACTATTGCTTAACTTCTTGACAACACAGACTAGGGAAACAAAGGAGAGCCTTGATTTAATGACACCTGTTCATTAGGATCCAATTAGTAATTAATCCATGTTGAATGGCTCCACTGGAAATAAACTAATCCAGAGGCATAAGCAATTCCAACAACATCCATATATAATTGAGATAATGGTTTTGCATAAATAACATCTGTGAGGAGCAGATGTTGGCACCTGGCTGGGAGAGGAGGATGGAAGGTGATCTCTGTGGTAGAGCAATTTGCCAATTTTCCACTTTCCTCTGACCCAGAAAAGGGAAAATGTCCCTTTGTTCCTTTTGTATTGACCTATCACAAACTGCCTGACCCTGACAAAGTCTCCAGAAACTGCTCTTCTCCCTTCTTGGCTCCAAGAACTGGATGCTAAACCATATAGTAGCTGACCTGTTGATCTGTTAAATTTTCCCTGGGTCCCAATCCTTTTCCACACAGGTGGGTGGTAGGGAATGGGTGGCACCTCAATTGGCTTTTGAACCAGACTTGCAAACTCTTTCTCTTTCAGAACCTTATTTTGCTTCACAAAATAGGGCATGAGGTGAGAGGACGGAGTCAAGTATTTCTTAAGTCCTGTCCATCTCTGAATCTTGGGGGCAGTATGGTGCAGTGGTCAGAACATTAAGTTTACTCTCTCTAGATCAAATCTTTCCCTCTCCAATCTACATCACTGCCAAAATGATATTCCTAAAGCATAGTTTCTTTGCCATTTTCCAAACTACCTCCCTTCTCTGATGTTTGCCTTGACATAAGCCCTGTCCCCTGCTTGGGATATCTCCTTGCCTCCAATTCTTAAAATGCTAACTCCTTTGGGATCTCAGCTCAGGCCCCGTCTCCTGTAGGATGCCACCTCAGTTATGCCTAACCATTAGGACTTGGCCTCTTCAAGTGAGGTTGTATCTGTTGACATGCACCCAGCAAAAGTAAGCCCCACCAGGTAAGGGGTGGTTTGGGTTTAGTGCTCCCTAAATCTGATGTCCAACTTTGCATTCCTGGTGCTGAGCAGAAGTCTTGGCAAACAGTAGGTATTTAATAAATGTTTGTTGAATTTAATCCAGTTGAGTAATTGAGGTCAGTACCCTCATTATTTCCTGGATAAGGAAACTGAGGCCCTGAAAGAAAGGAGAAATGAACTGATAAAGTCCCACTGGAAGGTTGGAACTCAGGCCTCTTTACTCCAAATCCAGCAGCCTTTTTGGGTCTTATTCTTTGAATTCAAAATGAAATGCATCAAACATCTAATTCATTTTTTTCTTGTAGTGCTCAGACTAGAAACCATCTGCCTAAGCCCAGGGTCATGGGCAGGGTAGGTACGCTGCAATAATCTCACTGATTAGTGGGTTAGGGAGAGGGAACAGAAGGGGAAAAGTTTGGTGCAAACCCACTGAAGCACGTGCAAAGCTGCTTTTTCAAGTGACAGTCAACCATCAAAGAGGCAATGTTACTCTCTCTTTGAGCATCAGCTCATTCATTTGTAAGATGAGAAGTTGAATTAAATGGTTTCTAAGATCTCTCCTAGCTCTGACACCCTCTGCTCTCAGACCCCTCCCAACCCTGACATCCCCTGTTCTGAGGCCCCTCCCAGCCCTAGCATCCCTTGTTCTGAGCCCCCTCCCAGTTCTGACATTCCCTGTCTAAGGCCCTTCTCTGCACTGACATTCTATATTCTAAGGCCTCTCCCAACTCTCACATTATGTCTCACTCAAGTCTAAAAGTTTTCATTCTAAGTTTTCTGTCAGCTCTAACAGCATCTGATCTTTCCCCTGCATGCCTTGACATTGTAGATTTCTGTGAGTCATAGAAACATGGGCCCAGATGTTGGGAGCTGCACAGGTAGGGTGACCACAAATATCCTTGTAGGCAATGGAATAAAATGGCAGTGTTCCCTGTTGTGGCATCAAGGTTCAAAATGGAAGAGGAAGGAGGATGAGTGGATGTATGTAACAAAAGCAATCATACCAGCTCCCTTTTCTACAGTGGGTCAGGGTTACAGAGCACTTTCCCACTAATATATTGTGCAATACATCGCTAAGCCTTTATTAAGAACCAACATCCTTTTATCTCATTTGATCTTTGAAACAGCCCTATAACGTGGGAAGAACAGGCACTTTTATTCCAGTTCTAGGGTTGAGGAAACAGATGTTCCTTATCCAAGACTGATGTCCTGCTCACTCACTGTCTTCTGTGCTTCCAGGATTTTCACCTTTTTACTCTTAGGTGTTACACCTCTATTATTGCAGGTAAAGAGCATATGGTATTTTCCTCACATTGCTACATTCTGTGGCTGACATATTGAAGATGCAGTCCCTTGAGACAACCAGACCTTTATCTATTGAATTTCTGCATCCATGCTTCCCCATCTCTTAACTTACAGTACCATTTAAAAAAAATTTAACATAACACAACATTTATTTCGATTAAAGTTCATTTTATTGGATACACTAATACAAAAATGCCTTTATTAAGAACCTACTTTGTACAGGTAATATACGTATATATTAAGAAGCACCTATTGTTCCAGGTAATGAGGATACATAGACAGAAGCCCAATATTCTAGGCTCTAGAGACCTTGGTGAATCCTAACTCATCATCCAGTGGATTAGGTATTCCTTCCATCTGCTTTTGTGTCTTCTGCAAATTTTATAAGCTCACTGTCTATGCCTTTAAGCCATTAACGAAAAACATTACATAGTACAAGTACAGCTTCTTGGACATTCCCCTTAGCGAGTTCCTTCCAAGCTTATATTAAAACATTAGTGAGTATCCCTTTGGGTCAGTCATTAAAAAAATATACCATGACCCTTACCTGTTTATCTAGGCCACATCACTCCATTTCTCCCACAAGAATCCTGTGAGAAATTCTGAGAAATGCTTGTCAAAAATCTAGTTAAATTATGTGTACTACATTCTCCTTATCTACAAAATTAGTCACCCTGACAGAAAAGGGAGTGAGGTTACTCTGCCTTGACTTGCTATTGATGAAGCTCTGTTGGCTCTTCATGATCCCTACTTCCCTTAATAATATATTCTTGAATTTTGTCAGGCATCAAAGTCAAACTTGTTGGATGAGGTTTCAGAGTCCACTAATTTTCTTTTTCTTTCGTTTTTTTGAAAACTGAGGGCCTATTGCCCTTCAACCATTCTTGACAGGCTTTCAGAAATCACTCCCAGTGGTCCAATAATCATCTCTCTGACTTTTTAAAAAATAACCCCTATGCAGTCCTTTCGGGTCTGATAAATTCATCAACAGAAGATGAATGCTCTCTTTCTACATCCTTGCTTATCTTGGATTTTCAACTCCCTATTAGTAATTGCTGGAGGTCTTCAAAGATGCCATAATCTCTTAGGTCACTTCCAATTCTATGGTCAGTGATACGGCTATTCTAGAATGGAATGGTTTGCCTCGGGAAGTAGTGAGCTCCCCATTGCTGGAAGTCTTTAAGCAAAAGCTGGAAGACCATCTGTTGAATCTTCTATGGTAGATATTCTTATTTCAGGCTAGGAAAATGGATACCTAGTAGGCTGCCTCCTGGCACTCCTAACACCCCTGCATCCCCATGAGGCAGTGAAGAAGATACTGAACTTCAAATCTGGAAGACCTCAGATAGTTATTGCTTGTGTGACTCTGGCCTTATTTTCCCATACAATTGAATAAATTGTATGGCCTCTTAGGTTCCTTCTAATTGTGAGCATAATCTAGGAAGCAATATCCATGCTAACTGGCCCAACTCTCCCATTTTAAAGATGAGGAAACTGTGTCCTAGCAAGGTAAATGGATTTGCCTAAGGTAGAATTAGTAATTGGGTAGTGAGTGTCAGAACTGGGATGAATGGTGAGTTTCAGATCTCAGATCTCTGGGGAAGGCAAGTAAGGAAAGACATCAGGGAGGCTGGTCAAGGTCATCTTTTGCTCCTTCAGATGCCCAAGACATCTGATGCCCAGACAGCTGTTCCAACTGTGTCCAAGCCAACTGCATGAATGAAGGTCTTGTTCAGGGCTCACATTTCAAGTTCTAAGTGCGTCTAACAAATAGATGATGGGGCATTGTAAAGGCTACCACCACCATCCCAAAAGAGCAAGGTCTCTCTGTGTGCCACAAGACAATTATGGACCGAGAAAGTGTTCTTGGCAACTGATTGAGTCAGTCCTATTCTCTTAAGGAGAAATGAATAAAAACAGACTTTTCTTTAAAGCCTAAAAGGATTTAATACTCCATCCTCCGTCTGTGGGACTCCCTTTCTCATCTCGTGGTCCTGTGACTGCTGTGAAATTATAAACATGTAATAATACTACTGCAAAATGCCTTTCTGGCCATTTTTATGCGCAAACACCTCTGTGTTATGTATCTTCAAGGACGGGGTCAGATAACATGATCCTTAGAGTTTCATGAGGTTATGAGATCTGTCTGGGGTCCCACAGGTAATTCAAGGTTGTCATCATTATCGTCTATCATTGTGTATCAAGGACTTGATGATGACAGTCGTCATTGTTATAACTCCTATTTATACATTTTTGTAACAGGTCTTATTTATACATGTGTTTTGAGGTTTTTGGTGCCAGCACAGAGGAAAGCAACATTAGGTACTTAATAAATGCTTATACATTGGTTTACACAGGGCTTTACTCTTCGTAGAGTCCTTTCGATGCATTATTTTGATGAATCCTCACCATACCTCTTATGGAGGTGCCTGCTGGGGATTCTGGTTCAGTTGTTAGAGGTAGACCAGATGGCCTCTGAGATCCATCCTAAGCCTGAGGCTCAATGGCTGAGAGGTTGCTGAACCCTGTTTGGCATCTCCCCAGTGCTGAGAGCTGTCCTTTCCACTTAGGACTTTGGACACAGTTGTCATTTCCCTTCGGTGCTCTTCTCCCTACTCATCCCCTCTCCCCCATGGATCTTTTTAGCCCTGTAGACTCTTTTAAAATCCCCAAGGCGATTAATGTAAACACCAAATAGGATGACAAGGCTTAGCTGAGTTTTTCCTTTTCTCTTGTGTTCCTAATTAGCATGGTTTAGTGGTACAAAGAAAAATGAATCACAGTGAGATCCAGGCGGATGATCCTTGAGAAAGGCATGAGCAGGTGGTGGGTGGCTCCTGTCACCACTAGGAACCCCTGCCCTTGCAGCCTTGGGGAATTGGAAACAAGGAAAGTATAATTAAGTGCTTCAAATTGATTCATCATTAACTCACCTAAAGACCTCTTTATCCTCTGTGTCATAAGCCATGATGAGAACCAGCATTTAGTCAAAAGGTAAAAAAAAAAAAAGGATGGGTATCATGGTCCCTTTTTCAATTGTTCTCCTTCCCCTTTCCCAAAATGGACATTTCCATGGTCTCCTGAAGACCAACAAGGCTGGGGCTCTTCTCCTGAGGAGCCAGGGAGACCGCCCAGCCCCCTGCAATAGAGGGAGACAAATGAACTTGGGGTAATTGTGAATGATTGTGATGATTAGCAATAATGGATCATAATGGTAGCTTGTATTTGTACAGCACTCGATGCTTTACAAGACATGTTCACATCCCTTCTGCCACTTGAGGGTAATAACATCTCACATTTCTATAGAGCTTTATGGTTTATAAATTCACATCCTCTATTTTACGCTCTAAGGTTCATTCCCACTCTGACATTTTCTGTTTTCAGGATCCTCCCAGCTTTGACATTCCATGTTCTAAGGGCTCAATTAGCTCTTTAAAAAATTCCTATTCCATGACCCTTTTAATTTCCTGAGGAGGATATTTTATGCACATTTTTCTTTCGGAAGAAGAGAACATGGCCCAGAGAAATAAACCAACTTGCTTGGGATCAAATGGCTTGTAAGATGAAGATCTGAGACTTCTACCTAGGTTTTATGACTTCAGTATAGTTTTTTATCCAATTACACTTCTTTTGGCCCGCTAGAATGGCTCCATAAAGTACACAAGGAAAATACTATTACCCACCGAAAGAAGTAGTGAGGTAGGGATAGGCCATTGCCTTAGGCACAAGGAGAGATAGGTTCAAATCTTGGCCCTGCTACTAACTTACCTTGTAGCCCTGAGAAAATTGTGTCCATTTTCTGACTCTCATTTTTTTCTCATCAGTAAAATGACAGGATTATAATAGATCGTGAAGTCACCCTCTAGGGATAACCGTCAACATATGAGACCAAAAGGTAGCATAGCCAGGTGGACAGAATCCTTGATGTGGGGTCAGGAAGATCTAGGTTTGACTCTTAACTCAGACATGTGTCTCCTTCTGGGTGAATGATAAAGCTGAAACAAAGATGTTGTAGGAAAAGTGGGAGCAATCCTGTCCCCACCTCAAGAAGTGAGGCTCAATTCCCTTTCAAAAGCTAGACTCTTCTTTTATATCCCTTTCTTCTTGACTGCCAGAGCTCATGCTTCTTAGAGTTGACTTTCTTCTCAGCTTCCATAGTGCACCCTCTTCCAAATCGGCTCCTACCCTGAATGTTAATTTTATCAAGCTTGCCTACTTCGCCCTTACTAAAGGGATAGCAAAGTGTAGAAACACATTTATTTAAAAGACTTTACATTTCTGCAATTTCCCTTTGATCTAGGGTCTCCTGATCAATGTCTCCTCCTCCACAGTCATCCATATCCTGAGATGCTTGTCCCCCGCAAGACAATCACTGTGTCTTGTCTTTCTTTTATTTCTTGGGGAGAGATGCCCACAACAGGGAAGTTGAGGATATTATTTGTGGGACACATCTATAGCCCCTTTGCACTCAGTCATGGAAGCAAATAATAAACTGCAAAGTCCAGGAAAACAACTTTAGAGTTTAAAATTTCATGTCACCCATTTCTATGTTGGATCTCCTTGCTCCCATCTGAATCATCTGTGTGCTGTCTGGGATGGATCCAGGGGAAAGGACATATTCCATTTCATTTGTTTCTGTTTAAACTGTCCATTGATTTCCATCTTTTGTTTTCTCATCCTTTTTCTTTACAAGTATATTTTTCCACCTCCTTGCAGAACACCCATCCTTTGTTATAAATAAAAATGAAAAAATTCCCTAACACATCAACTGAGTCATGTTCACCATTCTGCAACCCTAGTCCAC
This sequence comes from Potorous gilbertii, assembly GCA_028658325.1. Taxonomy (NCBI): domain Eukaryota; kingdom Metazoa; phylum Chordata; class Mammalia; order Diprotodontia; family Potoroidae; genus Potorous; species Potorous gilbertii. The sequence continues at coordinate 234,988,109 of CM053773.1, forward strand.
CACATCTGTAATTTCTAAATAAGGTTTCCCGGCCTCCTTCCCCAGTGGGTTATTTCTCCTACTTTCTAGAACACCTTTACTGAATCCTGAGTTTGTTTATTCCCCTTAGCATTCTCTATGTCTGAACAGCTCATTTAGCGGCTTAATAAGTCCAAAGCAAACATTTTCCACAGGTATTCAAAGAGAGCAAGATGGCAATGCTGAGGAAAGCAGTGGCATTCATCAGCTTGTGTTTTATGTGTCCGCGGTGGGAATCTTAATTGGCTCTGGCTGGTTGGGAAGGTTTCTTGCTCTGATTGGGAAGAAAGAGGGTGCTTTCTTAGAGAAGAGAAGTGGAGCAAAGACCTAAGGGGAGAGAGGAGAAAAAGAAAGGGAGAGGAGAGGAATGAGAAGAGAGAAGAGGATAGAGGAGAAAAGGAAGCTGAGAAAAGAGGAGGGAAGGGAAGAGGGGAGAGGAGAAGCAAGGAAAGAGGGAAGAGGAGAAGGGAAGAGGAGGGAAAAAGGAAGAGGAGGGGAAGAGAGGGAACAGAAAGGGAGAGGGGAAAAGAGATGAGAGGAGAGGAGGGAAAGGAAGGGAGAGAGAGAAGATTGAGCAAGAGATTCAGCTTGGGAGGATGTCTATCCCAGGTGTTGGTTCATGAATATGTCATCTCACTTGATTGCAGATGAGAAGATTTTAGTAAAGAATGTTGTAATGAGTTTGAAAGTAGAAAGAAAGAAGATCCTAGCCCAGAGAGACAGAAGGAGGATCCCAGAGTTCAAGAGCAGAGAAGGATTTGTAGACTATCAGGGCTGAAAGGGGTCTCAGAGACCCATCAAAGCCTGGAAAAACATCCAGCTTTTAACTCAACTATCTCTAATGAAGAGGAGGAGCCCTCTCCACTTAGAAACAACTTCTTCCTGATATCAAACCTAAATTCCCTTTGTGGCAGCTGATGCCTATTGTTCCTGGTTTGGCCCACTGAGGCAAAGGGGGCGGGATACGAACACCCCTGCCCCCACCTCCATCCCTCCAATCACTCCCCAACTTTCTGGCTGCCCTCTTCTGGACATTATCCAGGTGAGACAGCAACGACAAGGAGAATAGACAGTATGTGTGCTTGAAAATGGAGAGAAAGAAAAACAAAAGGCACCATCAGTCACTGAGAGGAAAGGCTGACCCAGGGAGGAGATTCTCAGTCATTCTTGTCCCTGGGAAGACAAAGGCACTGATTTGAACAGAGAAGAGAACTCAGCTTGGTGTATTTTCTGTCTCCCCCACAAGTACCTGGAACAGATGCTGATGGGATCTGTGATGAGACTGTCAGCAAACATTTCCTGCATGTTTACCTACTGGCTAGAGCTCTTTTCACCAAGGAAAGCTGGGATGAAATCCTAGGATGAAATCTCATGATCTGCCATTTGCTAGCTGTGTGACCGAGGGTGAGACACTTCTCCTGTGGGATCCTCAGTCCTCTTTTCTGTAGAATACCTTCAATTCAATTCAGTGAGCATTAATCAAACACCTACTGTATGCAAGGCTTTGGGCACCCAAAGAAGGGTTAAGCCATCCCTAGTTCAAGGATTTCCCATTCTATAGTTTCTGTTCTATACTCTTACTACATGCATGGTGTTTGTCACCAAATCAATCAGGGTGAGCTAAGAGATTGAAAGGCATGTGCAGGAATGGCATCTGAAGTCTGAATGATGCGAAGCATAGATAGGAGGGGGAGGAGCCACAGGAAGTGGACAGGGGGCTCCGAATTCCCTCTTCTCCCAGGAAGCTGGACTGCTGTTTAGTACCTGCCTGGGTCCTTTCAAGGTCACCCCATCCCAGGACCCAGGAAGGAAGGGATCTTTAATTACAGTTTTATCCACAGTGCAATGCAACACAGAGCCCTGGATTTGAGGTCAGAGGGTCCAATCTCAAATGTTGGCTTAAAGCCATGACCTTGCAGCTCTAAATCAAAACTGGTGAGGCAGAAGTACCCCAGCAAGGTGGCACCTACCTGTTCATGGATGGAGATGGGAGCTGTTCCAGGGATGATTCAGACACAACATCTCTCTAATCTTCAGGGCATGCCCCACCCAGATGTCTCAATCTAACTTCAGTCAAATCATTTCAACTTAAAAAAGTATTTAAATGCCTACATAGGTAGAATCAGAGGGCACTGGGCCTGGAGTCAGGAAGCCATTAGTTCAAATCCTGTCTTGGACACTTTCTAGCTCTCTTTCAGTCTCAGCTTCTTTATCTGTAAATTGGGGAAAATAACCACACTGCCTGGCTGCTAGATGACACAATGCATTGAGTGCTGGGCTAGGAATCACAAAAACTCATCTTCATGAGTTCAACTCTGTCCTCAGACCCTTACTAGCTGTATGACCCTGGGCAAGTCACTTAACCCACTTTGTCTCAGTTTCCTCATCTGTTAAATGAACTGGGGAGGGAAATGACAAATCACTCCAGCATCTTTGCCATGGAAAACCCAAATGGAGTCACAAAGAATCAGACATGACTGAAATGACTGAACACTAGAGCAACAATCTCACCTACTATACAGAGTTGTGTGAATCAAGTGAAACTATATTTGTAAAATATTTTACAAATTTATATCACTATATTAATGCTAGTTATTGCCTCATCCCAAACCCTGCTCCTAGGGATGAAAGAAGACAGTTCTTGCCTGCAAAGAGCATCAAGTGGGATGAAGCAATAGGGTGCATACTCAGATGAACAAATAAAAGATACATAAAAAACGCAGTTAATTCCTGGGGGCAGGGATGTTCCCATATAAGGGAATCCAGGAAGGTCTCTTATAGGAACTGGTATTTGAGCTGAGCCCTGAAGGGAGGTGGGGATTCTATAAGGCAAAAGGACAAGCTCTTTTCTTTTTTAAAAAAATTAATTTATTTTACTTTTCAACATTCACTTCCACAAGATTTTGAGTTCAAAATTTTCTTCCCATCTCTCCCCTCCCCCACCCCAAGACAAGCATGCATTCTCATTACCACTTCTCCCAATCTGCCTTCCCTTCTGTCACACTCCCCCTTCTCTTATCCCCTTTCACTCTATTTTCTTGTAGGGCAAGATAGATTTCTATGTCACATTGCTTATATGTCTTATTTCTCAGTTGCAGGTAAAAACGATTTTTAGCATTTTTAAAAAAAAGTTTTGAGTCTCAAATTCTCTCCCTTCCTCCCTTCCCCCCCATCCCCATTGAGGAAGCCAGCAATTCAATATAGATTATACATCTGTAGTGATGCCAAATACTTCCTGCCCTTCATTTATTCTTTTCTCTCTTTTGACCCTGTCTCTCCTCAAAAGTGTTTACTTCTGATTACCCCCTCCTTCCTTTACCTCCCTTCTATCATTCCCCAGCCCCCTGCTTATCCCTTCACCCTCTACTTTCCTGTACTGTAAGATAGATTTCATACCAAATTGAGTATGCATGTTATTCCGTCCTTAAACCAAATGTAGTGAGAGTAAGGTTCATTCTTTCCCTCCCACCTTCCCTCTCTCCCCCTATGTTATAAAAGCTTTTTCTTGCCTCTTTTATGTGAGATAATTTACTCCATTTTACTTCTCTCTTTTTCTTTCCCTCAATATATTGTTCTCTCACCTCTTAATTTTATTTTTTAGATATCATCCCTTCACTCTGTGCCCTCTGTCTATTTATTCCCTCCAACTATGCTAATACTGAGAAAACTCTCACAGGTTACAAATATTATCTTTCCATGTAAGAATGTAAGCAGTTCAACTTTAGTAAGTCCCTTATGATTTCTCTTTTCTGTTTACCTCTTCATACTTCTCTTGATTCTTGTATTTGAAATTCAAATTTTCTATTTAGTTCTGGTCTTTTCATCAAGAATGCTTGAAAGTCCTCTATTTCATTGAATTTCCATTCCGCCCCCCACCGAAGTATCATACTCAGTTTTGCTAGGAAGGTGATTCTTGGTTTTAATACTAGCTCCTTTGACCTCTGGAATATCATGTTCCAAGCCCTGCGATCCCTTAATGTAGAAGCTGCTAGATTTTGTGTTATCCTGATCGTCTTTCCACAATACTCAAATTATTTCTTTTTGGCTGCTTGCAATATTTTCTCCTTGATCAAGAAACTCTGAAATTTGTCTACAATATTCCTAGGAGTTTTCATTTTGGGATCTCTTTTTTCAGGAAATGATCAGTGAATTCTTTCAATGTCTATTTTACCCTCTGGTTCTAGAATATCAGGACAGTTTTCCTTGAAAATTTCTTGCAAGATGATATGTAGGCTCTTTTTTTGATCATGGCTTTCAGGTAGTCCAATAATTTTTAAATTATCTCTCCTGGATCTATTTTTTCAGGTCAATTGTTTTTCTAATGAAATATTTCACACTGTCTTCTATTTTTTCATTCTTTTGGTAGTTTTATAACTTCTTGATTTTTCATAGTCATTAGCTTCCCTCTGCTCTATTCTAATTTTTAAGTTCTTCAGTGAGCTTTTGGACCTCCTTTTCCATTTGACCAATTCTGCTTCTTAAGGCATGTGGACCTCTTTTGCCCTTTGGGTTAGTCTTTTTTTTAAGATTTTATTTTCTTCCCCTTTAGCAAGCTATTGACTCATTTTTCATGATTTTCTTGCATCGCTCACATTTCTTTTCCCAATTTTCCCTCTACTTCTCTTACTTGATTTTCAGAATCCTTTTTGAACTCTTCCATGTCCTTATTTTTCTTGGAGACTTAGGATGTAGAAACTTTTGACTTTGTTTTCTTCTGGTTGTATGTTTTAATCTTCCTTGTCACCAAAGTATGAGTCTATAGTCTGATCCCTCCCCCCACCCCTCACTGTTTGCTCTTTTATTCAGCCAATTACTTGACTTTTGAGCTCTTTGTCAAGGTAGTTCTCTGCTTTCAGTGGTGGTGGTGGTGGTGGTGGTGTACTGTCTGAAGCTTCAAGGGTTTTGTGCAGTTGTTTTCAGAAATACTTCTGGGGATGTGCAAATATTCAGCTCTTCCAAGACTATATCATCAAAGGAGAGGTGTTCACCCTTCTCCTGATCTCTGAGTGACCCTAAGCACTCCTCTGTGCCCTGGAACCATGAGGAGGATTCCCTCTCCACCACTGCCACAACCTCCACCACACTAGCACTCCTCCTTGCCCTAGGATCATGCCAAGGACTGTGATCCAGATCCAAACAGGACAAAGCAAGAGAATCTTGCCTCTGCACTAGCAAAGAGATCCCTACTATTCATCTCTGATCAGCCACTTGATCCCCCCACAATCTGTGGGTCTAGAGCTCCAGAAACAGTTGCCACTGTTGATGCTACAACTATCCCACCACCCCCTCCACAGTCCTGGGATTGGGGCTAAACCACCTTATTCTCTCACAAAGGTCCGATAGGCATTTTCCACTGACCTTCCAATTTGTCCTTGGTGTTTTGGGATCGAGAAATCTGGAAACCACCACACCTGCCAGCGATTCAGTCCTCCAGGGTCTGTTCAGTCTCTGTTCCCAGCTCGGTACAATAAACACTTCCTATCAACCTTCCAGGCTGTTTTGGACTGGAGATTTGCTTCACTCTATCATTCTGTGGGTTCTGCAGCTCTGGAATTTGTTTAGAGTCATTTTTTATAGCTATTAGGAGGAGTTTGGGTGGGAGTTCAGGCAGGTCCCTGCTCTTACTCTGTCACCCTGGCTCCACCCCTCAGGACAAGCCCTTTTCCAGGAAGGAGTCACCACATGTGCAAAGTCATGGAGGCAAGAGATGGAAAGTCTTTGGGAAACAAGATCTAGAGGGCCAGCAACAAATGTCCCAGGAGGCTTATGACTACAGAATTAAGCCATTCCTTGCTCATGCCTTCCTCACCCCCAAAGAGAACCTCACTTTTTATTTTGTGTATTGATATATGTACTTCTGTGGGTATATCATCTTCTCCCAGGAGAATATAAGCTTGTTGAGGGAAGGAATTATTTGTTTTTGTATCTCCAGTACCCAGCCCACGATGTAGGACAGAAAGGGATGTTATAAATGCTCATTGAATTCAACTGAATGAAAATGAATTAATTCTCCATGTACTTTGGCCAGGTAGGGGATCTCAGCAACTTCATCCAAGGGGGCTTGCTGGAGATTGGTGAATATCATTTCAATAACACTTTCTGAGGAATTGAACCAGTCAGTGGTCCTTTGTTGTCACACCGACTTCCCTGTGACTTCCCTGCCTAGAGGCAATCCCAGGGAAGTCATTTTTAAAGAAATGGGCAACATTCTGCTGACAATCATGAAAGATTTGATCTCAGCCCTGACACGATCTCCTGTATTACTTCATAAAAACGTCAATCAAGCTGTTTCAATATGGAAATAATGTGGGGTGAATTATTCTAGTAGCGGGTCATCTATAATGCAAAAACCAACCAGAGAGAAACCTATATTTCTTCCAGCTGGAGAAGTATAATGAATTGGAACCTTAAATCTAAGTATTAAAGCTCACTTGCTGGTAGCCTCAAGCCTGCCCAGTGGGTACGACGGTGGCGATGGGGCTGGTCCCATCCAACAAAATTCCATTCATTTCTGGGGCTCTTGGAGATTTTGTCCTTTCAATTCATGGAATCACAGAGTTGGAAGGGGCTTCATGGTCCATGTATACCTATACATAACCAAGTAATATCCTTTCAATATACAAAGTATGGGCAACAAAGAAGTGGAACCAAGTGATACAGTAGAGTGTTGGACTTGGAGTCTGGAAGGCCTGAGTTCACATTATGCCTCAGTTACTAGCTGTGTGACCCTGGGCAAATCAACTAAACTCTGTCTGCCTCAGTTTCCTTAACTGTAAAACAGGGTAATAATAGCACCTGCCTCCCAGGATTGGGACAGATCCAGAGTAATTTGCAGACCTTAAAGTATTATGTAAATGTTAGCTATTGCTTACTGTTATCTCTTAAGACAAAAAAGTGTGTTTGAGGTCACTGGTATCCTCAGTATCTAGTATTTAGTAGCAATTTATTTCTCTTTTATCCAGGAATCTTGAGGGTCTTCCCCTCCAAGTTTGATTTTTTTTTTATTAAAGGGGCCATCCCTTGAGTAACTACTTAAAGAGGCCAATTCATTGAATTAGTATATCTCACTCAAAGTGAGAATCTGATGAGGCCTTAGCCTAAAAGGGCTAGGGTCTTCCATTGCATCCCGGGCCATCTCCAGTTGTCCTGATGAATGTCTGGCCACTGGACCCAGATGACTCTGAAGGAGAAAGTATGGCTGGTGACCTTGCACAGCCCTCTCTCACTCAAATCAAAGTCAACTGCAAGTCATGTCATGATCTTGATTTCATGGTCTTTGAGAATGAAGGACAAACTGCAACAACAATCCTCAGTGTCATTGGACTGGTGTCCAATGATGTCATTGGAGTTTTCAAAGATAGAGAGCTGGCTTCAGAGTCAGAAAGTCCCAGGTTCAAATTCTGCCTCCGAAACATCATGGAGATGTCTGACAAGTCATTTAACCCCTCAGAGACCCTGGCTAAGACTTGGTTATTGGAGTATTGATCTGCTTTGGGAGAGGACATTTACTCAATGGAAACTGGGCACATCAGTAAAATCTAAGATCTGCTAGAATAAGACACATGCCTAGAATTTTAGTTGAGCAAGAGTCTTTTAAATGCTCACCACAGGAAATGCTCTGAGGATACAAAGGTGAAAAAAAATATCAGACCTCTTTCTCCCTTAAGGTTTCTACAATTCATAGTGGCACAAAGGGTTATTACCCTGTTGTCAGGGCTGCTGCTTGCTTTGTCCCTAGGTGAAGTCCATTTTCTTCATTCTTTGTGCCCTAGAAATCAGCCCATGGATTTCCTAAGAAATGTCAGAGGATTATAGGTTTTGATCTGGGAAGGACCTTGAAGATCATCTCATGCAATCACCTCATTTGAGAATGGGGGAAACCCAGACTCAGAGAGGGGAAGGAGCTCACACATCAGATGGTTGGCCTGAAACACAAACACTCCAAATGAATTCGCCTCTTACTTACAACATCTTAGATTTTCCTGAGAGGGATAGACAATGGAGGCAGGGTTGTCAGGGGGAGGCAGCACTGCCAAGATGAAAACAGCACCAGCCTGGAGGTCAGAAGGTGTAAATCTAGGCTCTAGACTTGGGTAAGTCACATTGCTTCTGGAGCCAGGAGACGAGTTCAAATTCTCTCCAGCACTTAAACTACCTGTGAAACCTTTGGTGAGTTGCTTAGCCTCCTTGGGCCTCTATTTCTTCAGGGTTGACTAGATGGCCTCTGAGATCCCTTCCATCTCTCCTCTAAAGACTTTATGATAGCCTGTCAGGGAAATGGGGAAGGGGTTGGACAAGCTACTCTGTTAGATCCCTTCCAACTATAAACCTAGTATGCTATGATTCTTCACCTCACCCCTCAGACACGATGCAGATGGGTCTCTGCTGTGCCGGTGATGGTAATTTTCTAGGTACCAGAGAGGACCAATTCCAGGCTTATCTTATCTCTTCTAAAGTTGAAGAAACTTCCCTGACGCAGGGCCCTGAGGAAGGAATCCAACTGCACACAAAGTAACCAAAGCTCCTAACATCTAATTTCCTCCGGAGATTAAGCTGTAACAATTCAAATGATCAGCTTCTGCCCTAAATAATTTCCTCTCAAGCCATCTCAATCACCCTAAATTGCCAAGGAAAAAGGGCCCTCAAGTTCTAATCTCTGAAACTTTTGCTGTTCCCAACTAGAGAAACATAATATTCATGAATAGCAAGTTGTAAAACTCCAATGATTTTCACATGAGTGAGAGACAGACAGACAAAGGCAGAGAGAAATAGACAGAGAGAGACAATGACAGACAGAAACAGACTGATAGACAGAGATAGAGAAAAACAGAGGTAGATAGAAGCACAGACATAGATGGAGAGCCAAAGAGACAGAGAGATATAAAGCAAGAGAGAAAGAGGGACAGAGACAGATAGATGGATTTTATTAAAAAGTCCTCCTCTTACCTGATGTATACATTCCAGCTACAACATGCCAATATTGTAAGGTTGTAGGACCATATGTTTAAAGCTTGGAAGGGACCCCAGAGACCATTAGAATCAATCCCCTTATTTTACAGATGAGGAAACTGAGGCTCAGAGAAGGGAATGTCACTTGGATAAGGAGTTCATAGGTCATAGCTGTAAGCTGCAAGAGACTGTTAGAGGCAATCTAGTCAATCTCTCCTCTTCATTTTAAATAGGAAACTGAAATCCAGGAAGATTGTCACTTGCCCAAAGCTTCTCCACTTTAACATTGGAAAGATCATTAGAAGCTTTCTAGTCCTTCCTGGGTCTCAAAAGAACCCCTTGACATCTCCCACAATGGGTCCTTCTGCAGTGAGAGGGACCCTATTAACCCCACTTCCCCAGGGCAGACCATTTCATGTTGGGGCTGCTTGGATTGTTAGGAAGGTTTCCTGACTTGAAGGTGAAATTTTCCACCTATAACTTCTACCCTTTGGTTTTTGGCCTTTGGGGCCAAGCAGAATAGAGTAAATTGAAAGGTTCTTTAATAGTAACAGCCCTGGAGGTTCATTTACAAGTGGAAACTTTACAGTATATAATCTCACCTGAGCTTTATAGTAACCCTGTCAGGCAGCCCAGCATAGGGGATAAAATACTACAACTGGAGTTTGGGAGACCTGGGTTCAGATTCCACATTAGATTTTTATCAGTAGTTGACCCTGAACAAATCAACTCCCCTTTCCCAATGTAGAAGAATAGATTTTCAAGCACCACATCTTCCAGTGAAGGGTTCCTATCACCCTTCACTCCTCATCCATGGCAACTTCATCAGTGGAACCTTCCTCCTACCACCAAAGGAAGGCTTATTTCCTTACCCTCTCCTTTTGATCTTTCCCCCAATCCTCACCCTTTTCTCTGCAGGATCTTCTCTTTCAAAGACCACAGGGATCACTTTCACCTCATTGCTCACCCTTGATAGGATCCTAACACATTCCAGGCTGTTCCATCTTTCCATATCTCCCTTTCTCTTAATGAATCTTCCCACACAAAAAATGGTGATTCACCAGGTTCTGTCTGTATTGCCCTTTGTCCAGTTACTTCTAGCAGATTTCTGCCTTCACTCCATCTCCTTGTGTACATTTAGAAAGAAGTCTCATATCGATCCCTCTGTTTACTCTCCCTGTGTCCGTCCTCGTCAGCTGCTTTTATTCACTTCTGCATTTCTGTTGTTTGAGGAGCGAATAATCTCTTCAGTTCTGATTTTCTTTCTAAAAATATTTCAGGCTCTTTGTTGTTACATGTCCATCTTTTGTCCTGCATAGCTCGGTTCAGATTTGCAGGATAGGTGACCCTGGGCTGCATCCTGAGCTCCAGGGCTCTTCAGAACACATTATTCCATTCCCTCTTCCCTTTTCTAGTGGGTTCAGAATAGTTTTGTGTTACTTGAATGTCCTTTCCTTTGTATTTGAAGGTCTTTCTCCCGATGGCGTGTAGAACTTGTTTCCAAATTGAATTGTTAAATGCAACCACTATGTGGCTTGGAGTTTGCAGCCTTGCTTTTTTTTCTTTTCTTTTTCTGGAGATGATCTGTGGACTTCCAACTGGGAATTTAATTGTGCATGTTCAGAAGTTCTGGGTAGTTCTGTTATTTCCTTCATTGTAGTGTTAAGGTGTTTTTTTATCTTGTCTTCTGGGAGAATTATGATCTTTATGTTGTCTATGCATCTTGTCTGAGAGAGATATATGTTCTACTTGCATAAGGAGTGTATATTCTTTGATTTTTTTTTTGCTTCTCTTCTTCCAAATTATCCTTCATTTCTATATATTTTCATTCCCCGTCTATTGTTCTCTTTTGTTTCTTTGGTATGGATTGTCACTGCAGATTCAGTCTTTTTCTATTCTGCTCATTACTTTTGCTGTGCAGGTCATACACTCTGCTCTTATAATTCTCCTTTCTCTGTTGAACCACTCAGGGACAGCGTGTTGTGATTCCATGTTCTCACAGACTCACAGACACCTCATTCTCATTAAATTTTGGATCATTTTCCTTTGTTTTAAAGTGTTTATTCATAGATATTTGAACTTGCTTACTAAATCTGGAGGCCATATTGCCTTCTGTTGTTAATATTTTCCCTTATGATTTATCTGCTCATTTTCTGGTCTTTGAGTTTTCTTCTTTCTGAGATCTCTAGTAATTTCAGTCTCCCTACCCCCTTCCTCCCACTACTTAATTTTTCCTATTCACTTTTTGACACTCTATTGGTGGTTCTTTCTTTTTTTTCCAATTAAAAAATTCCTTATTTAAAATTTTGCATTCCAAATTCTATTTCTTCTTTCCTTCCCCTACCCCTGAGATGGAAAGCAATAAGACATGGGTTATACATGTGCAATCATGTAAAACATTTCCATATCAGTCATTTTGTACAGGAAAAGTCAAATAAAAGAATAGAAAAGAAAAGAAAGAAAGAAAGGAAGAAAAAGAAAGAATGAAAAAAGAGAGAGAAAGGAAAATAGCATGCTTCAGTCTGTACTCAGTCACTATCAGTTCTTTCTCTGGAGGTGAATGATATTTCATCATTAATCCTTTGGGCTTGTCTTGGATTGTTGTATTGGTGAGAATAGCTAAGTCATTCACAGTTCTTCATAGTATAATATTGATGTTCCCAACTAGAGAAACATAATCTTTCCATATCTCCCTTTCTCTTAATGAATCTTCCCACACACAAAAAATGATGGTTCACCAGGTTCTGTCTGTAATGCCCTTTGTCCAGTTACTTCTAGCAGATTTCTGCCTTCACTCCATCTCCTTGTGTACATTTAGAAAGAAGTCTCATATCGATCCCTCTGTTTACTCTCCCTGTGTCCGTCCTCGTCAGCTGCTTTTATTCACTTCTGCATTTCTGTTGTTTGAGGAGCGAATAGTCTCTTCAGTTCTGATTGTCTCTAAAAATGTTTCAGGTTCTTTGTTGTTACATGCCCATCTTTTGTCCTGCATAGCATGTACAATATTCTCCTTGTTCTGTTTACTTCACTTTGCATCAGTTCATGTCTTTCACTGGTGATTATTTCCTTGAAGGCTGAGTCTCAAAGCATCTCAGCTTCCTTCCACACTGAACTTGGCTCACCAGTCTGGATCTTTGCCCAAATGACTTTAGAATGGTCAGCATGGGCCCCAGCTGGTTATTTTTCTCTTTCCCTCAGGTTTGGAGAAGTGTTGGACAGCCTTTCCCATGCATAGTGTCTTTTCCTGGTGTCCTATCCCTCTATTCCTTAGTTCTTTGGCCCAGCACCAGCAAGTCAGAGCTTTACAATGCTATTGCTCTAGGTTTGTCTACGCTGACTCCAGATCTGCTGGTGTTGCAGTGTTGTTGGCTCCAGCATCAGCAGTTTACAGCTTTGCTGCTCTAGTGCTGTGAGGTTGTGGTCTGATAGGTATTTGCTCCTGAGGGCCTATGGCTGCCCAGCTATCTATCACAACCAGGGCAAATTTATGTAGCCTAGAACCAGAGTCTCAGGTATTGGAAAGATGGAGAAAGGACCTGGGATAAGGGATGCAGTGGATAGAGTGTTGGGATTGGAGTCAGGGGGACTCATTTTTCTGAGTTCAATTCAGCCTCAGACACTTTCTAGCTGTGTGACCCAGTTTCTTTGCCTCAGTTTCCACATCTCTAAAATGAGTTGGAGAAGGAAATGGCAAATCACTCTAGTATCTTGCCAAGAAAACTCCAAATGATGACAAAGAGTTGAACGTGACTGAAAAATGACCAAACAACAGAAATGTGGTAGTTATTGAGTTGAGCTATATGGCCACTTGGGCCTCTTTCAACTCAAATTCTGTAGTTCTATGATTCTTAGCTTCAATTTCCTTGTTTGTAGAAATGGGGTTGATATCAGTCCCCACCTCACAAAGTTGTTGTAAAGACCAAATGATATAATATACATATATATGTGTATATGTGTGTGCATATATGTACATATATACATATAGACACAGTGTTTTGCCTACATTAGAGAGATGTAGAAATGTCTCATATTATTAGTATTTTATCTATAGTTTTTGCATATGAGTAAACTGAGGCTCAGATGGGTACCTGGCCACACCACCCAAGTCTAGGTCTTTCTGACTCCAAATCCTGCCTAGTATTGGAGATGCCTAATGTGCCGCTGCCATCTTTCCAAGGCTTCTCTTCTCCTTCCTAAATGTCTCCAATTCCTTCAATAGATCCTCCTATGTCATGGCCTCCTCTATCCTCCCAACCCTCCTCTCCCTTCTTTGGACCAGTTCTAGTCTGTCAGTGTGTCATGACAGAAAGAGTATGAGTTATCTGTGTGCCCCAGGTCAAGTTACTCAATGCTTCTGGGCCTCAGTTACCTCATTGGCTAAAGGAAGGCGTTGAAATCAGTGGTTTCCAAGGTCTCTTCCACCTTTAGACGTACAAGCCTAAATATGCCATTTTCCTGCCTGTGTGACCATCCTCTCTGGCTTCAAACTCTCAATCAGATAAAGGTGACTAGACTAGATGGACTTCAAGGTCTCTTCCATCTTGAATATATGAGCCAATGTGATCCTTCAGTAAAGGTAGCATCATAAAATGAATCTAATGCTCCATACATAAAATTGATTAACATTCATCTCTTGCTACATGAAGCTTTTCCTGATGCCCTCAACTCTCTTGTACCAAGCTACTCTATTGGCTTTTATTCTGATGTCCTTAAATATATCCTTGTAAACTCCTTGAGCACAGGGATAGTCTCACTCGGATTTGCATCCCCAGTGCACAGAGCAGCACCTTGCACAGAGTAGGTGTTTAATAACTTGCTAATGGTGAAAAAGAATGTCCATGGCCGAACTGGATTCAACCCCCAGTCCAATGTTCTTCCATTTCCTTTCCTCCATTTTTGACGATTCTTCCTTCCCTGGCTGCCTTTCCAGACAGATAGATAGACAGAGAGACAGCAGGAGAAGAGCACAGCCCTTGGGGGAGAGAGTACTGGCCTCGTACTCAGGAAACTGATGATTTGTTTTAAGGGCTCCCATTTCAGAGTGAGTAGGGATGGCCAGTGGAGCAAGGCCTTCCTTTGAGAGCCTGCCTGGCCTCATTTGCAGCTTTATTTCATGGTGCGGTAACCATTAAATCGAGAGCCGTTTTGACTGTAAAATAGAAACTAACTGCTGTGAGGGCAAAATAATTTTTTTTCAATTGCACTACAATGTAATTTAATAGGTGAAAACACTCAAGAGTTCACCGTAAATAATGTTGCTGGTGAAGGGCGGGCTGGGGTTGGGAGGGAGTTAATTGGAGGAGGCAGCTTTGGAAATTGGAGGAGGTTGACTCTCACAATGGTCTTTCTTGTCTTTCTCTCCCTCCCTTCCTCCCTCCTTTCCTCTCTCCCTCCTGCTTTCCTGGTACAGCTAGAAGAAAGTGAGGTCAAGTGTGCAGATGCTCAGAATACTCAGAAGTTGCTGGCCCAGGACCTAGAGAACATGCATAGTGAGCTGGAGAACATTACCAGGAACAAGAATCTGGTATTTACCTCCCCACCCCCGGCTCTTCAGCACATGCACACATCCACACAGTATAGAAGGCACTCTTCAGTGAGTCAGTCTTGGAAACAGTCCATTGCCCATTGACCTGGCCCCTTCCAGTTAATGGAATGAGTCTATCAGTGAAAGATGCTGTCTGATGAGCAAGGGGGATGTCATCGCATAGAATTGTCAGTCCTTCTCTGATATCTATGGAGTAAGTAGTGAATAGAATGAGATGGCCTTAGAGCCAGGAAGACCTGGGCTCAAATCTTGCCTCTGGCACATCCTGGAGATGACCTGGGCAAGACTTTCTTGGCAGTGCTGTAGGACCAAGACTGAAAACAGTACAGAGATAGTATGGCCTGACATTGGTGGAAGCAGCTTCCTCATCTGGGAGGTAATCTCAGGCCCCATCCCTATCCCCAGACTCTCCTCTTCTCTGTGGCTCATCCTGGTATGCTGGGAACCCTGTCAAGATCTCCAGAGCCCAAACTCTGGGAGGTCCTGGCAACAGAAATGTTTGCTAAGTGCAGAGATGCTCATCACCTAGTGGTCAATGCACTTGGTGAGGGATGTTTTGGCCATGACCACGTAGGAAACACAGGTAAACCCACTGTGCTGGGCTCTTGCAGTGACTGGCAGAGACAGGAAAGGAGGCAGAGAGTGCTGAGAATCACCTGGTTTTTACCTCTACCCTAGACATTAATCCCTTATGACAAAGCATAAAGAAAGAGGGAAAAGTTCCAGTTCAACAAAACTAACCAACAGACCAGGCAAGTCCCTATTACATGCAGAGCTTAAACCAATAGACTACCCACCACCTTAGCAAAGAAGGAAAGGAGTTGTATTCTCATGCATCTTTTTTTGGTGGGGGGCTCAGCTTGGCCATTATGATTTCACACACTGAGTTTTCCCTCGCATCCCCTTGTTGTAAAGGGGAGGAAACTGCATATTGACAAAAGGGAAGTCCCAAGTGACCAGCTTCCTGAGCTTGCTTCCCCTGGCTTCCCCCCACCCCCAGACTCACTTTCCTTGTAATCTTAAGAATTCCCCACCTTCACACCAGGTTGATGAGCAGCTATATCGGCTGCAGCTGGAGAGAGCTGACCTCCTGAAACGGATTGATGAAGACCAGGAGGATCTGAACGAGCTAATGAAGAAACACAAAGACCTTATTGCCCAGGTACGGAGGCTCAGCCAGAAGTCAGGGCTCCCAGGTGTGAGTGCCCAGGATGCCGAAGGTTGCAAACATGCACCATGTTTGTTGGCAGGAAATAAACACTGATTAATTACCTACCATGTTCCAGGTACTGTGCTAAGCACTTTACAAATATTATCTCAGTCAATTGTGATAGCAGCCCTCTGGGGTAGGTACTATCATTATTCACATTTTACAACTAAGGAAACTGGGCTAGTCAGATGTCATGGGACATGTCCAGGGTCACATAGCTAATAAATATTAGAGTCTATATTTTAATTCAGGTCTTCCTGACTCTAGGTACAATGCTCTATCCACTACAGCACCCAGCTACATATCATCTAATCTTGTGATTACACAAAATCCAGTTTCATTTTTCTCTTTTGTATTCTCTCTCTCTCTCTCCCCCTCTCTTTCTCTCTCCCTCCCTTCCTCCTGTGTGTTCTTTCTCTTCTCTCCTTTCTTTCCTTCTCTTTTCTTTCTTTCCTTCTCTTTCTATTTTCTTCTTCTTTTCCTTCTCCTCCTCCTCTCTCTCTCCTTTGCATCTATATTTCAACCTTTATTAAACTCTTACTACATGAAATGTTGTCCTAGGTGCTATATATATAATGACAAATATGAAACATTAAACTATGTCTGCCCTCATGGAGCTTATAGTCAACTAGAATGACCCTCTCTGAGTTACCTTGTGAGTGTTTTCCTTCTGGGTGGCTGTTTTTGGTATATTGAGACTCATAATATTCTTTGGTTTTATGAAGCATGAGCTAATGTGAGGGATAGTTGACACCTGGTCATGGACTAGGACTCCCTGAACAAGCCATTACATCTTCATAAGTCTTACTTCTCTCCTTGTATCAGTGAGGGACCTGGCCTAGACCAGGAGACCAGGAGACCATCACTTTTTTTTCTATCATGAACCCCTTGGGCAGGCAGTCTGGTGAAGTCTATGAACTCCTTCTCAGAATTATGTTTTTAAATGCCTAAAATGCATGGGATTACAAATAAATAAATATATGTCCTGTGCATGTCCCCTCCCCACCAGAGGCTGCTAAGTAGTTCAGTGGATGGAGCACTGAATCTGGACACCGATACTTACTAGCTGTGTGGACCTGAACAAGTCACTTAATTTCTCTGTGCCTCAGTCTCCTCATCTGTAAAATGAGGGTAACAGCACTTCCACCACAGTGTTCTAGTTCTATCTGTGAAGCTCATGGGATGTCATGAGGAGAGAGAGAGGTGGGCAGCCAGACTTGCAGCCCTGATGGAATTTTGTGTTTTGCCAGTCTTCCCAAGACATCGTGCAGATTCAGGAACTGCAGCTGAGCCTGGAAGAAACAAAGAAGGAGAAGCAAAGCCTCCAGGAAAAGGTAAATTTCCCTTGCTCTGTTCCTGGGCCTGCTCTTGGGATAGGAGGAGAGAGGCAAGAAAGGTCTCAGCCTCCAATGGCCGCCTCTGAGAAAGCACAGCCAGGTCAGAGTGCCCTGTGAACAAGGACAGAAAATATGCTCTGGTCATATTGTTGCCTGAAGTAGCTAATGAAACTGATAAGAGTATGTTCTGTTATTCAACTGCCCTTCAGACTTCTGAGATCACAGCAGGGAGCATGTAACAGCTGGGGTTTTATCCATATGTACATATATGCCCACACATCCATGGCCACACATCATTTCATACTACATGGCTTGCCGTTGAATTTGTAGACAACACAAAGCAAGTGTATTAGATGACATTCTGTATTGCTGCACCCCTCCTCCTCCCACCAAAAACAGCAACACACAAAAAACCCTTGATAGGCTACAGCTGAATCTTAAGATGTACATCAATAGGGAAAATGAAAAATATTGAGCTTGGGTTCAAAAAATCAACTTCACCAATTAGGGTGACCCAGTTCACCAACATTTTGCCTGAAAATGATCTGGGAGTCTTAATGGATAACAAGGTCCACTGCCCTATAGGATCGAAAGTCATCTCAAAAGCTAATGCAATCTGGAGGGAAGTGTTGCATGCAGTAGAGTGATGGTCAGGCTCCACTTTCCCATGGTCAAACCCCAACTGGAATACTGGGATATTGTCATGAGGGGTGGGGACAGATGGGACAGAACACTGTGCCCATATACTCGGATTTCTAAATTGAAAGTCTCAGGAGTTCCCAGCTAATTGTCAGTCTCTGCTTTGCTCTGATCTCCTACCTGGCCCCAGCTACACACAGCTCAGTCCCGCATCGAGCACCTGGAGAAGACGACAGTGGATCGCAACATTGTCTGCCGCCAGGAAGCATTGATCTGTGATCTGGAGAACAAGTTGGAGTTCCACAAAGTCCAGGTTAAGAGATTTGAGGTGAGTTGTTGACTCAAAGATCCTGACAAAGGATAGAAGGGAGAGGGACCCTGGAGACCCTCTTGTTCAACTATCCCCTTCTCCAAATGGAGATGAATGGGCAGAGGCAGGGGACAGTGACTTGACCAGGGTCACATGGCAATGCAATGGTCATTGATCCATATTCCTGGCATTAGCAGTGGTGGTGGTGAATAAGGGAGGAGGAGGACGTGATTAACCATTATTAAGTATGTACTATGCACCAGGAATTGTACCAAATGCTCGGGCCACAAATACAAGGGGAATCTACTACCCTTAAGGAAGTTATGGTAGATTTCATTGAGGAAATACAATATGTAGAGGGGCTAGAAAGACAGTGAGGGAGGCCTTGGGATAAGGAGGGCAGGGCTTCATTGGATCAACCTTGCTATCTGACTCTGGGGAAAGCAATTCTTCATGGGCTTGAATTTGTCCATCTTTAAAATGATGAGTCAGAAATATAATTAAGGGGTGAGAGAGGAATATATTGGGAAGAAACAGGGCGAAAAGGAATGGGGCAAATTATGTCTCATAAAAGAGGCAAGGAAAAGCTTTTTCAATGGAGGGGAAAAGGGGAGGAGGTGAGAGGAGAAAAGTGAAGCTTATTCTCATCACATTTGGCTTAAGGAGGAATAACATGCACACTCAATTTGGTATGAAAATCTATCTTACACTACAGGAAAGTAGGGGAGAAGGGGACAAGTGGGGTGAGGGGGATGATAGAAGAGAGGGCAAATGGGAGGAGAGAATAATTAGAAGTAAAAACTTTTGGGGAGAGACAAAGTCAAAAGAGAGAATAAATGGGGGGCATGATAGGATGAAGGGAAATATAGTTAGTCTTTCACAACATGACTGTTATGGAAGTCTTTTGCATGACTACACATGTATGGCCTATACTGAATTGCTTACCTTCTCAATGGGGATAGGAGGGAGGAAGGGAGAAAAGTTGGAACTCAAAGTTTTAGGAACAAATGTTAAGAATTGGTTTTGCATGCAACTGGGGAATAAGAAATACAGATAATGTGGTATAGAAATCTATCTTGCCCTACTAGAAAAGAGAGAAGATAGGGATAAGGGAAAGGAAGGATGTGATAGAAGGGAGGGCAGATTGGGGGAAAGGGTAATCAGAATGCATAGTGTCTTGGGGGAGGGGGAAAGGAGAGATTGGAAGAAAATTTTGAACTCAAAATCTTGTGGAAGTGAATGTTGAAAACTAAAAATAAATAAATAAACATTTTTATAGCCTGTAAAAATAAAATAAAATGATGAATCAGGAAAGAGGGAAAGGGTTGTCTACTTTTAACTTTCTATATTCTCCTTTTAAATTTCCTTCTGACTGTAATGTTGCTTGTTCTAAGGCCCTTCCCAGCCCTGACATCCCCTGTTCTAAGGCCCCTCTAAACCCTGACATTCCCTGTTCTAAGGCCCCTCCTAGCACTGATATCCCCTGTTGTAAGGTCTTCCCATGTCTCATGCTCTATGACTGAGAACTGTTCTTGACCCTTTGGATAGTACCCTCCTTTGGCGCCCTTGCCATCTTACCCTCTCTCTAGTCTTCTTGTTTGTGTGTGTCTTGTGAGAGTTACCCACACAGACCAAAGTCTTGAAATATACCCATGACCTGGAAGTTTTTATACTTTGAGGTTTGCTGGTCCCAGCCTTGTTGATTGACTAATGAATTTTTCATATTCACCCCTGAATTTAGTCATCCCCCAATCGTTCCCTCTCCCTCCCTCCTCCCTGAACAGTCCAGCCATTGCCAGGTCTTGCTGATTCTCCCCCCATCCCATTTCTCCCCTGTGTCTCCTCCTCTCTGCTCCCATGGTCACTCCCTCAGGTCAGGTGCTCATGATCTCTTGTCCTGTCGTTAGCCACCCTCTCTGGTCTCCCTATTCCCCTACTGCTCCTGCATTCCAGTCCAACTGAACTATTCCAGGTTCTTTGAGTGAAACATCTCATCTCTTCCTTCTATACTTTTGCATAGGCCTGTACTCCCTCCTTACCCTCCATCCTATTAGTTTTTCATGGTCCCTGTCTCTTTTTAAATTCTTGTAGTTACTTTCCTGTATATATATGTTTAGTTTGAATTAAATGACCTTTATTCATTGCCTACTGTGTTCCAGGCGTTGTGCTGGTCCTGGGGGATATGAAAACTAAAAGAAGTTGCATTTATTTTGGGGGAAACAATATACACATAGATAACTTTTGTATATACCATCTACAGAGAATAAACATAAAGTGATTTTTATTATAAGTATTAACAATGAGAGAAATTAGGAAAACAGCAGGTAACCCCAGCAGGTAACCCCTGGCCTGGGCTTTGAAGGAAGTTATGGCTTCTAGAAGGTGATGAGGATGAGGGCAAAAATTTCAAGTTGAAGCATGTTCTGTGCAAAGGCATGGAGGTGGGAGATGGACTATTCTGTAAATGAACAACATGAAGCTCTGATTGGCTGAAATGTGGAGGACACAGAGGAGTCATGCAAAATCTGGGCCTCTACCCACCCCCAACTAAAATGTATTCTCTTTGAGGTCAGGATTTTTTTGTCTTTGTATTTCCACTGCTTAATAAATGTTTGTTGAATTTAGTGGA
Organism: Potorous gilbertii; assembly: GCA_028658325.1. Taxonomy (NCBI): domain Eukaryota; kingdom Metazoa; phylum Chordata; class Mammalia; order Diprotodontia; family Potoroidae; genus Potorous; species Potorous gilbertii. Next base: position 235,008,746 of record CM053773.1, read on the forward strand.
ATTTAATACAATTTTATTTTCTATGAACTTAAAAAAAATTCCCAAAGCACTTTGACGCTTGCCATCTCATCTCATTTCAATTCAATTCACCATTTATTAAGGGTTTACCACTATGGATAGAAGGTCAGTCTTGGATCCAGGAAGCTGTGACTGCAAGTTTATGACATATCCTTGTTTTCTGCCTCCAGCCAAGACCCCAAGCCTGTAGAAAGATGTTTATAGAAAGTAAGGGAGACTTATCCATCTGCATGGATGTAGAGGGGTTCAGAACTGGGTATTCCCCACACTCAGGAAATCCCAGGTCTGGGCCTTTCTGCACCACAGATTCTCCCTGGGGGATAGGGAGATAGGGGAGAGGGAAATGGGGAATGGGTCTGGGGATAGGGAATGTTCTAGTCACAGTGCTGTGGTTGAGATGAAGATAGAGCTGTAACAGACCCTGTTTTCAGGGAGCTTATACTTTCACGGGTGGGGAGATAGATCTGTACACGTGTACACATGAGAATATTAAGGATATTACACTGAAATCCTCTGAGGTCCCTTCTGGCTTTATATCTATCTCTTTGTCTCTCTGTCTCTGTCTCCATCTCTCTCTCTCTCTCTCTCTCTCTCTCTCTCTCTCTCTCTCTCTCTCTCTCTCTCTCTCTCCTGCCCTGGCCTCTAGACCCTAGCACTCATGTGCTTTACCTCCCCAGGTGCTGGTGATTCGGCTTCGGGACAGTGCGCTCAAGATGGGTGAAGAGCTGGAGAAGGTGGTAAACTCTGAGGCTGAGCAGAAAGAGTCCTGCCAGTATTACCAGAGGAGAATGGAGGAGATGAAAACAGATATGGCAGAGCTGATGAAACAGGAGGCAGAGACCAGCCGGCGGTGCCTTGATCTGGTAAGTGGAGACTGTGTCTCCCTGGTTCTGCTAATGGGCGGCCACCTCCACATACATTCTCAACTCAAACATGCCAGGCCCTGGGGACACACTTTCAAGACTGGGACTATCCCTCCCCTCAAAGAGCTGATGGTCTCCTTGGCATATGGGGAGATAACATGTCTCCAGTAACTACATGTCCCCAGAACATACTGAGAATGGGAAGGAAGGGCCCCAATAACTTGGGGGGATCCAGAGAGGAATGATGATGCCAGTGGCTCTGGGAATATTAGCACTTTCAGGGTGTTATAGAGTGAGTTCCCTCAGTGGATGGAGACCTTGGTTCTAGCTCATACTTTGCTATTTATAAACTGAGGTCCAGAATGGTCAGGTGATTCACCAAAGTCTCCCAAGTAATCATTGGCAGGCACGGAGGGCATTTTCTACCACTTTCCCATTTCTGACTAGTTTTCCTGGTTCTTACCAGAACTGAATGTGCTATTGCTCAGCCTGGTTCACTGCAGGGATTACTAATAGTTTGATAGACTAAGCCCTGTATTGTCTCCAAGTTTTTCCTCCCAAGCCCACTAATCCGCACAGCTCCAGTGCTGGACTCAGATACCTTGTCTTCCGGCATGTAGTGTCATTTTCTCAGAGAAAATCAGCCAGTGTGCTAGACATTGGCCCCAGGCCTCAAAGCAACCAGTGACTTCCCCTTTTCCCTCTGTCCAAGCTCTGGGCTTCACAATAGGTCTCTCACCAACTGACCACAATATTTCACGAGCCACTGTAAAGTCTCATGTCATTGAAGATGGTTTTACCTTTGACAATCTTCTGGGGGAGGAATGGTGATGGGGAGGAGGAAGGAGTATGGAAGGAGTTAGACTGCTCTTTGTGTGAGCTCCTGGTCACAGTAGAGAACCGAGGTCTTGTGAAGAATTCAGATACCCCAAACTGGCACCTCATGGGCCCCCATGATTGTCTGGGAAAAGCAGACAAGCTTTGTTTCAGAGACATGAGCTTTGTAATGGGCCCAGGATGGTTGGGCATCCTGTAGGTCAGACCTGCCCCATGGGGCCCAAGCTGAGCTTGTGTCTTGGGGAGAGGTAAGTGTGATTTCAATCAACTAACCAATATATAAAGTATAAATACAAAGTAAACTCACAAGGAAGGTGACATCTGGGGGAGGCAGGGAGTGGAGCCTCCTTGCAAAGGGGGTGGACTGTGATGTTCATGGAATAGAAAGTACGTATTTGACTTATCTCCCCTCATGGGTCCTTTGTGGGGGAGGAAGGGAACCAGACTCTCTAGTCTAGAGCGAGCTTCATTCCTTTTAAAATAGTGATGGTGGACATGTCTTTTCCCCTTTTTCCTTTTCTGTCTTTCATTTTAACTATAGTACTGTTGGTAATGAATGGTGACCATCTGCCTGAGAGGGGCAGATGTAGATTCCCAGGAGTCTCTTCTCAGTTTGTACCATTATGGCCTTCTGTTCAATGTGGCCTGTAGAAAGTCAGCTCCTTGGAGGTAGGGGCATTTCTCCTTTGATTTATACAATGCCTTTCATGTCATAGGTGATGCACTAGAAGGACCAGATGCATCATATAATGCATTGTTAGACATGTGAAACTTGAAAAGACTTAGGTATTTCTACTTCATCCTTCATAATATTTTCTTGTATATTTGTTTTCAAAATTCCTTAGCATACTGACTCTAATAACAAAAGAAATGAAATGTTCTACCTATTAAAGTCAGATGTGTCAAATGACATAGGTTGCTCCTTCAAGACATTCCTAAATTCTGGTCCTTCTAGTGCTAGATGAATTGAATGAAATTGCCAACATCTGGTTCTGGGGTGTCTGTGGTCACACTACCTAATGAGTTTTTAAGGAAGTTGTAGTATGAGAGGCAAGGTAGCCTTAGCATCTCCATTATCTATCCAGCCGGATCTATACATCCACCATGTAACATAGTATCCAGGAGTAGGTAAATGATAGTAGTACCATTCTCAGACCTGGTCAGACCACATCTAGAGTATTGTAGCTCTAAGACACATCTGAAGGTGAGGAAATCTTAGTATTTCTGTCATCCATTCATCCATCTATCTTTCCATCAACTATGAAACAATGATGGTATTATCTATTAGGTGATAGTAATCTACCCTGATCAAACCATATCTTGAGTATTTTGTCCAGCCCTGGCATATAATTGAGGCAAGGAAACCTTAACATCATCTGTCTATCTGTCCATCCATCCATCCATCCATCCATCCATCTATCCATCCTTCCATCCATTCAAGGACCATGAAACATCGTATCCAGGAAGTACACTGATAATCTGGAGATCATTCATAGGCAGGCAGCCAGGTTGGTGAAGGGCTACAAGATCATGTTATATTTGGATCAAATGAAAGACCTGGGGATATTTAGCTTTAGAAGGAAAGAAACTAGTGAGTCGACCATAACTGTCTTCAGGTGTTTGAAGAGCTGTCATGTTGAAAAGAGATTAAATTTGATCTGCTTGTCCCCAGAAGACAGACTAATGACTTAAAATTGCAGAGAGGCAAATCTAGTTCTTACATAATGCTGATGACTGTGGTTGTTCAGTCGTTTCAGTCGCATCTGACCCTCTACAACCCCATTCGGGGTTTTCTTGGCAAAGATACTGGAGCGGTTTGTCATTTCCTTCTCTAATTCATTTTACAAATGGGGAAACTGTGTCAAATAGGGTTAATTTGCCCAGTGTCACACAGATGGTAAATGTCTGATGTCAGATTTGAACTCAGCAAGATGGAGCCTTCCTGATTCCGGGCCTGCTGCTCTTTGTACTATGGTACCAGCTAGTTGTCCCACCCGATGACTGGAACTGTACAAAAGTGGAAAGTTGCCTTGGGGAGGCATAATAGTTTTCTTGTCATTAGGAGGCTTAAAACTCCCCTTGTTGGATATGCTATGGAGGTGATTCTTGTTCACATTTATTTTGGACTCATTGGCCAATGATGTCCATTTGAGCTCTGAGATTGTATGAATCAAAACAAATACTAACTGTGTGCTCAACACTACTTCCTGCCACCATAAGGACAGAAAGAATTCAATCACAAAGAAATCAGAGAAAGAAAAAAGGACACATATGCACATTTTACTTTTGGATTAGCAAAGGACTTGAAATTTGTATGGTGCCCATCAGTGCAGGGGATAGTTGAACAAATTATGGTATGTATACTTAATGGGATGCTATCATGCCATAAGATATGATAAAGGGAATGGTGTCAGGGAAACCTGGGAAAACTTTTATGAACTGATGCAGAGAGTGAAGAGATCAGAACTAGGGGAATAATTTATATAATAAAAACACCATTGTAAAGAGAAACAGCTTTGTTTTTAGAACTCTGATCAGTGCAGTGGCTAACTACAGTTCCAGAGGGGAGTCATTTTGGATTATGCTACCCATTTCCTGACAGAGATGTGATCATCTCAGAGTGCAGACTGGGACATATTTTTCAATAATTCAGAAATTAGTTTTGCTCAATGACGCATATTTATTGTGAAAGTTTTGCTTTTCTTTTTTTCATGGATATGGGTAGGTAAGAAGGAGAGAAAATAAATTTTTGTTTATTTAAAAATACAATTCTTTAAAAAAGTTACCCATACATCCCTTTTCAGAGGGCTTGTAATCTAGTAAAATGGCATATACACAGGACAACCAAATGTGCAAATGTCTGATAAAACACACATATGGCAAGAAAGACACACTTAGATTTAAAAAGAAGAGACAAAGTATAGAGTGATGGAAAGAGTCGTGGGCTGAGAGATGAGACATTGCGTTCCAGATCCATTTTTAACCCTTTCTTTGCTATACAACCTTAGTTGAAGTCCCTTCCTCTCACTGAGATCAAGTTTTCCCTTCTATAACATGAAGGGGTTGAGGTAGGAAGGAATCTTTAAGATTCCTTTAAAAATCTGTGGTTCTATGTCTTAAGGCAACAATAAAAAGAAATCATGATGACATTGATAAGAATGATTAAAAATGATGATAAGGATGAAGGTATAGAGATTTCCTCACTGGGAGTCCCTAGCATTGAAGAGCAGGTCTGGGTGATGATGATTCTAAGTCATGGTAAGTGTAATCCCTGTCTGAAGATGTGACTTCATCTGTCTGGGGAATTCCTTGAGGTATAAATTCCCCTCTGAGATGCAGATAGGCGATTTTTCTATAATTGTAGATAGGTGGTGGTAGATACAGTGCTAGATCTAGAGTCAGGAAGACCTGAGTTCAAATCTAACCTCAGACACTTAGTGTGACCCCAAGTCACTTCACCTCTGTCTTGCATTTGCCTCCCAGGGTTATTGTAAAGATAAAATAATATTTGTAAAGTGCTTTTACAGAAATGTTACTATTATTACGCCATCTGGAGGCACTAAGAGATTCAATAATGTACCCAGGGTTACCCAGTTAGTACATAGTAGAGACAAAATGAACCTTTCTTCTCAACTCCAAGATTGGCCCATCTGTCTGCTACAGCATCTGCTTCTGTAGGAACAATGATTATGATGATGAAGATGATGGCATCTCCCTTTAAGGATTTCAACAAGCTTTCCTCAAAACACTCCCATTTGAGGTTGGACATTCAGGCGTTGTTATCCCTATTTTCTATTCCGGGAATCTGAGGGTCAGTAACTTGTCCAGAGTCATCTATTGTTGGCTGCAATCCAACCTGCGGCTTCTGACCCCAATATTCTTTCCAATGCATAACAATGTTAAACTAGACAGATCCACTTGTTCTGACTCCAAATCTATGGTTCATTCCATGACATCTTGCCCAATGGGCATTGGAATAATAGAATGTTAGGGTCCAGCCTTCCCCCCCTTTCACAATTCAATCATAAGATGATTGATCTAGAACCAAGGTTCACCTCAGAGGTCATCTAGGGCAGCCCTTTCATTTTACAGATGAAATTGTCAATAAGCATTCATTTAGCTCCTACTGTGTGCCAGGCATGGTGCTAAGCCACGGGGATACAAGGAAAGGCAAAGGACAAGAAGTTCACAGTCTAGATTACATTGTAAGGAGAGAAGACCTGGGATTTGAACCCAGGTCTTCTATCTCTGAACTTTGCTGCAATTCTGTGATAGCCAGGTCTGCTATTTTCTCCAGTCTTCAGCATCTCCTCTAAAACTCCTGGGTCTAGATCACTATGTCCTTTTTCTCTAACACAGGAGTCAGAGACAGGCTGCCCTGAGAAATCACCCTTCTTTAAAAGGCTGAGAAATATCACAGGACCCTGGGATACGGTTTAGAAAAGAACAAAGGATTTTGATGAATTTTTACTCTTCCACCCCTGCCCATTCCTTCCCTGGCCAAGTACATTTGTCACTGTTGGTTTGAGCTTTAAAGGCGGCATGTTGTTTCATGTGATTGATTTACAGATTGTGCCATGGTGCCACCATATCCTCATCACAATCCATTACCCCATCAGTGAAACTTCCCTTCTTGGAAAAAGAAATAAGAAAGAAGCTATTTCCCCATTAATTTTAGTGAATGTACTTTTGCCAGTGACTCTACTTGCCATTATGGAGAAAGAAATACTCTGGTCATAAATCATCCAGCCCCTTCATCATCCTGGTGCTGGGACATTTTGCCCTTCGACTAATTTGGTATTCTTTTGAGAGCCCCCAAAATCCATTGTTTCTGCCTTAATCTTCTGCCCTTCTCCCCTACCCCCACCCCAAGGTCTTGCTCAAGGTCCCTGGGGCAGGAATCAGAAGACCATGATCTCAACCCAGACCTTTGAACTCCAAACCTAGCCAGCCCGCTTTCCACTGTATCATGTTGTGATTCAACCCAAAGTTTAGGAGGATCTGGGAAACCCAGAGGAGAATAGTGATGATGTGGAGTTGAAGAGGCAGGACTTGAATCCTTTCTAGCTGTGTAATCAAAGGAAAGTCATTTGTCATCTCCAAGCTTCAGTCTTCTAATCTGTCAAATGGGTATCATGATATCTGGCATACCTGCCCTCCTCTCACAGAATACTAGGAGGTCCCAATAAGACAGTATATGGAGGAGCAGTTTCTTGACCTGACAATATGAATGTCAGCTCTGCTTGCAATAAAAATGAGGGTGATGATCGAAACAGTGATCTCATGGCAGAATGAGTAACTAGTTAGTCTCTGCCCAGATGGGGAAGCAAAAAGTGATATGACTAGAGTTATCCCCAAATGGGATGGGCTGATTGATGAGACGGAGTTGCTCATCACTGGAGGTATTCAAGAGGCATCCATTGATCAGGGATATTTTATCAATCACTCAATCACATCAATCAAATGAACTTTTATTATATGTATATATGCCTAGTATATGACAGACACTGTACTAGGCACTGGGAATTTGCAAACAATAAATGAAACATTCTGTTGCATTCTAATGGGAGAGACAGCAAGGACACATATAAGTATACACAGAATAAATAGAAGGAGAATACATCCAACGTGATTCAGAGACAGACAGCGAGATGAGCTCTGATGATTTGTGTATTTCTAGGAGGTTGGCCAGATTGCGTCCTCAGTCCCACCCACAGAGTTACTTGTGGGTCCCAAAAACCTTCCTAAACTGAAGGGATTGGGCCCCTATTTAGTTCTAGCTCAATGAATCTTTTATTTCCATTGGCTCTCTATCTTGTGTCTTGGACTTTTTTTGTGGAGGAGGAAAACAAAGCAATTGGGATTAAGTGACTTGCCCAAGTTCACACAACTAGTAAGTGGACTTTTTTTGGCCATAGATGGAAGGGACCTCAAAGGCTGTTTAGCCTGATCCCTTCACAGAGGAGGAAACTCAGTCTGAGGCTGAGAGGGGTTGAGTCCCTCACTTGTTTTCAACCAGTAGAACCCATATAAGATTGCATGCCATCTTGGGGAGGGAGGGGGGAGGGAGAGGGAGAAAATCTAAGACTTATGGAAGTGATTGTAGAAAACTGAAAACAAATAAATTAATTATAAAAACTAATCACTGATAATCACTACAAGAAAAAAGTGTCAGGCCTAGGAGTGAATCTTAGTCCTCTGAACCCAGAATGTTCTAATGCTTTGATGTTCTCTGACCAGATCTAATTTTATAAGAAATTTTCTGCATCCATAGGAAAGTCAGGAGGCACAGGTGGATTGTAGAGGGATGCCTAGAGTTTAGGATATCTACCTGGTTGTGAAGGTTTATACTCTTACTCCCCATCAATGAGAATAACCCAAAGCTGGCCCTTGTCTGAAGTAGGTCATAAAACTAGTAAGTGTCTGAGGTCAGATTTGAACTCAAGTCTTCCTGACACCAAGTCTGTCACTCTGAAAGTTAGAGACAAGTTGCCTATCTGTATCTGGGTGGGAATTTCCACCCCAGGGAATTCCCCACACAGGAACGAAAGTCGAAGGTTCAGAGAAGGAGTTATCATGAAAGTCAGATCCAAGTCATCCTTTGAAAATGGCACCCACTGGGTAGACTTTGGATTTCCATTTCCTCATAGACATGACACTGGCAACTTGAGTAACTGTGATCAGGTTGGAGTAGGAGAGAGATTCAACTTAGTTTATAGCAGCATGGAGCAATGGTTAGGGTCCCCCATGCCCAGGGATAGATCACCAGGGATCTTAAAAAAGATAAATCTGATCATTCAGCACTAAGACTGGCTTTAGAACTGTCAAAACTACCCGTGATGGTGATTTGTCTCCTGGAAGTCTACTCCTAGTGTTTATAGGAACTGGGTAATATTTCAGGTACCATCTAAACTTTACAGGAGCCTCTCTTCCATCACTGTCCCCAGGTTGCAAAGGGTTTTGAATGCTAAACAGAGGTCTCCATATTTGTTTCTGTAGGTAAGGGGGAAATGTTGGAATTTATTGAGATGGAGTGGGATGTGACATACTAGAATATGGGCTTTAGTTTCATGCTCTGTGAGATGAGGGAGTTGGACTATGTGACCTCTGGAGTCTCTTCCAGCTCTAAATCTGTGATCTGTGATCATATAATACCCTTTATAAGCAATGTCATTCTAATGCAAGATGGTGGCCAAGTCTTGGAGGTATTGTCATGTAGAGCCTAGAATGGAGCAAATACAAAATGGCCTACACCTATGTGACTTGGATAGTTGTAGCCCTTCTATGGGCCTTGCCTTCTTTCTTTGTACATTGACAGTTTTAGCCCAAGGTTCTGGAACTCCAATTATGGAGAGCCAACCCTTCATCCTAGCCTCATTAGGGATATGCTTCAGTCAATGGAACCAACTCTCCATTCATTCTTGGAGGCCCATCTGAGAATGGGGAGCAGGGTTGCACAATGATTAGTGTCCTGAGGTTGGTGGGTAGGACTTACTATTGGGGGCTTTTTTCCTCTAGGGTCTTCACTAACCTCAGATTACTGTGCAGTTGAGTAGATTTCCTTGTTATTGAAGAACAATCTCATCCTCTTGAGAGAGTGAACAACAGTTGCCACCTGAGATTAATTTAGAATGAATTACTTACACCCCATGTGATCTAGAACAAAGCATAATATTTGTCTGAGCTTCACTGTTCCCACCTGTGAAATGAGGAGATTGTACTAAATATTCCTTAAGGTTCTTTCCATTTCTGACTTTCAATGTTCTATGTTCCAAGAGGTCTCTTCAACCTTCACCGTTCTATGATGCTTGTTCTATGGACTCTCCTACTATCCCTATCACTGCTAATATTCCAGACCTTAAAGTCCCCTCTAAGCTCTGATATTCTGTGTTCTAAGGCTCTCCTCAACTTTGACATTCTTTAGTCTAAGGTTCTTTTCACATCTAACATTCAGTATTTAATGGTCTTCATCCCCTTCTAGTTTGGACATTACATGTTCTAAGACCCACATCCTGAACTCTGACATTCCTTGGGCTAAATCCCCTTCCACATTCCATAATCTGACATTCCATGTTCTTTTTTAAAAAAATTAATTTATTTTCTTTCCGTTTTCAACAATCACTTCCGTAAGTCTTAAATTTTCTCCCCTTCCTTTTCCCTCCCCTTCCCGAGACAGCATGCAGTCTTATATGGGTTCTACATATACATCCTTATTAAAATGTTTTCACACTAGTCATGTTGCATGGAAGAATTAAAATGAATGGAAAAAAACCATTATAAAAACCAAACCAAAACAAAACCCACTAGAAAATAGTCTACTTCATTCTGCGTTCCATTTCCATAGTTCCTGACATTCCATATTCTAAGGCCCTCTCTAACTAATATTCCATATTCTAAGGTCCCTCCCAGCTCTGACATTCCATGTTCTAAGGCCCTACCCAACTTTGATATTCAATGGTTCTTTATTAACACTGAGATTCAGTGTTCCCAAAACCCAATTCTGGGAAGGCATGTGCATCCTCATTTGCTTCTCACAATCTGTGAGGTGCATGTGCCATGCCGTTAAAATGCTCACTATTTTCCAACAAAGGATACTGACTCAGGAGGGTGCAGAGTTACAAAACTAGCTATTAAAAAAGCTGTTAGCTCAATTTGAGTCCCAATAGAGATTCAACTCTCTGTCTTCTGGCTCTTACTGTTTTCTCTGTGTCATCCAGATTCTACTTTTCTCTCTTTCCCACCCTCACTCCCGAGCCCCCATCAGAGCTGGAAGCTCACAGCTGATGCTCAGACATTTGTTGGATCCAGAGATAAAAATAAACCTACCTACTAGGTCATTAGTGCTACTTTCAAACTGCTTTGCACACAGTAAGTCATTTGTTCTCATGATAGCCCTAAGAGCTAGGCAGTTTGAATATTCTCTCTCCCATTTTAGTGATAAAGGAACTGAATTTAATAGAACCAGCATTCATTGAGTAACTGCTGAAATTCAGGGAGAAGTGACTTCATTTCAAACTGATTCAGCAAGTAGTTACAAAGTGCTTACTATGTGGTGTAGTAGATAGAGTACAGATGTACAGTCAGGAAGAGCTGAATTTGAATCTTGCCTCAATCATTTACTAACCGTGTGACCCCAGGCAAATCATTTACCCCCAGTCTCAGTTTCCTCATTTGTAAAGCTGGGATAAAAAGAGCACCTACCTCACAGAATTGTGAGTGTCAAATGATAGAAGGCATGGAAAATGCTTTGCAAAACTTACAGAACCATATAAATGCCAGTTGTTATAATTACATACAGTTCCTGGTGAAATTACATATGCCAGGCACTACGCTAAATGCTGGGTTTTGTTGTTGTGCAGACATTTCAGTCATGTCCAACTCTTTAGGACCCAGTTTGGGGTTTTCTTGGCAAAGATACTGGAGCGGCTTACTATTTCCTTCTCCAGTTCATTTTCAGATTAGGAAACTGAGGCAAACAGACTTGCCCAGGGTCACATAGATAGTAACTGTCTGAGGACAGGTTTGAACTCAGGTCTTCCTGACTCGAGGCCCAATGCTATAACTGCTGCACCTCCTAGCTGATCTAAGTGCTGGGTATCAAGGGATAAGAACAAACATTCCACTGGACTTGCCCAAGATCATATGGCTTGTAAGTGGTAGAGCAAGTGTGTAAGCTTCTTGAGGGCAGGAGTCATTTTCATGTTTGTCTTTGGATCCCTAGAAAAGTGTCTGGAGTACAGTTGGTGCTTAATTAACATTTGCTAATTGGTTGATTGAGTTTAAGATGAACCCTGACTCCGGTGCCATCTTTTTCCTTGTTTACTACTCTTAAAGGGTATTTTAGGAGAATAGATTTATCTTCATGGAAGGGAAAGGACTCTGAACTTGGAATTTGGTTCAAGTGGTGTCTCTGCCTCTTGCTTTCACATAACCTTAACCAAATCACTTCTCTGTGGGCCTCAATTGAGGTGTCTTCTTTTGCTAAAAAATTCTATGATCTTCTGGCCTTTAGAAGATATGTTAGTGAAAGAGAAAGGCTAGTGCTGAAGGAGATGAGATCAGTGTTCTCAGGGGCAGATTACAAAGAAAGCAGTTCTCCCAAGGATCACCCAGCCATGGACTCATAGAGACCTAGAGGCTACTTCAAAGAAGAGTCTAAAACCAAGGAAAATGGAAGCCATCCCTGCAGACTGTGTCATTTTAATAATGTTTAAATAAAACATGGCGGTGCGGCTGTGATCTTCACACCCGGACTGGCTTGTCAGCCGACTGGGTGAGATCATAAATAGTTAATAGACAACCACTTACGGCCCTACTTCTGTTAAATCCAACATAAATTATAAATGGCCCATGAATTATTCACTTGGTGTTACTTCGGACTGATTTTTCACCCTTGGGGAAAGAAACAAAATGAAAAGGAGAAACCACTGAAGTCCAGTGGGCAAAAGTGTTGATTTTCATGCCCAGAAGAATTGAGGTCCTTTTGATTTCCTTGCATTGGGCATGTACTCTGTAAGACAAATGTCTATATCAAATGAGAATTGGGTGGCCATGGTCAACGGTTGGTGGAATGTTATCAGTGAAAAGTTGGGCCAGGAAAGCATAATATCCTGTTTTTTTTAAAGGATGTCTGACCTGGACTTCCCAGTCCCACAGCTGTCCATAGTCCCCAACTTTGCAGCCTCCCAGGATGTCAGTCAGAAGGGGCATCAACAGCCATCTGGCTCAGTTCATACCTGACCAAGGAATCTTCTCTACAGTATACTAGACACATGGTCATTCATCATAGGTTGGAAGTTCTCCAGTAAGGGGTAAAATATTATATGAAGCTGACTCTTCCTCACTAAAATCCAATTTACTCACAAGTCAAAAAGACATCACCCTGTGATGTCATTTGTCCTCTTTGAAAATGAAGGTTAACCACAATCTATTAAGTACTGAGGATAGGATCTTAGGTTTAGCTAAAAGAAACCTTAGAGGCCAGCTCATCCAACATCCTAATTTTATAGCTGGGGAGATCAAAGCTCAGAGAAATGGACTTGACAAGGGTCATATGGCTAGGAAGTATCTGATGCAAGATTTGAATTCAGGCCTTCCTGACTCCTAGTCCAGGGCTCTATTTAAACACCTCCTATGCAGATCATCCCACTTTGAGATAGTTTTGATTGTCAAATTCCATCGTGGTTTCTCATGACCTGGGTCCATCTCATTCATTTCCATTCCCATATTCAAAATTCATTGCACAACCTCCAACATAGACTTTGAACCCACAATGCAAGAGCTTATGTTCACAGTTGAAAGTATTTCTTTGCATGAATGGATGTGAACTTTCAAGTATAAAAGTGAATTATTTTCATTGGGAATTGAGGTATTTAAGAAGACATTCCATATGGAGGGTACTTTTGGCCAGAGACAGGGTGTAAATAACACCTTTTATGGTCCTCTCGACAGAAGATAGCTCTCCTGATTACAGCTATGTTATCACAGTGTGATCGGGAATGGCTCAGCACATTAGAGACTCCATGTTTACAAATTGTTTTCACTTGCTGGTCTTAATGTTCCCTACATTCAGACTAAGCTGACAGTCGAAATGTAGAGAATTTATACACTTTGGGTTTTTTTTAAGCAGCTGAATGGTACCTTTCTTGTCTTTTCATAAAAGTTCCTCCACAAAAGAAGCATGACCTTTGAAGGAGTTTTAGATGGTAGAGGCAGGGTGGCACAGAGGACAAGAACCCTGCCCTTGAAGCTAGAATTTGATAGGTTTGGTGTTCACTGTGGGAGGCAGAAAAGTTATTTCTCCCTGGGGTAAAAGATAGGGCTCACTAGAATGTTAGGGCATTGCTTCTTTAGGAATCCGAGTTTGTTTTCTATCCCAAGGGGATCCTAAACCACAGGACATTAGTCTAGACAGTTATATATGGTCCTTGAGAAAAAAAGAGAGTAAGAGGAGGTTTAGGGAATTGTATCGGTTATTTAAGCGTTATTGGGTGTCCTTTATAGTTTTTTCTTTATATTTTGTGAGAAAAAATAAGGACTGTCCTATACATGACATGCATTGTTAACCTGAGTGCCTCTACAGGAACTTTGAAACCCATAACTCTGGATGCCTAAACAGAAGCTATATTCTGAGATTTTCTAAAGGCAACTCTGGGTGGGGGCAAAAGAACCATGATTTTTAGTACTATCAACAAGACTGAACCCAGTCTGTATAAGCCTGCATATCTTGAATCTCGTTTCCTCTACTATAATGTGGGGATGATGATTATCTCTCATTTCTCATTAGAAGCAACACTTTAGACATAAGCGAGCTTACTTAAGGAATTCTTTTCTTTAGTAGCTATTGGTCCTGTCCAAATTCCATCTGGGACACCATCTCATCAAATGAGCTCCTTTAGGATGAGGTATCTTGAATATCCAACATATTATCAATAAAGCACCTAAAGACTAATTGGCTCTGTAACTTCCCTGACTCAGATTTGTTTCTCAGTTGCAAATAGACCCTGGAGCAATGAATCAATGCCCACAGATGCTAATACCAATTACAAATAATGTTCTGGCTGGAAAAACTAGAAGCCAAGGGGACAAATACTAATCTCATCTCTTCTGGGACTTCATCTATTGAACTTTTGTTGCTTGGTACTTGCTGGAAATTAGAGCAACTTGCCACTGCAAAGTTAATTACTTAATTAAAAAAAATATTGATGGAATGGTGCAGGTGTACATTAAATTATTCAAATAACCCTGTCCAAATTGAGTTAATTAGATTATACTCCATATAATCACGTTTGGGGGTTTGGAAAGGTTATTCTGCCAACTGACAAGAGATCTTTTCAGAGAGAAATTGTTGTAGGAAACTGCACTTGGAAATTTTTTTTGTATTTTTAATAATTATTTTATTTGTTCTCAGTTTTCAACAATCGCTTCCATAACTTTTAAATTTTCTCTCCCTCCCTCCCCACTCCCCGCTCAAGACAATATGCAATCTTATATGAGTTCTACAATATATTCTTATTAAATACATTTTCACGAGTCATGTTGCATAGATTTAAAACAAATGAGAGAAGCCATGAGAAAAAACCAAACCAAACCAAAACTTAACAAAAGAGAAAATAGACTGCTTCATTTTGTGTTCTGACTATAATTCTTTCTCTAGATGTGGATGACATTTTGCATCATGAGACCTTTGGAAATGTTTTATGTCCTTGCATTTTTGTGAAAGGCTAAGTTTATCAGATACAGTCCTCCCACATTATGACTCTTTTTGTGTATAATGTTCCCCTTGTTCTGCTCACTTCACTCAGCATCAGTTCATATAAATCTTTCCAGGTTTTTCTGAAGTCCACCTGTTTGTCATTCCTATAACACAATAGTATTCCATTACATTCATGTACCACAACTTGTTCAACCATTCCCAAACTGATGGGCATTCCTTCAATTTCTAATTTTTGGCCACCACAAAAAGAACTGCTATAAGTATTTTTGTACACGTGGGTCCTTTTCCCATTTTTATGATCTCTTTGGGATACAGCCCTAGAAGTGATATCGCTGGGTCAAAGGGTAGGCAAACTTTTGTGGCCCTTTTGGTCATAGATCCAAATTGCTCTCCAGAATGTTTGGATCAGCTCACAG
This sequence comes from Potorous gilbertii, assembly GCA_028658325.1. Classification (NCBI taxonomy): domain Eukaryota; kingdom Metazoa; phylum Chordata; class Mammalia; order Diprotodontia; family Potoroidae; genus Potorous; species Potorous gilbertii. The sequence goes on from CM053773.1 coordinate 235,024,096, forward strand.
CTCCACCAACAATGAATGAGTGTTTCAACTCTCCCATATCTTCTCCAACACCTATCATTTTCCTATTTTGTCATGTTAGTCAATCTGATAGGTGTGATGTGGTACCTCAGAGTTGTTTTGATTTACATCACCCTAACCAATAGTGATTTAAAGCACTTTTTCATATGGCTATAGAGTCTTCCTCTGAAAATTATCTATTCATATCCTTTGACCACTTATCATTTGGGGAATGACCTGTATTCTTGTAAATTTGATTCTGTTCTCTATATATTTTAGAAATGAGGCCTTTATCACAGACATGAGTTGTAAAGATTCTTTCCCAGTTTTCCGCTTCCCTCCTAATCTTGGTTGCATTGACTTTGTGAAAAAACTTTTCAATTTAATGTAATCAAAATTATCCATTTTGCATTTCATAATGTCCTCTGTCTTTTGGTTGGTCATAAGTTCCTCCATTTTCCATAATTCTGACAAATAAATGATTCCTTGTTCCCCTGTTTTGTTTATAGTATCAGACCTTCTGCCTAGATCATGAACCTATTTGGACTTTATTCTGGTGTATGGTGTCAAACATTGGTCTATGACCAATTTCCACCACACTATTTTCCAGTTTTCCCAGGAGTTTTTGTCAAACAGTGAGTTCTTATCCCAGAAGCTGGGGTCCTTGGGTTTATCAAATAATAGACTGCTATAATCTTTGTCTACCCCTCTATTTCTTAGCCAGTACCAAGTGGTTTTCATGATTGTAGTACAATTTGAGATCTGGTATGGCTAGGCCACCTTCCCTAGCATTTCTTTTCATTAATTCCCTTGATATTCTGGACCTTTTTTCTTCTAGATGAATTTTGATATTATTTTTTCTAGCTCTATAAAATAATTTTTGATAATTTGATTGGTATGACACTGAATAGGTAAATTAAGTTAGATAGAATTGTCATTTTTATTGTATTAGCTTGGCCTACCCATGAGCAGCTGATGTTTTTCCAATTATTTAGATCTTACTTTATTTGTGTGAAAAGTATTCTTTTCAGAGAGAAATTGTTACAGGAAACTGAAATTTGAAATGTTTTTTGAAAAACAATTCATACCATACCTGGACTATGGGGTTTGGTTTGGGGACCTACAGTTTAGGGAGAACACTGACGAGCTAGAGAGTGTTTAGAGAATGACTAGGAGGTGAAGAGGCTTTGAATTCATAGCGTATGAAATTGAAGGAACTAGGGCTTGTTTGGCCTGGAGGATAACTATCTTTGTGTGAAGAGATGTCACTTGACAGTAGAATGAAAGCAAGATTGCGCTAGTAAATGTTCAACAGTCAGCTCCATAAACACAATTCACCAGAATATACTCTTAAGCTTAATCTGCATTATTAAGATTTTATTCATCATTTTCTTAAGTCCACAAAAAACCAAAATAATGTCAAGCTCTGATTTGTAGCATTTGCTGATTTCTGAGAAGTAAATCCCTTTGTTGCTCAGTTTTAGAATTAAGCAAAGTAGGATATAAAGAACAGGATTCAAAGCCAAGTTATGGATTGGCTAATGAGTTAGCAGCCCCAGGGCCTTATCTCAAAATATGTATCTGAGCCAGAAGAAAGTGAGGTGACATTTCAGGAAGCTGCATATGGCTGTGGAGAGAGTAGTGTATTTGGAATTAGGAGAGACCTGAGTTTGAATCTAACTGATGCTCACTGGTTATGTGGCCTTACATAAGACACAGTCTTTCTTCTGAGCCTCAGTTTCCTCCACCTATAAACTGAAAATTATCATTAATATTGTTTTTATCTATTATACCACTATCTGTTTATATATATATATATATATATATATATATATATATATATATATATATATCTGTTATATTATCTCTATATACTTATCTTTTATCTCTTATTACCTGTTGTCCTGTCTACCTCATAGGATTGTTATAATATTTCCGTCTTATATAGTATTACAGTGTTAGTATATATACATATGTAAGTATATATTTTATATGTTATACATATTTATATTATGTCATATATTATATATAACAAATATAAATCATATTTTATTATTCTATATAACTTTATATGTTATATATAAATTTAGTGTTTTAGAGACATGTAACTTGATCTATGTGATATTTCCTCTGCTCATACAGATGGCAGCCCTTCCATGACTTAGTTACTAGTCTCCAGGGTGACCATGCTTGAGAAGTTCCTTCCTCCTTGGTTAGCCTAGGTATGAGCCTCTATCACTCAACCAAGCTAGTCCTTTGGTAATGACAGTCATCACCAGACCTCTGCAGCTGAGTAGAGCCTTCCAAGGCTTGCCCTCCAGTGGTGCCGCCTTTGAGGACTCTGGGGTCACCTCTATAGCACAATGAGGTATCTATGGGACTTGGTCTTTAGCCGAAGACTAAGATGCAAGTGCTATGGAAATTTCAGATGCTTTCAAAGACTTTCCTTTACAATTTTGCATGCAAGCATCTTTTAATTTTTATTATACTATGTTATGGAAATGCTAGTTTTATTCCATAAAATTAAAATTTAAATAAATAAAAAAATTTTTTAAGATGAATAATTGAATGAGTGAAAAGCATCACTTAAGTGCTTCCTATGGGCCAAGCACTGGGAACATAAACACAAGAGTAAAACAGCCTTTGCCTTCAAGGAGCTTATATTCTAAGAGAGGAGACAACACCTCTGGGGGACTGGTGGCCAAGAAATGATTTAGGAAGCAAGGGAGAGGTCGAGGAGAGCTGTAGGCAATGCATTAATGCACCCTTTTCAGAGACAGTGGAGGAAATGAAGGACTCTTAGAAGCCATTTAGTCTATATCCTCCCCTACCTTAATTTTACAAGAAGGTGAATGGCCCACCTCTAGGGTCACACTGGAAGTTGCAGTAGCAGTGGAATCCAGTGTCTCAGACCACCCATTTCTCATGGCACCCCTTCCAACTTGCCCAAGGTGAACAAGGTGGGTAGAGCCAGGTCCTAGACCCAGGTCCTCTGCCATCAAATCACCTGACTCTGACTTTATCAATATTCTTTCTACTATATTGTGTTGCCTCAAGGGCATGCAAATTGAAACTGTTTGTTTTCCCCTCAGATTTGACCTCCACTCCATTTCCTTCCTCTATTGGGTTTCTCCCCTCCACTTGGTTTAATATCTCTCCCAAGGGAGTCGTCTCCTTCTTGTTGGTCACCCCTTTTGTGCCTTCTTGCCTCTTCTACTTGTTTTCCTATCACTTCTTAGTTTCCCCTTCCCTTTTTGGCTTTCCTTTTTGATTCTTGTAAGTTTCCAGTTTTTTTCCTTTTTAGTTTCCTCTCCCTCTCCTTATCCCATTTCTCTACTTGTTCTCCTTCCCTTTGCCTGGTATGAGGAGGAGGGAATGGATAGTTGGGGAGATCATAAGAAGAGAGAAACAAGAGAAAAAGTCACTGTTTTCTTCATGTCCAGCCTGTGTTGGATGTTAGAACACACTTAATTCAGGATACTCCTGAAGAGCTGACAATTTGGAATATATCCTTTGTTACTCAGAATCCTTTCACCTTTTTTTCCAACTCTAATCAGTTTTTATTTCTAGGTCTCATGCATAAATTGCTTCAGGAAGAAGACCAGTTCCAATATACCAAGACCACTAGAGAGAATCATCAAATGCTAGAATTGAAAGGGACCTTAAAGATCATCTGGTCCCATCTGCTACTCACTACAGGAATCTTTAGTAGATGGATTTTGTCAACCTGAAAGTTTCATTGAGAAAAGGCAACAGGCTAAATGCTTACATTTTTATACCTTAAAGTTAATGATTATGTGGACCCAAGGAACCAGAATTAAATCTGACTGGCTGGTGCAAGAATGATCAGGCTTAAGTACATTTTACTGTGAGAAAGGAACTTTCTTAGTTGAACAAATGGTAAATTTAGTGAGACAAGACAATTTAAAAAGTAGTATCATTTGGAATTTATATTCCAGGATGTGTGAATTTGCTCTGTGTAGCATATATCTCTGTGATGCATGATAAGGAGAAAATCCCACCACCCTGGTGGCAGACATCCTGTCATAAACAAGTTTTTGAAGTTGCTGACACAAGAAAGAGCATTTTTAACAGAGTTGATAAAGTTTCAATTAAAATTATGACCCAAGATATCTGTGTTTTCTTTACCATTAACATGCCCTAAGATGTGGAAAAACGTTTCATAGTGTCTTGGGTTAAGGGTCTCATAAGGAATGCTAAGTCAGCCCCATCTGGTTTTGTTGATATAGGAAGAGGTATTCTCTGAGTTTACTTCAGAGAACAAAGAGACTGTTAAGTCCAGGTTTAATCTGAGCTCTAGCCCTTATTAAAGTTCAAAATCTGTATTAAATGATTATCAATTTCTAACCTTTATTTTAAAGCCTCTACATGTGCAACATCAGCATGAAGATCTCCACTTTCTAGTCAACACAGATTTCAATCCATCTTTGACTTACTCTGATTTCCTGGGAGGGTTGCCTACACCACAGAGAGGTTAAAGGATATGCCCTGAGTCACACAACTGTTATGTGTCAGAGATGGAATTTCCCCCTCGGATCTTCTAGATGGCTGCAATAACCCTCCATCAGCTGAACCACACTGCCCCTTCAACATTCCATGGGGATAATATTAATACTTATGCTACATAGCACATAAAGTTGTTGTGAGGATATAATTTTGTAAACCTTAAGTTGCTATAGAAATGGGAAACGTTATTATCATGATAGCCTCTAAAGGTAGTTCATTCCCATGTTGGACAGCTCTAGGTGCTAAGAAGATCTTCCTTATGTTGAGTGCAATCCTACCCTAAAGTCCTTAAAACATCCCTCTCTAACTTGGAATTCTTTTCTCTCATCTCCCCATGTAAATGAACCTTACCCATTCTTCAGCCTGAACTGACAGTCTTTGTCTGCCAGGTTACCCACTCAAATCTCACCTTTTCAGCAAACGCCTGCATCCTTCACTTTCTGAACCTTAATGTAGGTTACTTTGAGGCTTCTCTTGTATTGCCTTGTGTTTTCAGTTAGCTAATAAGCTTCCTCTCTCTCCAACTAGATTGTAACCACCTTGAGAACAAGTACTAGGGTTTATATAGAGGCAGCTAGGTAGCACAATGGGTAGAGCACTGGAACTGGAGTCAGAAAGACATGAGTTCAAATCAAGCCTCAGATACTCAGATTAAGCCATGTGACCCTGGGCAAGTCTCTTATTTTCAGTTTCCTTATCTGTAAAATAATAGCACTTACCTCACAGGGTTGTTGTGAGAATCAAATGAAATAATTTTTATAAAATGGCTGAAATAAAGTAAGTGCTTAATCAATGCTTATTTCTTCCAAATTTGCCCAGACTGGGAGCACAGGAGACATTCAGGGATATTTGTTGAGAGTCAGGGTCTTGTAAAACAAAGAGCGTCTCATTTACCATTTTTATACCTTTGCACAGATGGGTCCCCTAAACCTGGCACTCTTTCCTTATCTCTGCTTTTTAGAATGTCTAACTTCCCACAAGGCTCAGATCATGTGATACTCTCCTCAGGAAGTCTGTCATTAATAGTTTTTAATTTATCTTTAAATTAGCCCAAGTATGAGTCCCTGTATACAGTTCCACTCTCCCATAGCAATGTAAGTTCCCAGAGAGAGTTGCCTGTTTATTTTTTGTCTGTGTCTCTGATGCTTAACCCAGTACCTGTCATATAATAATAGGTTCTTAACAAATATTTTTATTCACGTATTTACATATTGTATCGATGTAAGTGTCATTAAGACAAATGCAATGTTTTTTTGTGTGTTTTGTCCCCGGCACATTATAGGTGCTTTTGTTAGCTGAATGGGATTAGAAGAGATTTTATCTGGAGTCAGGTAGTCGGTGAAGAAGCATTTAATAGGCACCTTCTGTGTGCTGGGCTGCTGTATGCTAAGTGGTAATCATAGGACCATAGATTTAGAGGTACAATGGATATCAGACATCTAGCTTCACCCCATTGTTTCACCAAAGAGGAAATTGAGAACAACTTTGAATATGGTGGCTGGTCCCCTCAAATCAAACAGACAGTAAGTGGTAAGATCCTCTAACTCAGGATCCAGTTTTTTCTCTTCATTATTTCATACAGCCTCAAGAGATCCTGGGTTGTGCCATTTACTAGCTGTGTGACTCTAATCAGATTTCTTAAGCATTCTGGACCTCAGTTTTCTCCTCTGTAAAATGAGGGGATTGGACTAGATACTCTCTAAGGTCCCTTCCAGCTCTGAGTCCTTTGATTCAATGAATGAAGGATGACTTCTCCCAAATATGGGACTCCTTAAAGGCAGGAATGCAAAGTGGTTAGCCAAGCATGGATCTAGCTTCCATCCTTTGGCTAGATCCATGCAGAGTACCTGGCTTTATTCTATTTTGGGTCCCTATACAGAGATATGATCTCTGAAGTAGAGAGAACCATAAGTGGTCATTTTTGTATCCAGGGAAAACAGCATAAAAGGTTTCTTCAATTTATTTGAGGTAGCAGGATGGAGATGGAGCAGGGTTGGGAGGGAGTGGGAGGCAGAGATTTAGAATGCAGCTAGTCTGTCTCAAAGGAGTTGAAGCCTGTGGTGGGGGTGGGACCAGAGAGCAGGACAGGACCAGACCAAGAAGAAATTTATATGAGCTGTGGTTACTCAGCACAGAAATCCACAAACTTATTTATGGTCTCCCACTTTAATGAATCATTCTTGCTAAGTTCTAATAAGCTTAGTTGTTTCTCTGCTATAAAATTGGGACAAAATAGCACTGACCTCACAGAGCTGTTGGGAAGGGCAAATGAAATAATAATTGTGAAGTACTTGGCACAGGGCCTAGCACATAGTAAATACTATATAAATGTTAGTTATCGTTGCTATTGTTACTGCTGAAGGACTGAAATTGCTGTCATGGCCCCTCTAAATTTTGATGCCTGAGGACAAAGGCTCAGTTGTCCTGCCCTAGTTACAGCTCCATATAAATTATAGAGTGAATGGCCTCCATAGAAGACTTTTCCTATCTCTCAGGCAGTCAATAACCTGTGTCCCCAGCACTTCAAAGCTTTCTCCCCCCTGAGCTGTGTTCTGAAGATACTGAGTTCTCTTAACTTTTTATTTCATTGTCAGCTACCAAGCAGGTCATGGTCTCCTCTTGGAGGAATTATTGAACCACTTGAATGCTAAGCCATTTTTGGAGTGCTGAGCTCAGAAGAATTATATTTTCCATTGCCCTCAACCCAGGGAAGTGACATTTCCTGTGGGACTACATATATATCTAGTAGCTCTAGTTAAAAAAAAATCATCCTGCTCAATAATTATGTATTAACTGCCTACTATGTGCAAAGTGCTGGGGATACGATAGCAAAAATGAGACAATAGAAGCCTTTGAGGAGCTCCTCTGTCCTACTGAGGATGTGTAAATGGAAGAGGAAATGTAGAGTCCTTTCAGGAGAAAGAGAGTGCTAGCAGCTGGGGACCAGAAAAGGCTTCCTGTAGGAGGTTGCTTCTGAGCTGAGCCAAGCCTAGGAAGAAGCCAGGGATCCCTAGAGGCAGAGATGAGGACAGAGAATAGTCCAGGCATGGAGGGACAGCCTGGACAAATGCATGGAGGTGGGAGAGGAAGGACCTAATTTGAGGAATAGTAAGCAGGTGGATTTGGCTGGAATACCGATGACATGAAGGAGAAAAATATGAAGCAAATTAGAAAGGAAGGTTGGTGGTAGGTTAGTAAGAGCTTTAAATGCTGAGCCCAGGAGTTTGTGTTTTATCCTAGAGGCAGGAAGGCAAGAATCTTGCTTAGCACTCTTCAGCCAAGGAGTGACCTATGCTTTAGAAAGATGATTTTGGTGACTGGGGAGGTTGGATAGAAGAGGAGGGAAAAAACTTGTCTGGGGTCAAGGCCCAATTTTGCCCAGTCCTCTAGGTTGATTTACTTTTGCAAAGAAGAACACCAATTCTCAGGTCAGGAAGATCTGAATTCAAATCCCACTTCAGATACTTACTAGCTGTGTGACCCTGGGCAAGTCACTTCACCTTGTTTGCCTCAGTTTCGTCATCTGTTAAATGAGCTGATGAAGGAAATGGCAAACCTCTCCGGGATCTCTGCCAAGAAAACTTGAAGTGGGGTCAAGTGGGGAGAGTCAGGCATGACTGAAACAACTCAACAATAAGGTATTTGGACTGTCTAATATTCATGGTCTCTGCCAATGCTGACATCCTGAGTTCTGAGGATCTTCCTAGGCTGACCTTGCTCTGCTTCTAATGTCCCTGAAACCCCTGATGTTCTATGTTCTATGTCTCAAGGTTCTTTTTAACTTTGCTGGGCTCTAAAATATCTTCCAGCCCAGGAATCCTCCATTCTGTGTTCTAAGGCCCCTTCCATTCTATGTTCTTTGTTCTAATACCATTTCCATCTTCTAAGATCCCTCTCAGATCTAACATTCCATTTTGTGTGATTCTAACTGCCTTACAGCTGTAGCATGTAGTGAGTTTATAAATGGTCATGAGTAACCAATCCGACTGTTTAATCAATAGGTCTAAGTGTTGTCTTCTTAATTGGACTGTAAGTTCTGTGAGTTCTGAGTGTATGATGTTCCACAGCATTGTTGTTTAGTTGTGACCACATCTGGGGTTTTCTTGGCAAGGATACTGGAGTAGTCTGTTATTTCCTTCTCCAGCTCATTTTACAGGTAAGGAAACCAAGGTAGATAGATGGGTTGAGTGACTTGCCTAGGGTTGTATAGCTAGTCAGTGTCTGAGTTCATACTTGAACTTAGGAAGATGAGTCTTCCTGACTCCAGGTCCAGTGCTCTATGCGCTATGGCACCACCTAGTTGCCCACAACATAGGAAGAGGCTTCTATATGCAATATATATTCAATAAAATTTGTTGGGTGATTGATCAGGCTGCAGAAAGAACATAGCCCTTGTCTTAGGGGAGTGCAGAAAGAAATTTGCCTTAACTTTCAGCTTTGGCTTTTGTTAGCAAATACACACTCCATCTCCCAGCAGTGAGATGTGGTAGAAACAGCCCTGGATTTAGAGTCAGGAGAACTGGTATAAACTCTACCCCTAGAGACCACATGACCCTGGCATCAGTTTTCTTGTTGGAACACTAGATGACATCTTGTACTTTGGACTTGAAAGTGAGCTTAGAGATCATCTAATCTACTCCCTGACCCTGCCCTCGTTTGATAGATGAGCTAACCATAGTGCAGAGTTTCAGAGGGTTGAAGTTCACTCAGCTAGAGGCATAGCCAGATTTTGAACCTGTATCCAGACTTTTCATTCGAGGCTGTGGTGCAGCTAAGTGTCCCCCCAACTGTGCAGTTCTGTGGTTATGAATGTCACTCTCTATGTCCCATGCATGTGCACACAATGGCCTTTGTCATAGCCCCAAATTACTTTCTACATCTCAGTTACCAGGGCATCCATCCCTCAGCTTGTTTCTGGTACAGAGATAGAGTGGACAGTAGATTTCTCTTGATTATTTAAGCTTTGCTACGTATAGTTAATCTTCCAACTGCCATGAAGTTTTAACATTTGTGTTGTCTATAATGGTAAGAGATGCAATGTGACATAGTGACCGGTGGAGTAATGCTAGAGCCTGGAAGATTTTGGTTTGAGTCCTGTCTATGACACATTCTAGCTATGTGACCTTGGGTACTTCTCCTGACTTCAGAACATTTCCAGGCAACTCTCTTAAACTGCAAGTTACATATGCATTGCTGAATCTATGCAATGAGACTTTCTCACACCAAGTTTTAACTTGATCAAGAAATAAGAAGGAAGAAAGGAAAGAAAGAAAGAAAGGAAAAGAAAGAAAGAAGAAAACAAAGATAGAAAAGGAAGGAAAGAAGGAGGGAAGGAAGGAAAACAAAGAAAGGAAAAAAGAAAGGAAGAAGGAAAAAAGAAAGAAAAAATTAAGAGGGAAGGAAAGAAAGCAGGGAGGAAGGAGGGAGGGAAGGAAGAAGGAAGGGAAATAAAGAAAGAAATATGAGAAAAGGGAGGGAAGAAGGAAGGAAAGAGGGAGAGAGAGAAAAAGAGGAAAGGAACAGCAGAGAAGAAGAGAAGGGAGGAACAGATAGATAGAAACAGTTACAATCCATGAATCAACAAGCATTTGTTGAGAGATTACTATGTACTAGACAGAAAGAGAGAAAATGAAAATACTGATACCCACATACATGGCCTTCTCCCCTAGCCAGATAGGACTTTTGCTAAAGCAAGAGATAGAAACGGAAGATGGCAGGAGAGAATCCTTGAGGGAATAAGGCATTTGGGACCTTGAAAAGCTGAAGGACTGTGGGCCAGCTGTTGGAGTGACTCCCAAGCTTTGACAACTGTGGTGATATGTGGCTGAATAAAGGCTCTTCTGACTGGCAATACCCATGCTGCCAAAGCTGGGTGCCTCATTGGGATTCTCCCCACTTCCCAGCATCTCTTTGGCTGTGCTCTGGGGAAATGACTCGTGACCCAAACCACCACATGTCATCCTGGCTGCCAGCTCTGATAATTAAAACCAGTACTTTCATTTCCCCAACCGTGGAAGCTGTTGCTACCATAATCCTCCCTCCTGAAAGTTTGCAAATGGGAACACTACATCTGTCCTTGTTCAGGCAATTGATGGCTGGCAGCCTGGTTTCTGTGTGGTTGGGAAGAAGGATTGACTTTTCATGTTTGATTTCAGTGAGAGATTGGATAAGTGATGCAGCCTCCATGATTATTAAAGTTTGGCTTTGGTTTGTAGGTGACACTCACCTCCTTCCTAAAAGTAACCCAGAAAGGCACAGGGAAAATCATTTGGGTTCCTGCCTGAGGAAACTAATTTCTTGGGTGGTAGGGAGAGGACAAGTCTGACACTGTCCTTCTGTTAGACATGCTCTGAACAACAAAGTTCAGAGAGAGATTCTCTTTGTTTCTGGAGAGCATAAAAAATATTCTCTTTCTCCAGTTCTCCGATGCTTATCACAGTGGCCAGTGTTTCAGAATGTTCACATCCCATTGGTGTACAGAAGGCTCCAAGAGTGACAGATCTTGGGAAGCCCTGAGTCATCTACCCTTGCCTTTCCAGAGTGGGCCCTTTTGCGGATGAGGAAATTGATGGCCAGAGAGGTCAAGTGATTTTCCAAATGTCACACAGCTAGTGAATGGCAGAGCTCATCTTCAACCCCTACTCCTCTAAGGCCACATTTAGTACTTTTTCCTTTGGGCTGTGCTGACACTGGCTTCTCTTCCATCACTTAATACATTGCTATTATTTGCTCTAGCATATAATTAAGCCCAGCAACATATTGCTCCTTCCTGGACCATCTGAGCTGCTTTTATGTTCTCATATTTATAGTTTATGCATTAGACCAAAGGGTAAAATCTATTTTAAACTCAATACAATAATATTGTATCTCTTTAGTAGAGAGGGGGCCAATGGAGTCAAGTGGACTGAACACTGAGCTCCCTTGAGTTCCCCTGAGATTTAGTAATCTGGGAATAGGGAGGCAGTGTGGAACAACTGGGAAAAAGTAGTAGGGTTGGTATTGGGGGACATGGATTCTTCTCCTTGTTATTTTACATGTTAGCAGTGTGACCTTGGGCAAATAACAGCCTCTTTGGGTCTCAGTTTTCCCATCTGTTAAATGAAGAGTAGCTGGCCTTTCAGGTTCCTTTCATCTCTAAATCTATGATCAGATGAGGCTTGGACAAGTCACTAACTCCTCTAAATGTCCCACCTGTAAAATGGGTACACTAATGCAGCGTCAAAGAGTATGAAAAGTGAATTGTGCTTGAAAGATATGTCACTCAGCTGTCGTCTGCTTCCTGTACCATTTTGATCAAGTTATCTGACTTCCCAGCACTTCAGTTTCCTTATCTGTAACATAAGGAGGTTGGGTTAGATCCCCTTGATGATTCTTTCCAGCTTTAAATTTAGGATGCAAAGTTTGCACCACCTACATCGTAGCATTGTTAGGAGGAATGGTTTTAAACTATAAATTGTGATGAAAAGGCGAGGTCCTACTGTTCATAGCATTCAGAGACTCCCTTTGGCAGTAGTCTTACCAGATCCAGTCATCCTGATCAATATCTGGCCACTGGACCTGGATGACTCTGGAGGAGAGAATGAGGCTGGTGACTTTGCACAGCCCCCTCTCACTTAAATCCAATTCACTTGCAAGTCATGGCATCACCTTCCTGATGTCACTGGTCCTATTCAAGTACAAAGGACAAAAACAGTGCCATTGGTTCTTCTAGCACTCACTCAGTCCACTCTGTGCATTTCCCTATGACTGTCTTTACCCCTACTTGCCTGGATACTCCTTTTGAGTTTAATATGAATTATTAACATTTCTTCCATTATTTTCTCAAGTCCAAATGATCCACAGAACACTAAATCAAACCCTTATCTGTAGCGTTTGTGGATTATGTTGGCATAAGAAAGCCAACAACTGGGTCTCTGGAACACTGCCTTTGCAGTATCTAGATATGCAGAGGATGGACAATTATTTGTTAAGAGATGGTAGAGAAGAATGAAATCCTACATAAGACAGGAGATTGGACCAGTTGACCTCAGAGGCTTCTTTCAACTCAAAAAGTTCCTTTTGTGTGATTGATGTTGTGGGGGGATAGACGTACACCTTAAGATATCAACCATACCCTTCAAGAACTTACACTCAGAGCCCAGCCTCCTAGATATGTCACAAAGACAGCAGAGAAAGATAAGCTTCTCTTGGCTTATCCTTCCTTCCTCTGAGGACAGATTGTACCTTTCAATTAGAGAAGGCACAAATATTGAAGGGAATGGGATCATTGCCAAAAGCTCATTATAAAGGGACTCTTTATGGGGTGAGAAGAGAACACAAGTGTCATGGTTCTGATACATATCAGGACCTTTTAGTTACTTTCAGAAGATGCTGAGATTTTCAGCTTTTAATCATTTCCACAATGGCATGTCCTGCAACCTCAGAAATCATTGTCTTAATCCCTGGTTGTTATTCTACCTGGATGCATGGTATTTATTGATCTTCTCTCCCTCTACTTTCCCTAGCACCAATTACCTTCTCCATCTCATTTGTCAGAGAGACAATTTTGATTTTAGTCTAAGCCTGGGGAAAGGCAGATTCTGTCATTGATTGCTACCACCACCCACGGCCCCATTCTGTGCCTTCCCCAATCAATTCCCAGCTGAACTTCTCCAAGAGTACAAAAGTATTGAAAGGTTTTGATTTGTCTAAGGAGGGTAGAGATGGAGCTGGCTGTCTCTTCTTTACTGACTTAAGCCTTCTGTAGACTGGACTTCCACATAAATAAGGAGATGATTGTAACTCTTTTATTTTATTCAGGGGGCTTGGAGAGACAGTTGAAAACTGGAACTTTTCTCTAGAGAAAATTAAGGAGTCCTCTTTGGGAGCAGAAAGGATTGTAACTGGTAGGACGGAACCTCAGTATACCATCGGGATTGTTTCTATGTTCCTAGAACATCTCATTGATTGGCAACCATTGGGAGGTGAGAGTAAGTCTGATGAATAGGAAAATAGTGGATAGATGGACAAAAGGGAGAGCGTTTAGGGGAGAAGGGGAACAATCTGTTACTGACACATTCCAACTTAGATTATTATATCTTGGCCCTTTAGTTCGATAGCGAGTGAGGATGTGTGTGTGGAGGAAAGGCCACTATTCATGCCAGCAAATTTAATTCAGCTGGCTTACCTAATATGATATGATGGATGTCTGAATTACCTACAGTGTCAGTGAGACCTTGGTCAGACCTTTGATGTATGGTATAGTGGACAAAGTGTTGGATCTGGAATTGGGAAGATCTGAGATAAAATATGACCTCAGATACTTCTTAGCAGCTGTGTGACTCTGGGCAAGTCGCTTAACTTCTGCCTGCATCAGTTTCCTCATTTGTAAAATGGAAATCATAATGGTAGTTCACATTGAGCTTCCTAAACTAACCCATTTCTGTCTCAATCAAAGTGGCAGTTAGAATAATCAGATTATGAGAGCTAGAGGAAACCCTGAAACAGAACACAGAATATTAGCTTTGGAAATGATCTCAGAATATTGGATACCAGAACTGGAAGAGATGTCATAAAATAGCATGTAGGCTATTAAAACTGGTTAGGAAGCAATAGATCTGTATCCCAAAGAGATCATAAAAGTGTGAAAGGATTTTCATGAACAAGAATATTTATAGCAGCTCTTTTCATGCTGGCAAAGAACTGGAAATTGAGGGGATGTCCATCAGTTGGGGAATGACTGAATAAGTTGTGGCACCTGAATGTAATGGAATACTATTGTGTGATAAGAAATAATGAGCAGGAGGATTTCAGAAAAACCCGGAAAAATATTATATGAACTGATGCCGAGTGAGGGTAGCAGAGTCACAAGAACGTTGCACACAGTAACAATAACATTGTATGATGATCAACTATGACTGATTTAGCTCTTCTCGGCAACACAATGATCCAAGACAATACCATAAGAGTCCTGATGGAAAATGCCATCCACATCCAGAGAAAGAACTATGGAGTCTGAATGCTGATCGAAGTATACTATTTTCACTTTTTTTGGTGAATTTTCCCTTTTGTTCCATTTTTTCTTTCACAACATGACTAAAGTAGAAATATGTTTTACATGATTGCACATGTATAATCTATGTCAGATTGCTTTCCATCTTGGGGAGGGGGGATTGGAGTGAAGAAAAAGAATTGGAACTCAAAATATTATAAAAATGAATGCTGAAAACTAAAAAATTAAAAACAACTTGTTGGAGACCTTAGAGATCCTCATTTTAAAGATTAGGAAACTGAGACCCAGAGAGCAAAGTTCACTTCCTGAAAGTCATGATTTCTACCAAATGAAGGGACCACATCAAGTTAATTTCAGAAATGAATCCTTTTTGGGAGAAGGACCCATTCGTGTGCTACATTTCAGAGTCCAGTCACCTCACTTTCACATTTACCAATATTAGTGGATTGAAAAAAATTTCAAGTTGCATTTCCATTTAAATTGAAATAACACATGTCAGGGGTGTCTTGATAATTGCCAGCCGGAATAATCATGCTCTGATGTGAGGAAGTTTATTGTCACTTTATTTGGTGCAGATAATTTTTGCATTTGAAATTTAATTATGTTGATATAATTATCCCCCTGTCAGGAAAATTGGGTGGCACAGATATGTCATGTTTGAATTTGAAGAGAAGGATGAAACATGCACCATTTTTGAAGGAACAAATTGACTAGATAGGATGAAGAACTCAGGAGCTGGCATTTGGAGTCCATCTTAGGAGGGCAAGCTGAGCTGTGCAGGGTTTGAGCTACTCTCACTGCATGTTCTGACTCCCGCCCCAATGGCTATTTGAAAAGATTGGGAAAGAGCTTTATTCAGTGGAATTCTGAGTCTATAAAGTAGAACCTTCTCATGTGGCCACTACTAGTTTTATGTCCAAATTCCCAGGCTATATGATTCAGTGGTTCAGAAATCAGAGAGGAAGGAAAGAAAAGAAGGAATGGAGGGAAGGAATAAGGAAGAGAAAAAAGAAGGGCAGGAAAAAAGGAAAGGAAGGAGAGAAATAAGGAGAGTAGAAAGAAAGAAGGAATGAAGGAAAGGAGCAAGATAATTAACATTTATTAAGTGCTCACTCTGACGTGGGCACTGAGGATACAAATATAAAGAAAAAGAAAGACAATCCCTGACCTCAGGGAGGCTTACATTCTTTTTTAAAGTAGTAGTTTACATTTTTTTCCCAATTACATGTCAAGAAAATTTTTATCATTCATTTTTACAAGATTCTGAGTTCCAATTTTTTTCTCCCCCCCTTCCTCCCCTCCTGTTTTCTGAAAATAGTAGGCAATTTGACATAGGTTATACATGTACTGTCATGTAAAACATATTTCCAAATTCGTCACAGTTGTGAAAGAAAAAAACAGAACAAAAGAAAAAAACACAAAGAAGAATAAAATAAGTGAAAAAATATGCTTTGATCTGCACTCAGTGACTCATCTGGATGTGGATAGCATTTTCTTTCATGAATCCTTTGTACTTCTCTTGGATCATTTTGTTGCTGAGAAGAGTTGAGTCATTTGTAGTTGGCCATTACACAATGTTACTGATAATGTATACAATGTTTTGCTGTTCTTCTCATTTCACTTTGCATCAGTTCATACAAGTCTTTCCGGATTTTTCTGAAATCTGACTGTCATCATTTCCTATTGCACAATGAGGCTTACATCTATGTGACACTATCTAAAAGGGAGCTGAAAGTGTAGAAGGGATGATGAAGATACCTAGCATGGGGACATGGTTTTTGGTAGTCAGAAAAGTCATGAGCAGAAGCAAGAGGTTAATGAAATCTGGATAGCCTACAAAGTGGGGATTTCAGGAGGAACTTACCAATGAAAGAAGAGTCTGGTCTGCTGCAAGGACATTCTGGGGTGAGAAAGTTTCAGGAATAGTTGGGCAGAGCTGGGAGGTGGTAGAAAGAGTCATTAGAATATCAAAGCTGAGAAGGATTTTAGAGGTCATCTAATCAAATGTCCTCCTTTTACAGAGAAGGAAATTGGGGCCTAGAGAGGGGAAATGGTTTGTCCAGCACTCAGTGACTTAGTAGCCAAGCCAGATCCCCATGATTCGTTACTCTGGTCCATAGCCTCGTAGAATATCAGAGTCAGGAGCAGAGGGTTAGGAAATTTGAAAACATGGGTGGTGGCAGTGAGGAACCTAGGCAATATGACTCAATATGCAGGCAAGGAATTTGGGCAGCAGGTATGCCTCATTAGCAGGAAAAATCAGCTTTACCTCTACCTCTGCCCTGCAACTTGTATATGCTTCTGTGTAATGGAATTGGTATCCTTTCCAGCCCTGGGCTTTTGTGGCCCCTGAACACTAAGATCCCATAATCATTACCAGATTGTCTAAATCCCAGGATGATCCTGTTACTCCTATGAACCAATCATTCAGAGCTCTAATCTGGGAAATAAAGATGCCATAGAACTGGAAAAGGGTAAATGTCTCAATTTAAAAAAAAAAAAGGAAGAGGAGTCTGAGTAGTATAGGCTAGTGAGCTTTGCCTTCTATTCCTAGAAAAAAAATCTGGGACATGTTGCTAAGGGAATGGTTAGTGAATAAGCAGAAAGGATGCAGTGATCACAGAGAACCAGAAAGAGATCAGAAATTTGGCCCTGGAAAAGAATTAAGAAAATATCCCAAGGAGCAACTAGGTGATGCAGTGGCTAGAAAACCAGCCTTACTAACTGTGAGACCTTGGGCAAGTCACTTAACTACAATTGCCTTACCCCAAAAATCTCCCTCTCCCTTTCCCTCCCCCGCTCTCTCTCTGTATCTATCTATCTGCCTGTCTATCTGTCTGTCTGTCTATCTATCTCTCTTTCCTATCTTTGCAGAGGTGGGGGCCTATAGCTGTAAAATATTTTATATACTCAGCCACAGTTGATGTGTTGGCTGGTTTTACTGAACCACTCCTCCCCTTTCCCCCTTCTTTCATTACTTGGGATGGCTGGTTGGATATTGAGGAAGGTATATTGAAAAATGAGAGTGGTATAAAAATAGAATGTATCAGTAAAACAAAGTATTTTTTTTAAAGAAATTGAAGTGGCTTTCACTTAAATTAACCTCATGTCCCTTTTGGATATCCCTCTTAGTTCCCACATAGGTACTTAAAGAAAATGCTTCCCACCTAGAGCTGGACACCAACTTGTGCCACACAACCAATGACCCCCATAAAGCAGGGAAATTATTCTATTGCATATTTCTATTAGACTGGAACCAATGACCATATTTGCCACAATTGTACCTCAGAATAGTATGACTTCAGCTCTATTCAGCCACTTCATGGCATTTATTTTTCACACCCATAGAGTCCTATCTGTAGGTTACCTTGATTTTAACAAAGCACTTGACAATTTCCTTACAATTGCTATTCTTGTAGAAAAGTTGGAAAGATGTAGGGCAGATAGTTGGTCAATAAGCAGTTATTAAACACTTACTGTGTGCCAGGCAATAAGTGCTGGTGAGAGTAATAGTAAGGTTTGATCAATTTGAAACTGACTGAATGGGTGTTTCAAAAATTTAGTTATTGTTACAAGTCATCATTTAAGGAGGTTCCTACAGAGTGGCCCAAGGGGCTGTGCTATCCCTTCATTACTAACTGTGGCTTGGATGGATACTCAAAAATCTACAGATGATGCAAAGCTAGGGATGAGTGACCAGCAAGGGTCAGGGTTCTGAAGAGGTTTCACATTCTAGAATGCTGGGCTGAGTCTAATAGGATGGCATCTATTAGAGACAAGCATAAATAAAGCCTTGCACTGAGGTTCAAACAATTGATTCCACAAATCCAAGATGTGGGAGCACTTTGGAAGTAGCCAGAGATTTTACTGGACCCTGGGCTCATCAGGATCCAACAAGCAGTGTGAGGTCACATTCCCAAAGCTACTGTAACCTTAGTTACCATGAAGATACCCTTGGGCCCAAGACCAGAAGGGGGACGATCTTGCTGCTGTTTTGCCTTGGTATGACCACACATTAGGAATATTGCAGTCCATTTTGGAGGGAAGGATCGCATTTTGGGAAAGATATTGATAAACTGAAGAACCCAGAGAAAGAAAAACCAGAATGTTCTCCATTTGAAATCATGCTATGTGAGAATTGGCCAAAGGCAGTGTGTGTGTGTGTGTGTGTGTGTGTGTGTGTGTGTGTAGGGGGGCAGGGAGGGCAGTGGTAAGACAAAAAAAGAGAAAAGAAAAAAGGGGGAGGGGCATAGTGTCTGTCAGCAAGTATCTGAAGGGCTCTTCTATGGAAGAGAGATTAAATGTATCCTGCTCAGCCTCAGAAGAGAGACCAAGGGATAATGAATGGATAATGTAAAGACTGATTTAGGCTTGGCATAAGGACCCAGTGGAGGGTGGGAGTGGGTGGGGAGTCCTAATAATTAGAGCCATCCCAAAGTTGGACTGTTTAAAGGGGAGAGGAGGGGAAGGGGAGGGTGATGACTTCCCTCTCAGTGGAGGCCTTTAAGCTGAGCCTGGAAGGTGACTTATCAAGGGGTCATAAGGGGCATCCGTGGTCTAACTTGGAGTTTCTGTATTTCTGAATGGTAGTCTACAAATTAGCTATTGAGATGGAGAAAACAGAATCTTCCCCACATGGAAGTTGCCAGTTTCTTTTTTAAAAGGGAAGTCTTTGAATCCAGCATTGTACTCATGCTGTATCTGTTTTTAGAGTGCTTTTGTAACCATGCTTGGTAACTTGGACAAATGAGCCTTTGCATGTTACTGGGGGAAACTGAGGTTAGGGAATACCAAGGGACTTCCCTTAGGTCCACAAGGAGGGGAACCAGTGTGAGTAGACACCTTCTCAGAGATGATCTCATCCTGCTGCTTCCTTGTAAGGGCAGGGTTGACCTTATTCCCCGATGCGTGGGCCTCCTTCCAGCCAGGTATAACTGCCTCCTCCTACTGACGCAGGCAGGCCTAAAGGGCCAGGCTTTAGACAGTTCCTTCCCCATCAGCAATGGTCTAAGATCTCTACCAGGGCAGGCCAAACTGCTTCAGAATCAAGGCCTCTTGGCTATTGCATTCCTGCATTCATGGTCTGTCTACCGCCTGATTCCTGGCCTCTGCTCTTCTGAATGCTAACCTCACCATCATGTCTAGCCCCAGGTTGGTTCTAGGACTCTCCTGGTTCCTGACTAGCCACTGACAATGACTTTGTCTTGTATCCATGTCTTGGTTCCTACCTTTTTGATTTTTGACCCTGTCATATGTACCTTCGTGTGCCTTACCTGCAAGTTGCTTCTGGCTCCTGCTGACCTTTCCCCTGTTCCCACCTGTTTAGGTCACTAATTTCTGAGCAATCCTCCAGGGCATAATGATGTCTGGGCCTGTCCTCTGGTTCATCATTGACTCTTTGAATGCCAGATTTCCATTTTGTCTCATGTAAGTGATGCAAAGGAGAGACTACTGAATTTAGAATCAAAGTTCTAGGTTCAAATCCTGGACCTGCCTACTACACCCTGTATGACCTACAGCAGTTGGCTTATCTATAAAATGAGGATATTGGACTAGATAATTCCCAAGGTCCCCTCCATTTCTGAGTCTTTGATCCTAAGATCAAAGCCTCTTCTCTTCCTCCTTTGCCTTTGCTGCTACTTCTCACCACTTGTTTCCTCTTTTCTGTTATGAGAAGAAACAGTGAGAGAAGCAGGCAGCAGATGAGCTATCAGAATGTCAGGGACATGGAGCTTACCAGAGTCCTGCTGGGTGATCAGCCCAGAGCCTCTTGGATGCTGCAAAGGGAGCCCTTCATCAGGGCCATGAAATCAGCAATAGCCCACCAGTAGAGTGGTTCATTCTACTAGGCCTTGGCCTGAAATGGGGAGGGAAGGACCAGCTCAAGTACAGATGAGAAAGAGTGCTGGACATGATCAGGAGAAAGCAAATATCACTGAACTGTGGTTTCCTCCGTGTCAAGACAGAAGAGTAAAAGCAAATGCCCAGGACTCACATGTGAAAACCTCAGCATTCCAGCAGAGCACAAGCTCCCTGAGGGCAGGGACTTGTGAGTGTGCATTATCTTTGCATGTCCTGTTCCCTACTCAATGCCTTGCATTCATGTACTAGGTAGGCACATGATGTGTGCTTGTGCAATTGAATTGAAACTAGTTGAACACGTTCATATTTTCATTTGTTGTGGAATGAGTGGAAATTATGAATATGAGTACAGTAAATGCATTTCAGTAAACCAATGCCAGGTGGCATCATAGTGCATGGGACACCGGACCTGAAGTCAGGAAGGCTTATCTTCCTGAATTCAGATCTGGCTGCAGACACTATCTGTGTGACCCTAAACAAGCCATTTCACCCTGTTTGCCTCCATTTCCTCATCTGTAAAATGAGCTGGAGAAGGGAACGGCAAACCAGTCCTGTATCTTTGCCAAGAAAACTCCAAATGGGGTCGTAACGAGTTGAATATAATTGAAAATGACTGAACAGCAAAAGACCAGTGGTTCCTTACCCTGTCTGTATCCTCTGGCAGCCTGTGAAGCCATGTTGTTAAATGCATAAAATAAAACTCATAGGATTACAAAGGAAAAGAATTCTACTGAAATGCAGTTTTATATATATATATATACATATATATATATATATATGCATATACATACATATACTGTATGTGTATGTGTGTATGTATATGAATATGTGTGGCTTCATGGGATCCCAAGTTAAAAAGCCCTGTCAAGGCAGGGTGAAATCTCTCTGGAATGCTGTAGAAAGAATTGTGCATACATTGGGGTATGGAACTCTAATATTTGTTAAGGCACCTAGTACAGTGCCTAGAACATAGTAGGCACTTGTTGATGGACTGATTGTATTGTATAGTTCTCCAGAATGGGGATTGAATGAATTCTTCTAGTGTATGGTAGAAGGTGGAAGTTGGTAGGGCCTTAGAAACCATCCTTTCCAATCTCCCTTCCCCTCCCAGATTGTCTCCTACAGTGTCACTGAGAAGTGGTCACCCAACTTCAGTTTGGAACACCTCCAGAGGCGAGAAGTTCACTGTCTGACAAGACCCCACAGACTCAATCTCCAGCCTCTTCCACAAGAGGGCCTGTTAGGCACTTGAAATTGGTGATCATGACTCCCCCCACCCCAACTCTTATCTTTTCCAGATTAAATATCTACCTACACTATTGTTCTTTAAAAGAGGATGGGACCTCAAAGGTGACAGACTCCCAATGGAGGGAAACCACTTGCCCATCGTCACACAGCTAGTGAGTCAGAGGTCAGATCTGATCCCGTGTCTCTGCCTACTCCAAACTCCAATTGCCTTACCCCATCAATTCACTTCTAATTTACACAGGAGGGAACTGAGATCCAAAGAAGGGGAGTGCACTTGTCTCATTTAAGGTCACACAGAGGAAGATTTTGAGGCAGTGTAAAGATGAACTACCCAGAGCACTACTGAGACAAAGTGGACAGTACCATTGGGTAGTGATTCCTTGGCAGGGTTTTAAGAGCAGAGATAAGATTAAAACCCTGGTTGACCGTCCATCACTCATTCCATTGCACCTCAATAACCAGAGGGTGCCACCTGAGGATATTCACATGGAAAGAGACCTGGGCTTCCAATCAATGCTACCAGTGCTCTAAATGGATGATGAATTTTCAAAGAATTCCAGTGCCATAAAATTCATCCAGATGGACTTAAGTGTAGTAGAAACTGCTGGGTTTTTAAATGATGAGTAAGATACTTCTAAGCTCTTGTAAGAATTTTAGGGTCATCGTTAAGGTCAAGGATGTTTTAACTGTTGATATGGGAGAATGTAGGTCAGTGGAGAGAAAGGGTCTATAAAATGTCATCTCAATCAAGTTCACTCTTTTCGTGTATGGAATCTTTGTTTCCAAGGCTGTGGCAGGTGCAAAAACAAGACTTAAATTGGCTTTTGATTAGAACAGAGAATGTCAGAGTTGAGAGGAACTCACTGCCAATGCTAATTCTTTCTTTGGTTTGACTCTTTCTGAACCTAGATGCACAGAGCTGGGTTGAGCCTTATAACAGAGCATGTCAGAACTGGAAATTTTCTTGTAACAGCTGATAGTAAGAGCTAACATTTATATAGTGCTTACTAAGTGCCAGGTACATTTTACAATTATTATTTAATTTGATTCCCCACAATAACCCTGGAAGGTGTTGTCATGATTATTTTCATTTTACCGACAAGAAAACTGAGGCCAACAATTTAAGAGACTTGCCCAGGATCACACAACTAGTTTCTGAGGCAGGATTTGAACTCAGTGTTTACTGACTCCAGCCTGGTGATCTATCCATTGTACCACCTGGTTTTCTCTAATATGCCAGACCTTGGAGAGGCTTTAGACTATTAAATACCGCATGTTGAGGTATGTGTATATGGGGGGATGTCTTAGAATGTAGGAAGTCAAGGGTGGTAAAGGCCTTATGACACTGAATGTCAAAGAGAAGGCTTTAGAAAGTATATAAAGATCAAATTCAGGAGATGGCTGGGATAGACTGAATATAAGATCTTCAAGTAGCAAGACTGTTTTAGCCTTCTCCTTATAGTCCCAATGCTACCATAGTGTTGGGCAGAGAGTAGGTCCCAACAAATGATTGTTCATTGATTGATTGGGATGGCAATTGGAATACAGAGTATTAGCTCTAGAATGGTTTTAGATCATAGACTACCATAAATGGGCCCGTCTCTAACCCTATCCTGTTGGAGATAGGCAAACTGAGGCCTAGAGAGAGAAAATTACTGCCTAAGTTCACACTATGAATTAGAATGGGAGACAGGACCCAAACCAAGGCCTCCTGAATCTCTGGTTTAGGAAACTTGCCTGCCCTGCTAGATTATTTGCAGAATTGTTGAATTGATCAGGTAGATAATATTCTATTCCCCATCCCAGGCTAGGATGGGGTGGGGTTCAGACTGCCTAGGTACACAGAAGCAAGACAATGTAGGAGAACAGTTGAGTTGCTTGGATTGTACAGTATGTGAAAGGGATTATGCCTCTAATGATATAATTGATAATTAACTAACTGTATCATTAATTATATTCAGCCTCACTTACAAGGACTAATTAATCCCACTCTGTTAGCATGACATCTGGAGGTAGTCAGCCATACAATGGCAAGGATGGGCAAAGGTTCTCATCCCTGCAAGTGTCCACCCATCTGTCAAGGATACTATGGACAGTACCCTTGTTCTAGGTCAGACAATGGATTGGAAGGCTCCTCCTCCTCTTCTCTTTCCCCCTTCCTTTTCTCCTCTCCCTCCTCCTCCTGCTCTTTATCCTCCTCCCCCTTCCCTTTATCTTTTATCCTTCACATTTTCTCTCATTTCTAAAGGGAAAGGCCTATGATTTCCTTGCTATAGGGAACTCCTTTTACCACTCAGGTTGGTACCTTCTTTGAAATTTAAAAGGTTTCGGGGGCGGAGCCAAGATGGCGGAGTAGAAAGACTCACATTTGCTAGCTCTGAATCCACAGCCCATAGATTTCCTGTAAAAAGAACTCCTGACAAATTCTGGAACAGTGGAAGCTGCGCAGCAACACAGTGAAGGAGATTTCTGCTGCAGAGAACACTGAAAAACCGACCGCAAAGGTACCCCGGACGGGAGCAGAGCCCTGCCCTGTGGAGTCCTCCCCTCCCCCGCCCTGGCCACACTGCACTGAGAGGAGCGAGCAGACCCAAGCAGGCGTCAGGGACCTGAATCTCTGCCGGCCGAGAAGGTCCCTCCACCCACAGACGCGCAGGTCAGTGAGAGAGACGGGCTGAGAGGGGAGCGGGGTATCTCTGGGACTTGGACCCCCTCGGGAGGCTACAGCCGCAGCAGAGGCAGAGACCCCTTGGCCAGAGGCAGAGGCCGCTCTGGCCCACAGAGCAGGCAGGAGCTCCACCCCAGCTCCACTACAAAAGATCTCTGCATAAACCCCCTGAGGGAACTGAGCCTGAGAGGCGGCCCTGCCCCCACCTGAGAACCAGCAGATAAGCTCCCACTGAAGAGCAGTCAAGCCTGCCGCCAAAAGCCCTGAGGCTGGGGAGCAGCATTTGAATCTCAGACCCCAAGCACTAGCTGGGCCGATCTAGGCCAGGGGGTGGAGAGGACTCTCAGAAATCAAGTAACTGGCTGGGAAAATGCCCAGAAAAGGGAAAAAAACTAAGACCATAGATGGTTATTTTCTTGAGAAGATGATTCCTCCATTTGTTTCTGACAACGAAGAGGTCTGCTTACCATCAGGTAAAGACATAGGAGTCAAAGCCTCTGTATCCCAAATATCT
>CM053773.1:235049402-235101582 GCA_028658325.1 Potorous gilbertii
GCAGCTTCTGAATTTCCCCATCATTTTCATCAAACCAGTCTTGGTGTTTGCAAGTGTTCTGACCCAGATGAACAAATGCTGTGCTGTATAGCAAATCTCTCAGAGATGCCCACTCCTTTTCTGCTCCACTGTTGCCAACTGTGTGTTGGCTCACCTTTCCCTCCAAATCAGCAACAAACTGTTCACGCTCAGAGAAGAGCTCTAATTTGTTGACATTAATTCTTCTGGTAGTCATTTTGCCTTGGGAGCGTCACTTTTGATGAATGCCAATATTTAGCTTGGAAAGGATAAGTCTATGATCAGTTCAATACTCTGCACCACACATTGCCTTTGTCACTTTCACATCTTGTCTGTCTCTTCTCTTTACAATCACATCATCTCTTCGATACCAATGTTTGCTGTGAGGGTGCATCCATGAAATTTTAAACAGAAAACAGTGTTGCTGATGAGAAGTTCATGTGATACGCAAGTCTTCAGCCTTAAATGACCATTGCTGTTGCTATTTTCAACTCCATTCCTCCCAAGACTCCTTACCAAGTCTGGTAGTCTGAGCCTACTCTAGCATAGTCCTCTTTTGGCACATTGATGATAAGGGCATCTAGATCTTCATAAAATTTTTCTTTGACCTCATCAGTGTTTGTCATGGTGGGACCATAGGCACTGATGATGGTGGCATGGTATTTTCTTGCAAATGGCAATTGCATTGTCATGAGCCTGTCATTTGTTCCCTTTCGCAGGCATACTAGCATGCTGGCTAGATTAGTTTTGATTGCAAAACCTACGCCAGCTTCATGGCACTCCCTTTCACTGTGGCCACTCCAGAAAAAATATCCTGTATCCAGCCCAACTTCAGTAAGCTGACCTTCATTTACCAGTCTTGTTTCACTCAGGGCTGCTATTTCGATGTGATACCTGTTGAGTTCTCTTGCAACAAGAGCAGTTTGTCTTTCAGGTCTACTGGATTTTGTGTTGTCTATAAGTGTGCACACATTAGACGTGCCAATGGGGAGTAAAACCATCTTTACAAATGTTTTTGTACATTTCTTTGTATGTTTCTACCACAGAGTTTCTACCACTACCACCTCCTGTGGTAATCAGGCCAAGGTTGGATAAGCAGACAATTTTTAGGGCACCTTTTCTAGCCCCCTTTCTCATACTAGGAGGTGAGCAGTGTGATCCTTAAAAGGCTGCTCAGATACCCAGGGGACTGTCAAGTCCCACGGTTGCTTTGAGGTATAATAGTAAAAGTGTAAATTGGATTTAAGTGAGGCAGAGTTGCACAAAGTCATCAGACTCACTTTCTCCTCCAGAGTCATCACAGTCCAATGGCAGGACAGAGTCAAGATGACTGGTCATAGCTCAGGGTACAGTGGATGATCTTGGCATCTTTGGTGTCTAATCCAGCTCTAAACACTCCACATCACTTGCTTGAGCTGCCTTCATGGCAGTTGGAACAAATTGTTCTCATCCACCCATTCCAGGGGAAGTCTTCACATACTAGGCATAGTCACCCCCGCTAACTCACCAATCAATTTGAGAACCCTTGGTTACCCTCAATCTGGTTTGGCCTGCCCTCCAAAATGATTTACTGGAGTATGGCCACTATGCATACTGCAGGTTTTTGGAGCCACAGGTGAGAGTTGGGTGGAACAGAAGGACACTAAAGGTGGAAAGAGCCTTGAAAAGGTCTCAGCAGTCATCCCACCGAAGGTACTGGTCCTCCCTGAACACACCTTACACTCCAGTTAACAGTTAATGGGAGGATGAATATTATGAGGAGCTAAATCTATTCAAATGAGCTTTGATGGTGACCTTTACTTTTAAATTATCCGCAACCTTGGGCAATCTATTCAAAGAATTTATCCCTACCTGAACCTGAGGAGAGAACAGTGGCTTCCCCACCTGAGTGCTGTGTGAACAAAGAATGTTAAGAAAGGTAGTCCAATTTCATTATGAGCAATGTTCTTCAAGAGCCTGAATTTATGAAATCAGGGCTTTAGAAAAAGGGGGGAAGTCTGGATCCCCCAAATCATTGGTTATTAATAATCATTTCTCTTATAATATCAAAGAACTAGAAAGAAGTAGATGTAGTGTGTCATCAGAGTCCTGAATTCACATCCTGCTTCAGACACTGACTAACTGTGTAACCTTTGGCAAGTTATTTGACCTCTCTCTGCCTCGGTTTCCTCATATGTAAAATGAAGGGATTGGACCAGATAGATTCGAAAGACCCTTCCAGTTTTAAGTCCATAATTCAATGAATTGGAAAATGACAGAAGAAATGATGTCACCTGGATGCAATGAACCATTACCATGCCATAAGAAATGACTGTTACCAGTTCTGGGAAGCATGGGAAAAAATGATTAATTGGTGCAGAGTGAAGTGAGCAGAATCAAGGAAAGAATATACACAAAGGCTACAACAATGAATGAATGAAACCCAAATGATAGCGATGCTCAATAATTACAGCAACCAAGCTTGACCCCAGATGAGGACAAAAAGTCCCTTCCTTATTTGCAGAGCTGGGGACTTCAGGTATGGAACACTGTCTAGAATACCAGATTTGGTTGATACTTTGATTATACTGATGATTTTTTTTTCTTTTTCCTTTTATTTATTAGAGGGGACAGCTCTCTGGGAGGGCAAAAAGGGAAAGACCTACTGGTAAAGGAAGGTGACAGTAAACTCAAAAGGTACAAATAAAATATTTAAGCAGACTGCCAATTTGTGGCATCTCTGTGTTGTAGGAGAAGCATGTGGAAGAGCTCCTGGCAGTGAAGCTGACATTACAGGCTGACTTGGAGGTATCCATCCGGCGAATTGCTGATCTGCAGGCTGCCTTGGAAGATGTGGACTCCTCTCCTACAGATGACAGGTAACTGATGGGCTTCCTTTTCCAGAAAGTCAGCAGATCCCTCTTATCTCCAGGAAGCTTGGGAGGCCTTTGAAGTATGAGGGAGGAAGCAATTTTCATTGTCTTGAAGCTATGTAGCATGGGCCAAGAAATATGGGTCTCTGAATGGTGTGGCAGTAACTGGCTGACTTGGGGGAGGAGAGGGCTGAAGGGCATGGTCCATCATTCAGGTCATCCCACAAGCATCAAAGTCAGAATTCCATACTATGAGACCAAACTTATGGGGTTAAGTAGGGTAGAATGAACACTGATGTTGGACCTAGAAGTTCTGGGTTCAAATCTTGCCTTTGCTACTTCTTTCCAATGTGATGTCTCTCTCCATCCTCAATCTGGTGTGCTTACATCCCACTCTGGGCCCATATCTGAGAAGCTCCTAAACCTATAAATGACTTTCTGGTTGGGCAAGAATTCCTTTCACTTCAAGGTCTCCTTGTGGTTGCTGCCCCATTTGCCTGCCTAGCTAGGGATCTTCTCCTTTGGTCAAGTCTCTTTGGTTTCTGTGCCTCATAAATCTGAGAACTGGTGAGATCCTGAGGAATTGTCTTACCCAGGCTCCTACATGATCATGGCCGCTGAGGCTGAGGGTTATCGAGCATCTTGTCTGAGGTCATCTAGCTTGTCAATGGTGGGCCTGGAATTAGAATTCATCAACAAAGATCTACTGATCTGGTGCTAATTAATGTGTAAAATGAGGTACTAGGTCCCCAAGGATAGGAGATCTCTCACCATCATAGGAAACATCAAATTTCCCACTTGACAACATGGATTTCTGATTTCGATCTGGCTCCCAACCATGTAGCTTTTCTTGGATTTTTAGCAAACAGTTGCTTCTGGGTATTGGACTTTCCAGGGATGGAAGTCTCAACAGGGTACAATGGGAAGATTGTTAGCTCTGGAATTGGGGGTCCTAGCCTGGATTCAAATCCTGCCTCTTGAGATTTACAGTCTGTGAGACCTCAGACAAGTCATAGCTTCCATGGATCTCCGTTCTTTCATTTGTGAAAATAAGGGTGTCATACTAAAATGGCCTCTGAGGTTCATTTCTGCTTTTCATTTAGGAACCTTGATCCTTTTTTCTTTTCATGTCTCTGCCTTTTCTCTATCTCTCACCCTCGGCTCTCTACCTGTGTCGGATGACAATCAATTGGTCATTGATCACAGCCAACGTCTGGACCAAATGCTTTTATCTATGGTTCACAAGAGGTGTTTGACTCAAGTGTATGAGCAGATTTGAGCAATTCTATCCTCATTCCTGGGGAGGCGTTTCAAGGCACAAATTCTGCTAATGATGGGCCATGAACACGTAGTAGGTACTTAATAAATATGATTTGAAAAGAGCCATCCTCTTCATACAAGACCCACTGGACTCCATGAGAACAAGCAATTCTATAGCGATCTGGAATGAGGGAACACATCGACATAGTTCTGATGCCAGGGGAGCCTGTCTTCCTGGATCACTTTCCTAAGTCTAATCCCAAATTTCTTCTCCCACCTTCGTCCCTCCCCCCACCCAAGGTATACAAGTCATGGAGCAGCTGGGAGATAATTATAAACCAGATAATGGCATAATTACTGCTTGTGGGGTGGGGCTTATAAAAGAATATCAGAGTTGGGAGGGGCCTCAGAACAGGGGATGAGAGGGCTGAGAGGGGCCTTAGAACAGGGAAGGTCAGAGCTTGGAGGGGCCAGAAATCATAGAACTAAAGACTATCAGAGCCAGCAAGGATCTCAAAACACAGAATCCAGGATGTTAGCTCCAGCACAGACCTTATAAAACACAACACTAGAAAATGAAGGGGGAGGGGGCTAAGGACCATCTAACCTCCTTTATTTTACATTTGAGGGAAGCAGTGACTTGCCAGTGTCTGCAAACTCTTCAGGGCCTTTTATTCTAATGAGCTTGGCATGACTAGTGAGCTTGCCTTGAGGGTCCTTGTGAAGAAACAGAAGAAAGAGTACTGGATGTGGAGTCAACCAATCTGGGGCATAATCTGGACTGTTATTTACTGGCTATATGACCTTGGGCAAAGCACTTAGCCTCTAGGCCTCAGTTTCCTTCTCTGAAAAATGAAAGGATTGGGTTGCCATCAGTGATCCTACACATCTGTGGAGGTGCATTGTGGGAGAGGCAGATGTTTATCCCCCTATGGGGATGGGAGGGAGCTTTTTAGCCACTTCTATGTGGGGGGGATGGAGAGGGGAGGACCATTTGAGGCATCCATGGAGGGGTCCAGGCTTGGGCCTCAATATTAGGACCCACTCCTTCCTTCCTGGCTCAACAAGTTCCTGCTGCTTTCTCTATTTGCCTCTTCCTCAGCTTCCAGTGTGAGCCCCAAATCAGCACTCCAATGTAGACACAAGCTAATGAGGAGGGTCTTTGGGAGAATTGGTCAAATTGTAAAAAGTCACATTTTCCTGTGTTGGGAATTAGGCTTAAAGGCAGCAGGCCTTTCTTTGACTCTGCCTCAGCTACGTGCTCAGAAACCTGGACCAGACACAGCCTCACAGTTGGAATTTCCATTTCCCAACCCTTGGGGATTTTATATAATGAGAAACAGTGTTAGAATATAACTAGAGTGCTGGATCAGGGGCCAGGAAGACCCAGATCCGATTCTTGTTTTTGAGAAGACATGACTTCACCCTGTGCCTCAAGTGTCCTCCTCTGTATAATGGGGATGATCACACCAGCCTATTTTTATCTCATTTGAGATAACGTACTCAAAGAGATTTACAAACATGAAACTGGTATCTACAGAGATACCAATTCTTGTCATTGTGGGAGCCATCATTAATCAGTCATTAAGCATTTCTTAAGCTCTTACTGTGGGAAGGGCACTGTGCTAGTCTCTAGAGACAAAAACAGTTTCTGTTCTCCAGCAGCTCACAGTCTGGTGGGGGAGAAATGTGAAAATAGCTCGGTAGATTCTAGAGTAGATACAGAGTAGAGTGGAGGAGGAAGGCATGGAGCCAGCAGCTGGGGTAGAGGTGGGAAAAGGTGGCTGCAGGGGCATCTGGCCAAAAATGAGACTGGAGCTGGATCTTGAGGAGTGTCAGAGGGTCTTGTAGCAGGTGGGAGTTGGTGAAGGAAGCCAGGAGGGAAAGGTGATGAGGAGGGGAGGATTCTGGGCTGGGGACATAGCCAGTGAATATGTCCAGGATAGAGTCTCTTGTTTGAGGAACAGCCTCTGAATCGTTAGATCATAGTGTAGGGTGGATGGAATAAGGTGTAAGAAGACAGGAAAGGTTAGGGGCCAGGTTCTGAAGGTCTTCGAAAGACCTTAGCAGGCACTGGGGGAGAGGCAAAGATAAATCAGATAGTAAGCCCTCATGAAGGGCAGCTAGGTGGCACCATAGTGCACAGAGTGCCAGGCCTGGAGTCAGGAAGATGAATCTTCCTGAGTTCAAATCTGACCTTAGACACTTACTCGCTGTGTAACCCTGGGGAAGTCACTTAACTCTGTTTGCCTCAGTTTCCTCATCTGTAAAATGAGCTAGAGAAGGAAATGGCAAACCCCTCCAGTATCTTTGTCAAGAAAACCCCAAATTCACAGTTCATCACAAAGAGTCAGATATGACTGGAATGTGCTCTCAAGGGGCTTACTGAATGATACAGGGGAAAGATCATTCCTCTGCTGCCAAAATTCTAGGTTCAAATCCTCCCTCTGAAGCTTATTACCTGAGTGCCTTTGCACAAGTGACTGAACCCTAGTTTCCCCTTTTGTTAAATGTTAGATGGTCTGCAGCTCTAGATCTCTTGGCCCCTGAGTTGTAATGATGACTAACTCTGAAGGAGGCCATAGTGACAGATATCTCAAGGTCCAGTGCCATCAGAATCAAACAGTCACTTGGCCAGAATCCTGCTTCCTAGGGCAGTCTTGAGGAGCATCAAGAAAGGGAGCTCACAGCTTGCTTCTTGGTCTGGGGAGGCTCCTTCAGGTTCAGCTGCCTATATCTCCAAGTCATGGTCCTCAGGACAAACCTGACATTGACCATCTTAAATTTTTAAAAATGGACATTTTTCAACTGGCTTTGTTTCCTTTTAGCCCTGGGTTCAAGAGCCCTCAGGGGGTCTGCCAAGAACTCAGCCTAACCCCGAGCTAAGACAGAGTGAAGCCTGTGGCCTCCAGGAGAGAAACAGAGACATGGGGAGGAGTCCACATCCACTTCCAGATTGGAGGGAGGGTCTTTTCTATGTCTAAAGTCATAGAATCTTAGAGTTGGCAGGGACCTAGAGGCCGCCTAATCTAGTGTATTGTTTTAGCGAAGACAGGACTCAGGCCCAAGGGAACACAGGTAGTGACTGGCAAAGCTGAGATTTGAACCCAAGTTCCATGGCTCTTGTTTCTCTACCATGCTACAAGATGATTCCAAATTCGTCTAAATATCTATCTCTCTATCTATCCTATTTACCTCATCTGTCTGTCTGTCTCTATCCATCTATATACCTATCTTGTCTGTCTCTACCTTGTCTACCTATCTAGTCTTCCTATCCTCTAATTACATTGCCTATCCGTCTGTCTGTTTGTATCCATCTACCTACTTATCTTGTCTATCTCTGTGTACCTTGTCTATCTTTCTATCTATCCATCCATTTATCTATCATCTATTTATCTATCCATCCATCTACAGCTATCTATCTAGTCTGCCTATCCTCTAATTACATTGCCTATCTGTCTATCTGTCTGTCTCTATCTACCTACCTATCTTGTCTGTGTCTCTCTACCTTGTCTATCTATCTATCTGTCTATCTATCTATGTCTGTCTGTCTCCATCAATCATCTATTTTTCTATCTTTTCTATCTATCTATCCTCTCTCTATTTTCTCTATCTATCCTCTATTTAACTCATTTACCTGTCTGTCTCTACCTATCTTCTCTCTCTCTCTCTCTTGTCTATCTATCTATCTTTGTCTATCTGTCTTGTCTATCTCTCCTTCCATCTAGCTCTCTAGTTTTCTTCATACATTATCAGTAATGCTGCTAGAACATTGTCTCCACTCTCTGGGGGAAGGATCGCCCTCTCTTCTGGCACGAGTTCACAAAGGATGGACACTTCTTGGCCCCCAGTGTCACAATTGAATTTTCCTGGAGTGTAACAATTCTGAACTATGGTCCTGAGACTGACTGCATGGAGAAGTGGGAAAAGTAATGACATGAAAGTTGGGAGATTCATATTTTAGATCCAGTTCTATAACCAAGTAGCCATGAGGTCTCTGGCAAGGCCTTTCCAAAGACTCTTTCAGGGCCCTTCCAGCTGGAACACTGCAGAAGTTCATGTTTTGGAGGTCAGTTCTATCTCTGACATGGTGATTGGGATCCAAGAGGGAGAAAGGGTAGAAGCCATTTCAGTTCAGTGTTGACCTGGACCTCCTAACAGGACAGCCAGGTAGCTGTAGAAATTGGGGGAGGACAGAAGCTAGACTCTGTTCTAACATTACTTCCAGCTCTAACATTCCATATTCTCAAGCCTTTCATTTTGACATTGCCTGTTCTCAGGTCCCTCCCAGCTCTGACCTTCCTGTTCTAAGGCTGTTCTTTCATTCTGTGCATTTGCTGCTCTTTTAGGGGCAGGTACAGTGCTGACTGATGATCAAAAGTCCCCCCCAACCTCCACCCAGTATCCTAAGGGATTCTAAAATCAGAACCAGGAGGTGCCTCTCCTAGGGTAAACTTCCAGATGAGGAAAATGAGGTCCCCAGAGAGGATGTGACTTAGTCAGTCTCCCAGATAGTGAGCAGAAACAAAGCTAGGGTTTGTTCCACCCTCTTTGCCTCCAGTGCCCCTTGCTTCTTTCATCTCTGCTTCCTCATTTGCTTCAGTCCATGACTGTTTTTCAATCTTCCCTGCCCTATAGACAAAACATCATACTTGATGTCCATCTCATTTCACATTCCATTTGGGAACATTACAAGGGGACTGTACCTGCCTTCCAAGCTATCGATTGGGAAGGAAAGAATTTTAGATGAAAGTCATTTGGAGTCGAGGCTTGTGGTTCAAATGAATTTTGACTGATTCATATTTATCCCTTTCTCCTAGTGTCCGGACGATGCTGGAATCCTCCCCTACTCAAACGCAAAGAGAAATGTAAGTGAAATGGCCCGAAGGTTGACTGGGCACTTTACTATGAGATATGATGGATTGATCCATCAAGTTCTGGGAGCATATTTGCTGACCACATGTCAATATCCACTTAGAAAGGCTGCCTGAGTTCTTCCCTAAATGGGCCTTTTGAGAGATATGTCTTTGTTGGAGTGTCAGATGTCACCCTGAAAGGCAAAAATAGATAAGGCTGGATATCTTAATCAAGGTATTGACAAATCGTTAACAAGTTCCTTTGATGAGTAAGTGGTAGTCCCTTGCTCTGAACTTGAAGAATGGGGAGGTAGTGCAAAGCAAAGTGTTTACGATCTAGTTGGGAAGACAAGGTTCATGTGATAGAATGATAATAGATCAGGAGAGGCAGCATGGCTCAATGGGTAGAGAGCTTGCCTTGAAGTCTTTCCCATCTCTGATATTACATTGGCTATCTGGGCAAGTCACTGGATCTCCCTGGACCTCAGTGTCCTCATCTGTAAAATGGGATGGCATAATGGGTGGGGTTAGGAAGACCTGAGTTCAAATACTTCTTCTGACGCATATTGGCTGTGTGACTCTGGTCAAATGACTCAATCCTTTATTACTCAGGCAGCTCTCAAAATCTCTGTTACAGAGGAGTTACCAGTCTTCCTCCGTGGAGACAGTGTCCATAGAAAGAGTCCTCCTCCACTGAGGAAATCACTGGTGTGGAACTATGAACAAAAATAAATTCCAGTAAATGCTAGTACCAATTAAGTATTGCAAAGCACTTTGAGTGGATTATGTCACTTGTTCCTAATCAACCTTATTGTAGAGACTGAAGTATCATTACCCCCATCAGCAGTGAAATAACTCTTCCTCCATTAATTAACCATTCAATCAATCAGTCAATCAAAAAGCACTTACTGAGTATTCACTGTGTGTAATTATTAAGTATTCACTGTGACGTGTTGGTGATACAAAGACACTTGGGTTTCCCAAAAGTGAAACAGTCCCTGCCAAAGTTTATATTTTAATGAAGAAGATAATTCCTCCATATATGAACAGGTACAGAAAGATGAAACAAGGTGTTTTGGAAGAGGTGTCCTAGCAGCTGGCAGTGGGGGTGAAGGTGCAGCGCTGAGAAAAGTCTCCTGCAGAAGGAAGGGTCTGAGTTGAAGCAAGAAGGAAACCAGAGATTCCTAGAGGCAATGGGTAGTCACTGAAGGTTATTGAGAAGGGGAATAATATGGTCAGATCTGTGCTTCAGGGTAATATCTTTGGCAGCTGTGTGAAGGATGAATTGGAGTAGGGAAAGACTGGAGGTAGAGATACAGTCCAGGGGAGAGGAGTGGGGGCTTGAACTGTGTGTGTGTGTGTGTGTGTGTGTGTGTGATTGGAGAGGACATATTCTAAGGAACTGTAGAGATAGAAACAATAAGAAAAGCCTACTTATTGAGTATGGGGAGTGAGAGAGAGGTTAAAGTCAAGGACAACAATGAAGTTAGGTGACCAGAAGGATGGTGGTGTCCTTGATGGTAGTGGAGGGAATTTGGAAGAAGAGTAGGTTTGGGGGAAAGATAATGAGATCTGTTTTGGACATCTTGAGTTGGTGATGCCTTTGGGAAACAGGGTTTGAAATGTCTAGTAGGCCGTCGGTGCTGGGAAACTGGAGCCCAGGAGAGAAAGCAGAACTGCATTGTTGGTGGTGGTGGTTCTTGAAGAGGACCAGTGACATTGCAAGGGGGATGATATACATCTAGGAGCCTTTTGTATTGAGATGAAAATGGAACCTAATTTTTTAAGAGCCTACTATGTGCCAGCAGCCCCTGGGCTTAATTCTCAATACAGAGACAAAAATGAAATGTTCCCTATAGGAACTTCAGTAGTATAGTAGCAGCTCCATAAATGCCTAATGTTTCACAGACAGCACACACAAATGACTGAATGTATACAAACAAAATTGAATACAAGCTAGTTTGGAGATGGAGAGCACTAGCTGTCTGAGGGATCAGGAAAGGCTTCCTTCCCCTTCTCACTTTCCCATGTCCAATCTGTAACCAGTTCCTGTCAGTTCTACTTTCCCAACATCTCACATACATCCCTTTTGTGGACTCTGACACTGCCCCCATCCTGGTGCAGACCCTCATCCCCCCTCACCAAGACTATTGTAGTAGTGGCTGGTGAGTCTAATTCTAATCCATCCTCCTCCATTCAGTTGTCAAATGGCAAGGTCAACCCTAAAACACAGAGTTGACCATAACATCCCCAGCCCTTCATCACTAAACTCCAATAGCTCCCTGTTACCTCCAGAATCAAATGCAAAATTCTCCATTTGGTTTCTAAGTCCCTTCACTATCCAATCTTGACCCATCTTCCCTAGTCTTCTTGCACCTTATACCCCCTCCTCCCATGTTTTGAGATCCAGTGATACTAGCCTCCTTTCTGTCCCTCATACAAGACTATCTCCCAACTCTGACCAGTTCTATTGACTGTCTTCAGGACCCAGCTAAAATGCTGCCTTCAGCAAGAAACTGTCCCTGATCCCCCTTAATGCAAGTGCCTTCTTCCATTGATTATCTCCAGTTTATCCAGTATATGGCTTGTTTGCATTTAATTTGTTTGCTTGTTTTCTCCCCTATGAGATGGAGAGCTTCTTGAGGACAGGGACTACCTTTTGCCTTTCTTTGCATCTCTGGCCCTTAGCCCAGTACCTAGTAGGCACTGTATAAGCGCTTGTTGTCTTGACTTGACTTCATGAAGAAATTGGTGTTTGACCAGAAAGTCTCGAAGGAAACAAGAAATTCTGAGAGGCAGAAAAAAGAAGAGAGAATACATCCTGGGCATGGAGACTGGACACTGCAAAGACATTGCTATGGTCCAGGGGAGAGGGGATGAGAGCCTGAACTGTGTGTGTGTGTGTGTGTGTGTGTGTGTGTGTGTGTGTGTGTGTGTGTGTGTGATTGGAGAGGACATATTCTAAGGAACTGTGGAGATAGAAACAATAATAAATGCCAACTTATTGGCTATGGGAAGTGAGAGAGAGGTTAAAGTCAAGGATGACAATGAGATTGGGTGGCTGGAAGGATCATGGTGTCCTTGGTAGTTGCAGGGAAATTTGGAAGAAGAGATGAGTTATAAAATGTCATGTATGAAGAAAAGTAGTGCCATTCTATGTTCTCATTCCCCTCCATCTCTGATCATCTATACTCTAAGATCTCCCCACTCTCCCCCAACCAATACTTCCTCTGTATTGTAGTAGAAAGAGCACTAAGTTTAAATTGAGCACATTTGGGTACTAAACACACATGCACACATATACATACATATGTGTATATAGAGAGATAATGGATGGATGGACAGATGGATGGATGAATAGACAGACAGACAGACAAGGCAAAGAAGGTAACCAGAGGAGGAAGGTACTACCAACTGGGGGGACCAGGAAAGGTTTTCAGCAGAAGATGGAGTCTGAGCTGAGTCTCGAAGCAAGTCAATAAAGCTAAGAGGTGGAGGCCATAAATCCCAGTTGAATAGACATCTCTAAAATGAGAGAATCGAATGTGTGTGCATTGGACCCGATGGCTACCTGAGTTTCCTTCTAGTTCTCCAATCTGGTGAATCTGTGATTGTCTAATCCTGTGGCTAGATGATTTGTGCATGCTCTTTTGTCTCTCAATCCCATCAGCCTTGGTACAGGAAGCATTTGAGCTGGAAGGAATCTTACAAATAATTTATTCCAACCTCCTTATTTTAAAGGTACAAACAAACAAGCTGACAAGCCAAGGTCCAGGGAAGTCTTGCCTCAAGTCCCCCAGGGAGTGAAGGTTAGACCCTGAGTGAGCCAGAGCAGAGAGGGTTAAGGAAGGCAGTGGTCATCACAGATGGGTCAATATGGATGACACTGATGCTTTGGGCAGGGATGGTTAACTCTGTGCTCTTGTTCCAGAGATAATCAGTCCCTTCTGGACTTATCCATCAGCTCTCAGCCAGTGGAAAGCGTCAGATCCTGGCTGAGTTTGTCCCCGACTCCATCCCTATCCAGGTCCAGCCAGACAGGGAGAAGTCCTTCACAGCAGTCGGCCAATGGCAGCGGAATCCTGGATCAGAGGTAAGACTGTCAACATGGTAACCATGGGGCCACTGATGCAAGGGCACCAACAGGGCCCTCCTGGGTTCTGCTCTTTTTTTCTGATGCCCCAGCCTCACTGCCTCAAGCCTAGAACTGGGTTATGTTAGTCCTGGGCAATGCCAGCAGCACGGAGGCAGAATGTAATTGTGAAACATAATATAATAAATATAATGCAATAAATATCTCATGAAACATATATAATATCATCACAATAAAATGATAATTTTTCATAAAAATGGTACCTCCCATTTCCCCCTTATGTCTGACCTCCCTGTCCTGACTGTCATGGCTTCCTTTGCGTCTCAGTTCAGATCTAGCCTTCTGTGGGAGATGTCTTCAGTCCTCCCAGCTTCCTCCCTCAGCTTGCCTTCCATCTACTCTGGATAGAACCCAGTATTTGCCTAGTTGTCTTTCTCCATTAGAATGGATGCTTCTTGGGGATAAGGCCTGTGTTTCTGGCTTTCTTTGTTTCCTGAACACATAACACACTGCTTGGAATATAGTAAAAACTATAAAATAGTAATATAAGGCATGCTTTCTGACTGATTTCTTTCTCTCCAGTTTACAGATTGTTTCACAATAATCATGTGGGATAGACAACCTAAGTATTATCATACCCATTTTACAGATGAAGGAATAAAGGCTCAGAGAGAGACAACAATTTAGTGGAGACCATCAGAGTCAGTGTTGGAATTGGTTTTTAGAAGTTATCTAATCTAATCTGCTTTTAAAAAAAGATTGGGTCTTTCTATCTCATCAAAGCTGAAAAGGTGGGAGCTGCTCATGTGCTTAATGCTACTACCGAGCAGCTCAGAAGCTGGGCTCATTTGACACTCTTTAGGGAACCTGATGGCCTGCTGCTCCCGGGGGTTGGCCATGATGAAGCTAGTTTTGGTTTGGACATTCAACAAGCCCGGCCCACAGTGGCTTAGAACTTCTGAGCTCAAGAGATCCGCCAGCCTCAGCCTCCCCGAGTGCTGGCATCATGGTTGTGGTCCTCCATACCTGGCTCCAGTTTCCTTCTTTTCTAGAAAAAACAACTGAGACTCAGCAGAATTCAATGACTGGTCCAAGGTCACACAAAGTAGTAAGTTGCAGAGTTAGGCTTTGAAAAAAGTCTCTGGCTCTATATCCCACATGTTCACCACTTTGTTTTTATTATGCTTGTTTTACAAAATTGGAAACTGAGGCTTAGAGAGATGTAAATGACTGGTTGGTAGCAGAGCCACAACACAATCTTAAGGTTTGACTTTCGTGCCATCACGCCTTCCACTAAAGACTGTATGGAAGAAAATGCCTTCTTTGTGACTCAGCTAGAAGCAAGAGAGGAAAAGAAAGCTTAATATGTTTACCAGTTGTACATTTATGCAACGTCCAGGAATCTGTTTGGCCAGGTGCTTCTAGCATCATCTATTTATTTACATGTTAGCCAAATGAATCAAGGCAACAAGTAGCTTGCACCCAGCATGCTCCTTCATGTTTGGGTGTAGATGATATAGAATGTTCTGGCTGCAGGTGACCTTACTTGAAGGCAGGACACTGACTTCTGGAGAAGGGAAGGGAGTGGACAAGGCCCCAAGCTGGAATTCAAGCCTGAATCCTCTGATGACAGACAAATAGACTCAGGCCCCTTTCTCACCATGGAGAAAACAGCCATCAGTGTCAGGAAAACTCTTCTCAGATGAACTTCTAAATGGCTGTGGTCCCCAGGTCACCCTCTTGTCTCACATTGGAAAACATCTGGGGAGAGAGTAGAGCAGGGGTGCTGGACTGGCTGGACAGTTTGGAAAGGGGGAAGGTAGTGAGGAATGGTGGGGTGTTTGAGAAATATATCTGGTATGGTGCCAATGTAAGAGAAGGAACAGAAGGAGAGGGGAAAGAAGAGGAGAGAAGGAAAAGAGGAAGGGAGGAGACACCAACATATTGACTATGGATGGGAAAGGACAAGTTGGTGACTCAGATGAGTAACTGTTACTGTCTGCAAAATCATCAGGACCAACTGATGGGGCCTGTGGGGTGGAGGTTATGTGGGGGAGTGAGTGACTGGGGGTGAGAAGGACCTGGGTTCTAATCTTTCCTCAGACACTGGGCAAGTCACTTAACCTCTCCAAGACTCAGTTTCTTCATCTGTAAATTAAAGACAATAAGGCCTCCATCACTTGGCTCACAGGGTTATTGTGAAGACAACATGAAAAGAGTATAAAATGCTTTGTGTACGCTTAATGTGTTATAGAATTGCTAAATGTTGTTATCACATGCTGGGCATGGAGTCAGGAATATCTAAGTTCAAATATGGCCTCAAACATAAATGACTTCATCGCTGCCTGCCTCAGTTTACCTACTTGTAAAATGAGAAGAATGCCAGGAACACTTGCCTCATAATGTTCTGGTGATACTCCTAGGTCATAGTGTATATAAAGAGACCCAGAAAATTGAAGCAGCTTGCCTGAGCTCATGTAGGGTTGAAGGAAGGATTTGAACACAAGACTTCTAACTCTAACCCTCTTTCCTATGTACCTTGCCATGTTTGAATCTTGTTTCTGAAAGTGGCTGTGTGACTATGGGTAAGTCTCTTACCCTTTCTGAGAGTCTGTGAAATGAAAACAGTTCTAGTCCAACAACCTTTTAGCTTGTAAGGATCACATGAGGAAATACAGCGGAGATGTTGGGTAAGGACAGCAATGATATGGACCCTCCCTTCATGTCCACAGTTTTATACTTGGCATGATGCTGTTTTTCTGCCACGTATTCTTCTCCTTCCACTTTTCCTCCTCCCCCCCTTCTCCTCATTTCCCTTTTTCCCCCCCTCCTCTTCCACCTTCTCTCATTCTGTTCCTTCTACTACAATGAGACCACACTAGGCACACTTATCAAACCTGCTGCCATACCTCATACCATACCGTTATTAAGCATCCCTGTGTTCCAAATAGCTCCATTTTCTTCCACACCTCAGAGTCACAGAATTAGCATTTTCTGCACCTAGCGCACAAGTAGCTGGCCACTATCGCCTCTGCTTTCCAGTTCCCTGCTCCCATTCACTTTGGCCAAACATTACACGGATGGGAAGCTGGCACCTGAGCAGGCTTGAGGGGCAGTGTGCTTCTCAAAGGTCCCATCTGGCTCCAGATGGCCCCACTTCGAGGGAAGCCTGAGTGCCAACTGCTCCGGAGCCTGGTCACAGGCAGCCAATGGGGCATTTAAGGGGTTCTGGGGGGCTCGCTGCCATTTCAGGGTCTGACTTGTTCTTCATCAAGCCCCAGACTGAAAAGTCATGTGACTGAGAGGGCAATTTTATATTCAGAGATCATCTCCTCTTAGAATTGGCAGACTCTTGAGAAATCATTTTAATCCAACAACCACATTTTACTGATGAAAAAGCTGAGAGCTTGGGAGAGACAGTGACTTAGGGGTACACAGAGTGTAATGGAGACAGGGCTTCCTACCTCTCCCTCTGGTGTTAGTTATCCCGTGTATATTGAAGGTGTGGATATATTTTATGATGTATAAAACACGATACATGATTTTGGTGTGCGTGTATATATTTATAGGTATATGCCATATTAAAATATATATATTAAGATGGCCAATATATTTTTGGACTAAAATGAGTGGATCTGTGCAACTGTGGATAACTCACTTTACTTATCTAGCCTCCGTTTTCTCATTTGCAAAATATGGAGATTAGACCTGACTTCTGGGGACCTTTCCTGCTCTATGATCCTATGACTTTTAAACAAAAATTAGAGGTCTTCAAGTACCTATCAATTGCCAATAATAAGTCAGTTATGCCTTTTGTGCCTCAGTTTCCTCATATGTATAATGAAGATATGAATTCCTGTGATATCTCAAAGGAGAATTATTAGTGGTGATGTTGTGGGTGCTGCTATGGGTTTCCTCTCTCTTGTGTTCACCAGTTGAAGGCTTATGACCACATCATTAACAGAATAGGTGGTTTAAGGTTTACATAGTGCTTTGCAACTATTATCTCATTTGTTTTTCACAATAACCCTAGGATGCAGATGCTATGATTTTCCTCATTTTGCAGATGAGGAAACTGAGGCAGACAAAAGCTAAGCACTAACCTGTGTCTGAGGTAGAATTTGAATTCAGGTCTTCCTGACTCTAGATCCAGTGTTCTATCCATTTTGCCATTGAGATATTTTATAAGAAGGAGGTGATGTGGTACAGGGGAAACAGAACTGGATTAAGAATTAGATGACCTGGTTCCAATCCCAGCTCCACCTTTTATGATCTATGTGACCTTGGGCAGGTCATTTCTTGGGGTCTCATTTGTTCATCTGAACATGAGGGAGTTAGACTCAACACTCTCTAAAGCAGTTTCTAGCTTCAGATCAATGACCCTTTTATGTAAAGGAGAAGATTCTTTTTTGTCTATAGGTTAGATGAATTGGCTTCTGTGGTTTCTTCTAGCTCAAATTCTATGACTACAATTGCCACTGCGTCTGGACTTTGTGTCTTTCATTTGATAAAATGAAAAGGACTTCAAATCCGGTAAAGAATCAGGCTAGGATCCCGCAGGCTCCTGGATTTGCCAAAGAGATCTTGCCCACCCCACCGATGGGTTCTAAAAGCTTTCACAAAGACAGAGAGTGATTTCCCTTTTAAAGTCATGCATCCCACTTGATTTTATCTCCATTTCTCTGAGCTCGTTTGGTTTTCTGTCATGAGGGTGGCCCAATTATAATTAGAAGTGAACAGCAATAAATCAGAAATTATAGATTAAACAGTTGCATAATTAAGATGAAATGCATTGGACTTTCATCATAACAAAAGGCCAGTAGGATGAAGTACAGAGAACACTGGATGGTTAATGGGTGACCCCAGAAATGTACACTTATTTCCCTTGCTAACTTCAAAGCTCTTGATCTAAGGTGAAACTTATAAAGTAAAAAAGGCAGCTGGAAGGAGGAGGATATTAACTTTGGGGGCCTTGAAGGGGCTGGTGATTGTTGATAAGTGACCCAAGACTGATATGTGAGATGAGGAAAAATATCATAGGGAAATTGAAACAACAAAGCAGGGCCGGTGAGCTAATTAAAACAAAATCAACGGATTATTACTTTTAATTACACATAAGAGAAAGCCTGTTTGAGGACAGAACTTGGTTCTCTGGAAACTATCTGCCTCACACTGCAACCCAGAGCGTCCATATGCCTAGGCTGCCCTGATCATGGTGATGAGAGGAGTGGAGATGGGATCATCACTGATGATGCTTTCACTGACGATAGACAATTTACGGCCAATGGGTGCTCAAGTTATGAATTCTTTTTATGTCCCATTCCCATCCCTTCTCTCCTTGGATCCTGACATTGGGCCTGTGAGTGGGGCAGGAGACCAATTATCATTCCTAGTTTGCCCATCGTAGCACCGGGGTTCACAGTGAGTACAAAATCAATCAGTCAGTCAACCAACAAATATTTCTGTTTACAGTACATTAGGGACCATACCAAATGCTGGGGATACTGACAAAACTGAGATAGTCCCTGCCCTCAAGGTGTTTATATACTAACTACAGAGGTGAGGTACACAGATACAAACATATACAAAGGAACAGAAAATTGATACACACAAAGAAAAAGGACAGATACAATGTGGAAATGGACCTATACAAAGGAAAAGGAAAGGAACATATACAAATGAAAGGGACAAATACAAGGGGGAAATGGACGCATGCAAGGGAAAGGGACAGATAAAATGTGGAAATGGACAGATACAAAAGGGAAATGGATGCAGACAAAATAAAGGGACAGTTACAAGGTAAAAATGGAAATATAAAAAGGAAATGGATGTACACAAAGGACAGATACAAGGAAAGCTCTGGGAGGAATGTTATTGGGGGAGCCAAGAAAAAAAAGCCTTATATCAAACAAGTCTACCTCAGGTTCAAGGTATTTCTCAGGGCTGCAAATACTCATATGTATAACCCTTAATCCTCCCACCCATGTGCTTATTTTCTTTAGTAAACTAGGAGATACGATTAATTCAAAGCAAAGAGTCAGAGAGGAAGAGACCAATCTCCAAATTCTCATCTATGAATGGGAAGAGTGTATACTTGCACATGCTTACTTTGAATATATTTGCATACAGGTTGTCTCAGCCCCATAGAATATAAGCTGTTTGAAGGCAGGGGTGATTTCTGGTTTTTGTTTTTGAATTCCTACTACTCTAGCATGGTGTTTGGCATGTAATAGACACTTGTTAAATGCTGATTTATTGACCAGGAAAACATGGAGGGATTCACATGTAGGGAGCATGTTTAGCCATGACACATGCCTTGAGGGGCATTCTGTGGAGAGAACATGTACCAGTTGCTCCTGGGTAGAGGGACAAATCATGCTTCCTTCTCTGTGGGGCCAAAGAGGTCTTTTGATGATGTCACACTGAACTTTCCTGGTATATA
Source organism: Potorous gilbertii (assembly GCA_028658325.1). Lineage (NCBI taxonomy): Eukaryota > Metazoa > Chordata > Mammalia > Diprotodontia > Potoroidae > Potorous > Potorous gilbertii. Next base: position 235,068,924 of record CM053773.1, read on the forward strand.
TCCACTGAATTTTTAAAATTTTAAAAATTTTTCATAGTGTCCATTCCTGTTGGATATGGGAATCTAGGGCACAGTCTCTGCTAAATATCAGTCCCTGATGATCTTCCGTGGCCATTGCTTGATGGTACACTATTTGTGCTATGGTCACTGTGGCTGCTTCCAGGTTAGGGCCACTGGACCCAAGAGTATAGAGCTAGCTTCTCTTTCCTCCAGGCCTCTACCAGCAAGTTGGAGTCTTAGGTCCAGCTGTTGTGAGGAAGCATTGGCTCTGCCCACTCTTTTCTTAGCCTAAAGACAGAGACTTAAGCTCCACTTCTTTAGAAAGGCATAACTTGAATATACCTACTCTTACTTAAAGAAAAACCTCATACTAGCTTCTTACTCCTTCCTGTGGGAAGCTTTGCTGTATTCTCAGAGCCTTAGCTAAAGTAGATACTTCCTTTCCAAAAAATTATCCTTTGCCTTAGTTGCTGAGGTCTTTAGAACATAGAAAGTCCCCAAAAACTTAACTAAGCCTGAGAAATTCCTTGTGGTCCCTGCTTAAGGTCAAAATACTTAATGGCAGCTAGTCAGAATCACTTCTGAATTTGAACTTCCAAAAAGAAGTTAAAAAGCTCTTGGGGTCCAGGGCCCCCCACTTTTTCAAGCCCCCTTTGGTATTTTATATTTCTTAATTTTTGTACATAATATTTCATTTTCCCCCAATTACATGTTTAGACTCATTTTTTAAACATGTGTTTTAAATATTTTGGTTTTTGATACAAATGAACAACTAGGGAAAGGCACAAGAACCTGCTGCTAATCTCAGGGGAAAAGGTGATTATCATTCTCCTGCCTGGACTCATTCCTGCTTTTGTTTTGGACACATAGTCATATCACTCTCTCCACATGGAGCAGAAACTGAGATTCAAAGTGGGAAGTAATTTTCCAAAGGTTATACAATGTGTGTGAGTATGTGTATGTGCTTGAAATATTTACACTGCAACTGGCTAGTTCCTATTGGGTAAATAGGGTTGTTTTCTTGAGTACGTTGTGCTTTAACTCTCTAATCAGTTCAGAGATATGCAAGGAGAAGTATACTGACTCCAAAGGATCTGGCCAAGTATTATTCATTAATGTCAAGAAAATCCTAATGATATGCTGTGTAAGGAATACTCACTGAAAAATACGGAAGGATAATTGGGCCACTGGCAAAAAGGAGCCTTAGAATCAGAAGATCCTAGACTCATAAAGAGGGATTTTTAAAAAATAGATTATAAAAAGTGAGAGGGGCTTTAGAATATGGAATGTCGGAGCTTGGAGGAAGCCTAGAATAGTTTAGTGGCACAGCACTGGATAGGAAGATCCGACTTTGAATCATGACTTAGACACTCAGTAGCTCAAGTGACACAAGTTCCTAAAGATTTTCAGCCTTAGTTTCCTCCTCTGTGCAATGGGGCTACCTCCCAGGGTGGTTGTAAGGGTCACATGAGGATAATATGTATATGTATATGTATATGTATGTGTATGTGTATATATATATATATATATGTATGTGTATATGTATATGTGTATGTGTATATGTATGTGTATGTGTATATGTATATGTATGTGTATGTGTATGTGTATGTATATGTGTATATGTATATGTATGTATATGTGTATATGTATATGTATATATACTGCATATGTATAAATACTTATATATTTACAGCTAATATAATAAATATGTATAAATACTAAAGCACTATGTCAATGCTAGCTATTTCAAACACAAAAGGCTCACTCTTGGCAGGGGGAGGTTAGAACCTATGATGAAACTGAGGCAACGAACAAGGCATTGACCCATGACTGCCAAAAGTAGAGCCCAGGCCTCTTGATCCCTGGTCCATCTTACTGTCCTGTGTTGCCATATTCCCCCCATATTCCTTTTGTACTGGGTGCTCTGTGAATAGAGAGACCTTGTCTTCTCCAGCTTTAGGTCCCCCCTCCCTCCCTTTCCCTCATAGCACATGGGGTGGAGCTGTGTGCATAATTATACCTGACTTTCTGGAGCATTTTGAGATTCACAGATTGTTATCAAAGCAGCATCTCATTTGGTTCCTGAAACCATCCTGTGAGGTAAGAGCTACAGGCATTTTTATCTCCTTTTACAGATAAGGAAATGAAGGGCCACAAGGACAAAATGACTTGCTAGTGATCCCATAAGTTAGTTCTGAGATTTGTGGCCAGAAGTAGAACGCAAGTTCTCACCATGTACCATGCTGCATACAGAGGGCAATTAGTAGATGTTTGTTGAGTAACTGAATGGCTGAGCAAACTAGAACATCTCCTAGATAGTTAAGAAAAAAAATTGTGGGGAAAACAAGACAGAGACAGTGAGAGACAGAGAGAGAGAGAGAGAGAGAGACTGTTTTATTACTCCAAAAATCCCTGCCTGTGTAATTTATAAGGAGGTGTCAGCTCAAGAGAAATATACCTAAAGCCTGGTGATGGATGACCAAGAAGACGCCTTGCTGCCTCTGAAAAATGCAAGAGCTTCTAGAAATGGTGATACTAAATTTAATTAGTGACACAGGGAGAGAGTGTTTATGACCTCAGCAGTGGCTGCCGCCATACTTGGCCCCAGAATCTCCCTGAAGCTCTGGCACCAGCCCCAAAAGCTTGGGATACCATGTTAGTTTCAGGTCTCAGGTCAGGCTGGCTGATGGACAGCCACATGTCCATGCATGAGTGCCCTGTTTGGGCGCTCAGAGGGACCTAGTCTGCCTCCAAGTGGACTCCATCCAGAAGGAGACAGGACCTAAGTTTCTTCTAGTGATGTGCTTCTCTTTAGGAAAGTGGTATCGCCTAGGGTCAGGTTCAAGGTGATTCCTCCTAGGGAAACTGGGGCTTGCTAAGGAAAAGGGAAGGACTAAAAAGAATGTGTCTCCTCCAGGTCCTTGACATCTCCCACCACAGGCAATGAGACCTGGTCAAGAAACATTTATTAAGCACCTACTCTATGTCAGGTACTGGACAAAGTTCTGGGGATACAAAGGAAGGGGAATAACTCCATCCTTGCTCTTGAAAAGAGCCCACATTCTAATGAGGAGATGATAGGTCCCCACACACACTAAGTACATACAAGATTTCTCTCTGCCTCTGTCTCTCTAAGCATACTCTCTATGTATGTATACACATATGTGCCTATACTCATATATCTGTATATACATGCACATGCATAAACATACATGTATGCATACACACAGACACGCATGTATATGTGTGCATATGTTGTATATACACACTCTTGTCTGTGTGTATTGTATAGAGCAAAATGGAGGTCATGTCAGGAAAGGTATTGAAGTGGACCAGGAGGGGCTTGCTATAGACGGTGGGAATTAGCTGAGACTTTCTACTAGTCATCCAGTTTGGCTGGAATAGAGAATGAACCAAAGGAAGTTATGTAAAATAACTGAGACTCAAGGCTATAGAGCCAGATAATGATGGAGTCTTAGAAAACCTGAAAGGAAAAAGAGAAAACTACCTACTAGAGAGAATCTGCAAGTTTTCCTTTCTCTCTCACCCATATAATCATCGACAGAGATCCTATGGAGCAGTTTGGTTTTTTTTTTCTTTTTTTATTAAAGGGAGAAAGGCATCTGGATCTGCAATTTCATCAGTGTAGAAGACTCCTGGTATGGAAACTCCTTCCACCAAAGCAGATAGACATCAGGTCTGAAACTAACAAAGAACTGTCTCAAGTGCTCAGAGGTTACATGACTTGTTCAGGGTCACAGAGTCAATATATGTCTATAACCATTATACATCACTCTCTCTTGTCTCAGGCTTAGGGGCATGATTTTTTCTTCCACTGGCCAGCCCCATGAAGTCCCCCTAGATTGTGTATTCTGCTGGAGATTGTATTTATATCCAGCCTCAATGGTAGGTCTGTCACCACGTAATTAGCAATGTTATACTTTGAATTTATTACCGAAAGCCACTCTGGTCTGTTTTCATTGGATGTGTACCATATTGCAATGTGAGCATAGAGATTATTGTATAAATTATTCTCACTCACATAATCATCGTGATTTTAATTACTGTGTAATCTTCTTTAATTACTGCTGGATGTATCATTTGCTCTGGTGCCGGTTTCATACCACGACTTTACATTGGGCTTAAAAGACAGTATTATGTCTCTGTCTGTCCTGAGAGGAGATTATTCTCCCTCTGGAGAAAATCTGAATCCTGTACACTTGTCTCATTTTCCATTTGGAATCCAGATAGGTATAGAAGAATGCTAGGTTAGTGCTTCCTTGATGAGAGAGCACCCTTCGTGTCTTGACAAATGGCCCATTGGGAGTCGCTGATCTCATGGGCACCAAGCCTCTGGGAATGAACGTTCCTGATTTTGGCTAGGTGGGCTCTTGGGTGGTTGATGTATATAGTTCAACTATAGAATATATTTAGCCTTTTTCTCCTTGGTATGACCTTTCAGAGCTTCAGCTCTGATGGCATAGTCCCTACCATGCCAAGATGGTCTCTTCATCAGTGGACTTGAGTGGAGGCATTGAACCAGAGATGTAACAAAGCAACTGAGGTGTGCTGATCCCAGGGTACTGCCTCTTCTGCCAATTCTACCTGCCTCCTTCAGCTTCAGTGGCCTCATCCTGAGGTAGGCTTCTCCCCTGGATCACGAAGTTGGGTAAATAGTTGTCAAGGAAACATACATATATAAACACACATATGCAGACCCACATACATAAATGCATATACAGATATATATATATATATATATATATAAATTCTTTTTCAGAATTATATAAAAGTTTGCTACTATTTTACCCTGCTCCCAATGGTATACCGCAAATTAGCCTAAGTCAGCCCAACCCTTGGGGATGTACTTGCTTTAGGTATAGAGATTGGTAGTCAACTCATAGAATTTTGAATTTAGAAATAACCTTAGAGTCATCCAGTTCAATCCCCTCATATTATTGATCAGTAAACCCAGAAGCTGAAAGAGGGAAGTGATTTACCCAGAGTTGGAAAGTCAATGAGAAGCAGAACTGAATCTTCCTGGCCAGTGTTCTTTTCAGCCACCACGATGCTAGGCTAACTCCCCAGGGAGTGATTTCTGAAAGATGGCATCTGGTCAATTCCTCTCCTAGAATTTATCCATGTCAAACCTCAATGGGGCAAATGGAATGGCAGAGTGGCTTGCTTTACAGTGCTATCACTTCAGTTTGGGTCCAACCCTCTTTGTACAGAGGAAGAAGCTCAGCCCAAGAGCTTGTTTAAGAGCTGACATTTGAACACGTCTTTTTTGACTTCCACTCTCACTTTCTTTCTATAAAATTGTGCCAATCATAGATTAAGAGCAGGAACTCAGAGGTTGTTCTAGAAGAAGAGCTAGGCTCTAGAAGAAGAAACCAAGGCCTGTGGTTTTAAGTGAATGAATGAATGAAAAATCATTTATTAAACACTTAATGTGACAAGCAGAGGGAAGATAAAGTGGACACAATCCTTACCTTCAGGAAGCTTATGTTCTAATGGAGGAGGCCCCACATATTGAGGACTGGTAGCCAGTGAGGGGAATGTTGATTTGAAAAGTCACAAATTAGTGGAATGGATCCAAGAGGGAAGGAGATGGCTATGGTTGAATTAATTTGTAATGGCATTGATTAATTCTTTTAGAATTGGGGGAATTTGGAGAGGAAGAGGCCTTATAAGAAAATGGCCAGGAAGCATGACTGAGGCTTCTAGATATAGTGGACCAGATGAGGTCATATAAGCCAAAGATCACCTATGCTCATGGCTGTCAAATCCCAGATTCAATGAAGAGGAGAAGCATTAATTCAGGGCCCCACATGCCCCCGTGATGGGGTGAAGAAAACTTGTCTTGAATGAGATAGGTGCATTCCTAACCATGACACTCCCAAGCCCTGTCCAATAGTTCACTTATTTCAGCATTGTTTCAGGGGCAGGGCTGGAAAGGAACTCCAAGATCATCTGGTCCAGCACTTTCCCCTCACCCTTTATCCAGATGAGGAAACTGAGGCCAAGAGGGAGGTGGTAACAATGATTTCCAAGACCTTTTCTGATCCTAAAGGTACAGAAGACCCACGAACCATGTGTCTTCTTTGTATTAACTTTAACATGTGGCACAGAGCCCTTTGCAAATGGTACCTGTTGAATATGTTTCTGTGAAATCTAATAGGATGAAATATCAAGGAAGCAAGCATCCAGTAAACTCTCTTGGTGCTGGGCACTGTGCTGGGATACAAAGACCATGAGCTTACATTCCCTTTCAGGACTGCTTCCCCTTTTGGTTGTCCTGGACCCTTTTGGCAGTCTGGAAGAACCTTTCTAAGAATTATGTTTGTAAATGTTTGAAGGAAATAAACGCTATATTTTAGTTAGAGACTAGTGAAAAAAATTCCCATCAGCGTTCTTGGAACCCTAGAAATCTATTCACAGACTTCACAGACCCCCTGGGGGACCTTAGACCTCCAAGTTAAGAAGAACTCCTGCCTACTGGGAAGTATGTAGCGGAATAATAATAAATTACATTTATTTAACATTGAGGTTTTTAGAAGCATGTTACATATATTTTCTCACCTGTATGAAAGGTGTTATTATTTACCTCATTTTACAGGACAGGAAACTGAGACTGAGAGTTTGAGTGTCTTACCCAAGGTCTCTCAACCAGTAACTGCAGGATTCGATCTCAGGTTTTCCTGACTTCAGGTCAGGCACTCAAAGCACGAGGCTACTCAGCTGCTCACACAGCACCCAAGTACATCATCTCAAGTTACAGTCCAAACTGGAGCCTCTAAGCACACATCTGTCAGACGATGAATGAGGATGTCCCAAGGCTTTTTCACTTTCTCAACAGAATGGCTGCCCTCCCATCCCAACCTCTGCTAGTTGTCTGGATGACATTAAAGCACGTTGATGGTTTTTAAATTTCCTTTGTAATTTGAAGGTGCCAATGAAAATCAATTCTTGAAAAATGGGGGAGGACAGCAATGTGTCAGTAGTGATTCATGACGACAGCAAACATGCATCGAGTTTCATGTAAATACAGTCAGCCAGGGCTCAAGATGAAAGTGACCTTTGAAAGTGACTTTTTTCAGCTCAATGAAGTGTGCATTTCTACTGGAATGCCCCCGGTTACTGCTTTTTGGGCCCTGAGTTTTCTTACTCATTAGGTTCTGGTGGCTTTTGGAAAATGTTAGCACAACCGGTGTGAAGCTATAGGTCAGTGGATCTGTGATGAGTTGGCCAGCAGAATTACCTCTTCCCTCCCCTGGAAGAGATGAGGCTCCCAGGCTGTGACTGTGGCCTCAGAGCTTAGCACAGGCCATGAGACAGGGAGGACTTTGGAAGATAAGCTGGGAGAAACCATAGAATGGAGAGTGTCTGAGTTTAGGAAGCTCTTAGAACAGGTGATGTCAGGGCTGGGAGGGGCCTTAGAATTGGGGATGTTAGAGCACAAAAAGTCAGAATTGTGGAAGAACAAATGACAAGGGACCCTAATGGTCTTCTCTATATGTCCTATGTTCCACCCAAGGCTAGTGCTCAACTAAACTCACATACTCTAAATTTTTTCCAGACCTACTTTCTTCATTATAGGTTCTTAGCTTCATAGATCCAGAGCCATAGGAGAATTTGGAAGCCATGCAGTCTAACCCTCTTGTTACAAATTATGAAACTGAATCCTGGGGGTGGGAACTGGGACAGAACTTGTCCAAGGCCACACAGGCAGAAGTAAGTCTTAGAGTTGGAATTCAAACCCAGGTCTTCTGACTTCCAACCCCATCCTTCTTTCATGGCAGCATACTATTTGTCCTGTGCCCTGGCCCCAAGGCCCATGTTCATCACAAATCTAAAACACATAGTTCAGAAATATAAATGACCAAATGGATTTGCAACGTATTTACAGTCTGGTTTCTTCTCTCAGCTATGTCAGATGAGCCAGAGGACCATGAATACCTGTCCTGTCTTTTTTGGCCTGCTTTGGTTATTTTGTCAGGATTAGATAATGTGATGAATGAGAAAGCCATTTGGAAACTAACATGCTGGAATTAGGAGTAGGGATGTAGGACAGGCTCCCCATTATTCATCCTGACGGATTGGCTAGCCTTGGTCAGACCCCTACTGGAGAGCTCTGCTCAGATCCAGGCACCATGTTTTCAGGACTTTGACACATGGGGGCGAGGCAACCAAGATAGTAAAGGGCCCCCCTGACCAGGCTATGTAATAAAGAGTTGAAGAAACTGAACTAGAGATCTTTATCTTGGAGATAATAAGGTTTGGGGGAGACTGAAAGCACTGGTCCTGATCACTGTCTTCACATACAAGATGTCCCCAAAAGTCTTAGTGCAGTTTTAAGCTTGAGTAGCTCAAATTTACACCAAGACGTTTAGAACATCCCATCTTAAAGGCTGCCATGGGTCACAGGGATTAAGACTGTCCTATTTAGCCTTAGAGGAAAGAACTGGATTAAAGGGCAGAAGGCAAGTTCCAGTTCCATGGAAAAAGAAAAAAAAACCTTCCTAACAATTAGAGGCATCCCAAAGTGAACTGGCATTCCTCAAGAGGCACTGGGTTACCTCACACTTCAAAGGCGGGACAATCATCTGTTTGGTACATCATGAAGGATAGTCATTCAGGTATGGTCTAGTTTCCAAGGTCCTTCGCAGCCTTGAGATTTTGTCAATGTTTGCTCAAATAATCATATTTTTAGAATAGGAAAGAATCTTAGAAGTCATTTAGGTTAAGACACACATTTTACAATTGAGTAAACTGAGGCTAGATAGAGCTGTTGATTTGTACAAAATCACATGGCTGGAGTTATATTGGCTCCCTTAGTTAGATCAGCTAAGTCCTATACATCATAGAGTTAAAGATGGAAGGGCCCTTAGAAATCATTCAGTTCAACCTCCTCATTTTTACAGAGGAGGAATCTGAGACCCAAAGGGTGTCACAGATGGATTTGAGATGGATTTGAACCCAGGTCCTATGTATCCAGAACCAGAACCAACATTCTTTCCACTCCATGGGAACCATTGAGTATTTGAGAAATGAAGTTGTATTGGCTGACATCCGTCTCCCACATTCAAGAGGAAGGTCTTTCTCACTGGTACATTAAGGTCCTGGCTCTTAGGGAGTCCTAACATGTTGCTGGGACGTCTACATGTGCTTCTACTTTGAGAATAATAGCCTTATTGCCTGTATTTGTCCATCACTTGTCTTCTGGCAACTCAGAGAGCTTTACGTGCATCATTTCCCTTCTCTTCCCCAAAATTCTGGGAGACAGATATGGCCACTTCTTGATTATCTATGGTCAGTCAATCAAACAATGCCGCGTAGACACCGAATAGGCAGGAGTGGGGAAGGGGTGCCTTATGAGTTAACATACCTTCGCTCTAGAAGGCAGAGCAAGCCCCTCCTGCAAGTCCTGGTAGTCTTCAAGTAGAAACTCTGGCTTTTTCACTTATTCCCAAATGAAAGAATTGGACCCTCAGATCATGATGCTGAAAAAGAGGAACTTGAGAGCAAATGAAAGAATGTTTCATTTTTATTGCAGGGAAGGAGACATAGGGATATGATGATGATGATGAGGAGGATTTTCACTAAATGAGCTTTTTTCTTCAGTTTCCTCATCTGTAAAATGGGTACAGCAATAGCATTTATCTCACAATGTGTGAGGATTATATGACATAATAATCATAAAGTGCTTAGCATGGTACGTGGCATACAGTAGGTGATATATTCATGTTAGGTGTTATTAAGTGTCATAAAGGCTGACAACTTTGGGTCAGAACTGGTATTGACCTAAATGGGACCTGTGAGATGGATGAGATACAGGAGTGACATCAAAAGGTTTTCATGGGTCACATTGCCATGAACTTGACCCCCAACATGGTTCGGAGACAATTTAGATAAATAGATGAATCTAAAGCTGATTTGCTCATAGAATAGTGATAGTAATTTGAGATCATCATCGCCACCAGAAATTGTAAGGAATTCTTCATTCTTGAGGGCAGCTAGGAAACATAGGGGATAGAGCACTGGCCTTACAATAAGGAAGACTCATCTTTATAAGTTCAAATCTGGCCTCAGAAACTAGCTGTGTGACCCTGGGCAAGTTACTTCTTCCTGTTTGCCTCAGTTTCTGCATCTGTAAAATGAGTTGGAGAAGGAAAAGGCAAGCCACTCCAGTATCTTTGCCAAGAAAACCCCAAATGCAGTCACAAAGAGTCAGACACAACTGAAACAACTCAACAACAGCATCCTTAAGGACCTTAAACTTAGTCCTTGGTGCAGATTTTGCAAGGAAAATGATAGAAACTGGACAGCATATCACTGTAAGTTGCGAAAATTGAACACTTAGTATAAATATCTAAAATAGACAAGGAAAACTGACCAGAATTATAAGGCAGAACTCTCAACCTTTTCCTCTCTAAGTAAATGACAACAAGCCGCCACATCACAAAAGCAAACTCCAGAACATCGTTTGAGAAATTAGATCATCATAGAACTGGAGTACTGGGATATTATTATAGAGGGTTGCCCACAATTGCCTGCCCACCTCATTGACCCACATGAATGTTAGACATTTCAAAAAGATGTCACCACCCTCAACATTCATAACCACTGACCTATATGGAATGAAAAGTGCCCAAGATAGAGTCCTAGAAAAAGAAGTCAGACTGAAATATATGTCATCTCCATAATCCTACTACTAGAATTATCCCAAAGATGCTTTTAATGAATCTACAGAAGATAAGCTTATATCTTAGTTACCAAAAGAAATTGACAGTTCATTCAATTACAAAAAAAAAATCAATTGAATGCTGACCTTTATTCATAAAAGAAAAAAGGACGTCAACTTGTCCCGTGACCGATATATCAAATATAGTGAAGAATGAAATAGATATAAGCCTAATTTGCATAGTTCCTTTAGTTTCTCTAATGTACTTTCACCACAACAACCTAGTGAAGTAAAGAATGTAAAGACTATTATTTCCTTTTTACAAATGAGGAAAAAAGTCCAGAGTAGGGAAAGGCCTTGTCCAAGTAGAGACAGGAAATGCCTCAATATCTAGCCTCCTTTCCACATAATCATGGTCCCATACACAGTAAATGCCCAAAGTGGAATTTGAACCCAGGCCTGCCGGATCCAAGGTTCGGTGCTCTAACTATAAAAACCACACTGCCTTTCCCCACCTCAATAAGGAGGTATATCTTAAACTTCCTTGGGTGGAGACCAATCACCATGTTTCATCAGGATACAGTGGGCCTCCTAGCCTGAAAGAGTCAAGAAAATCAAAAAAGTGAAAACATTTTTAGGCTGAACTAGAAGAGAGCCAGGCTCTATATTGCAGAGGGGTTCATTTTTTAGCCTTCAAAACTCTTGGGTGCCACCAAATCAGATTAATATGTAATTGGGAAATGTTTAACAAAATTAACAGATAATGTTACTTTCTGGTCAATATGCATCAGTAGGGATGTTTGATGTCACCTACATAATGGATAGAGCGGGGAACCTGGAGTCAGGAAGACCTGAGTTCAACTCCAGCCTTAGGCATTTGTTAGCTGTGTGACTCTGGGCAAGTTATTGAATCTCTGTCTGCCTCAGTTTCCTCAGCTATACAATGAGGATAGTAATAGAATCTACCTCCCAAGGTTTTTACAAGGATCAAATGAGCTAATTTGTAAAATACTTGGCAAATCTTAATTGGTGTTCAATCATTTCAGTCATGTTGAAATCTTCATGAACGCCTTTTAGGGTTTTCTTGGCAGAGGTACTAGAGTGGTTTGCCACTTCCTTTTCCAGTTCATTTTCCAAGGTGAAGTGACTTGCCCAGGATCACACAGTTAGTAAGTGTCAGAGGCCAAATTTAAACTCAGGAAGATGACTCTTTCATGCTAGTGACAGCTAGAAGAGGTGGTGCATACAAGTTGGGAACTGGCCTCAAGAAATGTTTAGGTAAAATCCAGAAAATGTATATGTAATGACTTCTTAATAAGACGTAGAAGTTGAGGAATATCCTCAGCTTCTGAGGCTGATGATACAGACAGCTAAGTCATTCCAACAACAACTAACAACAACTCAGAATCAATTAATCAATAAACATTTATTAAGTACCCACTATGTTCTAGGCACTGTGCTAAGAACTGACAGGCACCCCAGTGGCCATTGAACCCAACTCAAATCTGACGCAAAAGTATAGGAGACTTCCAACATTCTTCATCATCGATCATCCAACCTCCGCTGAGGAAGAACCAGCACCTCCCAGGGCAGCCCCTCTACTTGTGAATAGTTTGGATCCTTAGAATAGTAAGTTAAATCCCTTCCATTAAGTCAAAATGTGGTTTTCTGAGCCATCATTTGTGGCTCCTAGCTATATTCTCTGGAGTCAAGCAGTCTGTTTCCTTTTCTTGATAACAGCCCTTCAGATAATTGAATGTGGCCAGCCTTCCCATGCTAGGTTTTTTCTTAACTAGACTTATCTTAACTTGATAAACCAAGTTTCTCCAACTAAACTTTTCACGACATCATCATGAGGCTCTTGTTGACATCTCAGTCTCTCGTCTGACTTCGTCAAGTCCTTCACCAAATTTGTTGTATGGAACTGAACACCATACTTTATAAGCAGGACAGGACAAGGTGGGCCTCTCAGATTCCTTGTCCTGGAGCCTGGCTCTCTTTTAATTCAGCCTAAATATGCTTTCACTCTTTTGATTTTCATGACCGTTTGGTTCCTCCAAATCGGAGCTAGAATTCCAGGCTAGGAAGCCCACTGTATCCTGATGAAACACCGTGATTGGTCTCCACCCAAGGAAGTTTGCGATGTAATGGAGATAAGAGGGTCCAGAGAAAGGATAGAGAGTGAAATCCATAAAGAATTCCCTCAATAGCTTCTATCCACCTCTTCCCCTCTCCAGACTTCTGGAGTTCAGTCCTCAGACCTGCCTTGTCACAACCATTTGTTTACTCAGCTTTCCTGGCAAATGTTTCTTTCCCCCCATGGCCTAGATGATAGTCCTTGAGTCAGGGGAGACCTGCTAGCTCCTGACGGAGCATCTACTGTCTCAAGTAATAGTGTGGCTAGATTGAAAGAGCAGGATAGGAGAAAGACCTAGACTTGGAATTATTCACCAATTTGTTGGACTTTTAAAAAAGAATTTAGCCAAAAGAAAAGTAAGACAGGCAGAAATATGCCCCATTCCCATGATGGTCCCTCAGATTTATGGAAAGTATCTCCAGCCAAGCACTTCAAATCCCCCACATTCATCCCATATTCCTTCTCTCTTTCCCTTGTGCACTATCCAACTATGACCTCCCAAAGAAACAGGGTAGAGACAGTGAGCTGTTCTGGTAAAGAAGGAGGAAGGAAACAAGCATTTATTAAGTACCTACTATGTGCTAAGCACTTCACAAATATTATCTCAGTGGATCCTCACAGCACCCCTGGGAGATGGCTCCTGATATTTATCCCCCTTTTGCAGATGAGAAAATGGAGGCAAAAAGAGGTAAAGTGACTTACCTTGAGTCACACAGCTAGTAAGTGTCTGAGACTGGATTTGAACTCTGGTTTTCCTTATTCCAGGTCTTGTTATCTGTCCTCTGTACCACCTATCCAGTATGTAGAGAGAAGTAGATCCAAGGTAAATTGAAGTGAGAGAAAGCTTTCACTCTAGTTGGAGGTACAGGGTGCACATGCACAAACACACCCACCAGGTGATCCAGACAGCAAAGAGTGGAGGTGTTCAGATAAGGGAGAGGACATTTTGCCTGGAGCCTGGGAAAATTTCCTGGATGGAGTGTATGAGTGTGTGAAGGAAGTGGGGTTTGCCTTGGTCCTTGAAGGATGAGAGATGCAGCTAGTTGCAGGGGGCCCCAGCCCAGAGCCTGGGTGCTGAGCATCTCTCAGTAACACAAATTTGCTGAAACCTTTATTTTCAACATACTTTTCAAGTTCAGAATCAGCCTCTAGCACTCTAAGCAGCGGGGCAGTGAGTAGATTCCAGAGTTCAAATACAGCCTCAGACATTTACAGGCTCTGTGACTCTGAGTACGTCACTTAATCCTGTATGCCTTGATTTCCTCATCTGTAAAATGAATGGGAGAAGGAACTGGCAAACACTCCAATATCTCTGCCAAGAAAACCCCCAACGGGGTAATGAAGAGTTGTACATGACTGAAAATGACTGAAAAAACTCTAAGCAATTTTGCCCAGGGTAATTGATTATTTCATGTGTGTGCATGCGTGTGTGTGTGTTTGTACAGCAAGCCATCTCTGTCTCAAGATTTCAGAGACAATGACTTGAATGAACAGTGACAGTAGCTGTGCCATCTCCAGAGTAAAGGGAATGCCCATTGAAGGTGATATGAGCTCAGGACTGGATCATCCATGCTGAGCTGGAGGGGACCCTTGGGGACTTTCTAGTCTCATCCCCTCATTTTACAGATAAGGAAACTGAGGGTCATAGAGGTGAAGAGTCTTGTCCAAAGTCACACAGGAAGACACAGAGCCAGGATTCACACCCATGTCTTTGGATTCTAAAATCCTTCAGTCACCAGTCGCTACTCAGTCAAAGGCTTCTGATACTAAATCCAGGGGTGTTAGCTTGGACTCTTGGTGCTGGTAGGGATGGACTGACATTGGGGAAGGGGCGTGATCAGGACTGGATATCTGGAGCTTACTAGGGGAAGCATGCAGGGTGGTCCCACTGCTCCAGGCTTGGGCGGAGCCCTAACTGCTTACACTCTGGTTGGTCAGTGAAAGCCAGACCCTCTGCTGCTGCTTTGTTGGGCATTGAGAGGGCGTGTGGGGAGCAGAGGGAGTGCTGGTCGGGGCTTCTGGACAGATAGGGCTTCGAATCCTGACGTGGTAATTTACCAGCTGCGTGTGCTCCTGGGCTCATGCCTTGTACTCCCTGGTCTTTACTTTCTTTATCTATAAAATGGAATAATATTAATGATAATTAAGATAACCACGGTCCTTATCCTCAGGACTGTTGTGAGCAAGCATCTAATGAGATAGTAGAGGGAAATGGCCGAGGGGTCCATGAACGTCAGCTGATATTCTATCCCTCCTCCCAATGGGGAGTGCTGACCATCTCAGGGGAAGATCCTGGAGTTTGGCCACCGCCTACAGCAGGGGCTACAAAAAGCTGATTTTGCCAGACGTTTCCAGAAGCCCTGGCCTTGTCATTTTCCCATTGGGCTTTGTATCACTTCATCGTGGGGATATTTATCTTCATTAAGCAGCACAGGTGTGCCCTGTTTAAGCAAACCTCTTCTTCCTTTGGGGTTGTGTCTCCAGTCAGAGAAATCACTCTTCTCTTTCTCCTTCTTTTCTTCCTCTGCCCCTCACTCCTCATCCTCTCTCCCTTCTTCCTCCTCTCCTTTCTTTTCTCTCTCTATGTCCCTCCCTTCCTTTTTCCCCTCCCTTCCTCCATTCTCTTCCATTTTTCATTTATTCCTCTTTTCTCTTCTTCTTTCATTCGCTCTTTCTCTTGCCATATGTTCATCTATTCTATCTCATTCTTTCTTTTGCCTCTTCCTCATCCTTTTCTTCTCTCCTTTCTCCCTCTCTCCCCTATTTTCTTCTTCTCTCCCTTCTTTTCTCTGATCTCTCACTTCTCTTTGCACTCTTTCTGTTTTCCTTCCTCTCTTTCATCCCTTCTCTTCCTCTTTCTATGTCTTTTCTTCATTCTTTCCTTTACCCTTTCCTTTCCTCCCTCTTCCTCCTCTTCTTTCCTATGTTCTCTCTCACTATTCTTTCTTCCCTCTCCTTTCTCTCTCTTCTTCCCTTCTGCTCTCTACTTCCCATCTCTCCCTCCTTTTCTTTATCGCTTCTTCCTCCTGTCCTGTTTTTCCCTTTTTTCCTTTCTCTCCATCTCTATATTTTCCTCTGTCTCCTTTCCATCCTTTCCACCATTTCCCTCTTTTCTCCCCTTTCCATCCTTTTCTTTCTTATCTACACCTTTCTCTCTCCCTCTATTCTTTCTGTTTTCCTTTTGTACTTCTCTCTCTTCCACAAGCCTTCCATTCATTCTCTTCCCTCTGTCCCTCTATTCCTCCTTTTCCTTCCCTTCCCATTCCTTCCCTTCCCTTCCCTCCCGTTCCTTCTCCTCCCCTCTCTCTTTTCTCCACGCTTTTTCAATCTTCCCTGCAATGCATCTTTATTTGCATTTGATGTCAAAGCCAGCCAGCCATTACCAGGCTGACATCCCCAGAAGGGGAAGGGACCAAGTTTCCCAGCCTCCCTGTGTCTTCCCGGCTGTATATTCAGCCTGCCTCATTCTGCTCACTCTTCCCCAATGGGGATGTGGGGGGGATTGCCTCTCCAACAGGACACAGACAGTGGGTACAACCCTTTCAGCTCTCCCCTAGCACCTGTGGGTTAGATGCCTTGTCTGCTCCCTCTGCCCCAGGGCCACATCAAGGCCCTCTGGTTGCTCCCTGGGAGCTGAAGATTTGTCTGTGGGCAGACTTTAATGTGGCTCATCCTTACTTTGCAGCTGCAGCCCCAGGAGGCCCAGGAGGCTGATTTTGAGGGGCTTCATTATATTCTTTCTTAAGGCCAGGTGTCCCGCGGAACCTCTCCAGGCAGCTTCATTCCCCACCAGTCCCCTATCCTCTCAGCCCTGCCACCTTCAGCTTGTTGCCTGAGGCTGCCCTGCCAATCCAGAGCAGTTCTGTCCCCACAAATCCCCCTTGTTTCTACTTCAAAGACCTGGAAAGCAAATACCCTCCAGGAATGTTCAGTATCCCCTTTCCCTCTCTCCCTCCCTCCTTTCTCTTCCTTCCTTCCTTCTCCCAGCATCACAGAGGCATAGCCTTTCAGTGGGGACAGCCAGAAACACATATCCTCCCCAAGTCACTTTGTAACCATTTTGTAAACATTAGACATTGGCCCTGTTAAAATGTAAACCCCTTCAGGGCAAGGGCTCTTCCATTTTTGTCTTTTTGTGTCCCCAATTCCCAGCACGGTGCCAGGTGCATAAAAAACAATAAATACTTGTTGGCTAATTGATGGTGATTAATTAAATAAATTAATTAAAGGATGATTACAAATAAGGAAACTGAGACCCAGAGAGAGGAACTGACCTGCATCTATTCACACAGAGCCAGAATTCAAACCTAGGTCTTTTAAAGCTTTTGACTTTAGAGCCAGGACTCTTTCCTCTATAACAAACCAAGAAGGGAGGAAAGAAGAAATTAGTATTTATTAAGTCCCATTATATGCCAGGTACTGTGCTAAGCCCTTTACAAATATCATTGCATTGGATGCACACAACAACCCTGAGACATAGGTAATATTCCTATCTCTATTTTACAGATGAGGAAACTGAGATTAGGTGGCTTGCTCAGCTGATGAATGAAACTCAGATGTGCCCAACTCCAGGCCCAGGTTTTATCCACTGCACCACCCAGCTGTCAAGGGAAAGAATATTGCATTTAGTCAGAGGTCCTGTTTTAAAATCCCAGGTTGACCTGTAGAACCTTGGGAAAATCACTTGGCCTAACTAGGTTCCCCCAACTTCCTCATTCATAAAATAAGATTGGATGGCTTTGAAGGTCTCTTCTAGTTTTAAGAATCCATGATTCTTTCTATTTCTACATTTTCTTTCCTCTTTGTTCTCCCTCATCCATGCCTCTTTTTCTTTTTTTCCTTCTTACATCCCTACTCTCTTATCTTTTCCCATTTCCCTTTATTTCCTTTTTTCTTCCTTCCTCCCTTCCCTCCCTCCTTTCCTTCTTTCTTTCTTTCCTGTTTTCTTCTCTCTTTTCTTCCCTCCCTCCTTCCCTTCTTCACTCTCTTTCTTCCTCTCACTCCCTTTCATGAAGTCATTGGCCTTTGAGAGGGGAGGGGCTGAGGGTCAGAACCCCAATGCATCCATTTAAAATAGAGGCAGATGGCTGCTATCACCAGCCCAGCAGGTATATGAATATAAATTATGTGCCCAGGACAAATTTTTAACATCATCTTCCTTTCAGGACCTCGGCGGAACACAAATGACTTTTGTCAGCTTGGTGGCAGCCCACTGCCTCTGGCAGCTCCAAGCTGTTTATTAAAGAAGAGTAGAGAAGCCATCTGGATGTGTTATAGGAGAGTTATCACACACACAGTGACACACACACACACACACACACACACACACGTTGTTGAGAATCAGTTAATCAAGTGATCAGGAGGCAAACTTGATCCAGGGATAGAATTCTTGTGGGGCCACAGAAGCCGAACCCCAAACCAACGTGATGGGGCATGTTTCCATAACTATTCCTACCTCTGATGAGCTACTTTCTGCCTCAAGCAGGTCCAAGCCTCTTTCTTGGGCTACCTCAGAGCACTCTCATCTCCCACCTCTTTGGAACGAGCTATCTGGCTAGCAAACCCACACTTTTCTGGGCCTTGGGTTTATCACCTGTAAAATGACCTTCAGTGTCCCCTCCAGTTTTAGTTCTTTATCATCCTAGGTTTCTTCCTCTCAGATTTGTTCCAACATCTTGTACTCGCTGCCATACAGCTCCTTCCCTCCTGAAGGCATCACATCTCTAGGCTCCTCTTCGAAGGCTAGCTGCTCCTTCTCTCAGGTCCAGATACCCAGGGCTGCAGGAGGCATTGGTATATTTCTTGCCCCCTTCTGACCCTCCTTCTGCCACTACCATTCAGCAACCACTTTTCCTCCTTCCAAGTCCACTCCATTTGGCCCAGATCCTTCATGCTCTCATCTTGTGACCTCTAGGTCACTCTCCCTCCTCCCCAACACCTTCAGGCTCACAGCTTCCTCCTTTGTTGCCCCATTCTTTGCTCCCTTTAACATGCTAGCTATCAATTTTCTGATTCTTGCCAGCAATTCTGACTCTGTCGTCTATCTCAACCATGCACAGGAGTGGTCAAAGCTTAGATTCCCCACCTTATACTCACCTACTTCCATCTAGTTCAAATTTGATCTATATATCCAAATCCCCAACATGGCCCTGCTTGGACCACTTTTCTTGGCCTCTTTTAGGCACAAAGAAGAGTAAAGGGAAGAGAAAGTATTCTATAATGGAGAGAAAACTGTAGAAGTGTAATCAGCATGCCCAGATGGGAGGAGAGAGAAGTAGAGAGAGAGAGCAAAAAGAGAGAAAACAGAGAAGAAGAGAGAAAGGGAGGAGAGAGAGAGGAGAGTGAGAAAAAGGGAGAGAGAGAAGATAGTGGATAGGCTATAGGGGAAATTATTTTAGCTCAAATAAAACCATACAAATCTATGTAAAATGTTTCCTCTATAATGAAAACATAGTTCTAGAAAAGCCACACAATTATTTCTAAAAAGAGTATGGTAACTAATTTCCTTACCTGAACTGGGTTTACTTTAGCTAGAGGCCCTATAGACTTCCCAGCTCCTTGCAGAGTGACACAAGGAAAAGACAAAAGATTAATATTTATTTAACTTCCACATATGACAGGAAGCAGCCATCTGTCCACCTCTACCCACAGAGAATTGAAGAACCCAGGACACTCTCTATAGTTGGGTCCTTTAAAAGAGATGTGGCAGTTCAAAGAGTCAGTCCCTGGCAGCTTTCTGTCTTAATCAAAGAGAAAAGAAGGGGCAAAGGAGAGGGTCTGGGGACATATCAGAGCCTCTGTTCCTTTGACTGACCCAAGGGAAAAGAGAAAAGGTGGAAAGAGAAACTGCAGAAAAGCCTCATCTTGAAGCCCTGTTGTTTCTTTAAAACAAACTCATTCCCATGTTTCAGGTCACATTTTATCATGTTGGGATGCAGGTCACTCCTCAGTTTTGCCCCATCCTCCAAAGGGAGGACGACACCTGATCCACATTCCCAGCTCTGCCAGTTCTGCAGGTAGATGGAGGTGGTGTGCCTTGACTAAGAAAGGAGTCAGATTTGAATCGAGGGTGCTATGCCTCATTAATGGACAGAGAGTCACCCCTCGATGCAGTCCACATGATTCACTGTGGGCCAGTTATGATTCATAATAGAAAAGTGACTGACTGGGAACTACTTCTTCCTAAGGTCCATTGTCTTGACTGGAACAAGAGAGGAGCAGGTGAATCGATGCTCTTTACCCCCAATTCAAGACAGATTAATATGGTATCCATTGTTTGACTGCGGTATTGCCAAGGAAGGTTGAAAAGGCAGCTTCTAAATAGTAATATTAACATAGGTGGGTCAATGAGACCTGTGTTCATGCTCACCACATCATGACTATTTAGAAATTCCTAGCACTTCAGCAAACAAGTCTTTAACATGTGAAGACCCATGTAAATCTCCCCTAGGAGACCCATACCCAAATTGGAAGTTCAAAGAAAGTTGAAAAAATAGATCTTAGAGGAAAGATAAAAGGTACTGAAACATTTCAGCTTCAAGAAGAACAAGCTAAGTGATAATTCATTGACATTTTCTACTTCATAAAGAGATGATACACACTAGGAGTGGGTTATCCTGTCACTAGAGGCCTTCAAGAGGAAGGGAAATGACCATTTGGTGAGTATGTTACAGAGTGACCTTGGAAGTCTCCATAAAATTCTAAGTTTGCTTCTTTCTGGGATTCAGCCAGATGTTAGCTAGAATCATAGGATCTCAGAGTTACCCAGTACAACCTGGACTCAAAGCAAAACCTCCCTTCTTCTCATAAACCTTAAGAAGTGGTCACTCAGTCTCCAATCAACAAGGACAATTGATCAGAACCATGACTTCCCAAACCATTCCCAAAGCCCATTCCATTTTTTGGAAGCACTCCCTGTTTAGAAATCTCTCCTAAATCGAATAGAAATTTGCTTCCTTGCTCCTTATGCCCACCAGCCCTAATTCTCTCCTTGTAGAGCCAAGCAAAACAACGTAACAGTTCTTTGACTATTTTGATCTAGCAATAGTGTCTCTCCTAAGTCTCCTTTCTGGCCTAAATATTTAGAGTTCTATCCACTGATCTTTGATGGATTTCAAGGCCCCTCAGCTCCTAGATCTGCAGTCTTCTGGGCACTCTGGTTATTTGAATTAATTAAAAATGCACTCATTAAGCACTTATTGTGAACAAAAGCTGGGAGTACAGATAAAAAGTCAGGTGCATACAGGACCTGCCTTCTAGGAGTTCATATTCTAATGAGGAGGAAAACATGGCCAGAAGTTTAAAGCGACAAATCAGATGGAAATGTCCCATGGTCCTTCAAGGGAGTAGCAAAGAGATGGTCATGCCTTCTCTTATATATCACTACCACTAACAAAATCATATTAATTCTTTTTTGACCCATTTGATAGTATTAAGGTTGTTGAGATGGAAGACTTCCTTTATGGGGTCTTCAGGAGCTGTGACTGCTGAAGAGGAAATATGGGCTTCAGCATATCTTGTAGATAGTGATTCTACGAACATTAGCTTTACACATAGACTGGAAGGAAGGGGTGGGGCTCTCCTATTCCCTAGTCTCTTGAACATATTTTCTCCTGACAGTGTTGGTTGATCAGTGGTCCATACTGGTGGGATGGAAATGATGGACACTTCCCCAAAGCCCTCTTCTGACTCTTGAGATTCAATAGTTTGTCTTAGGCACTGATGGAAATTCTCTGTAGTTCTCCAATTCCTATTCAATTTAACAAGCATTTGTTTATAAAACATTTATTTACTCATTCTTTAAGACCCATGACGGCAAATAGGCGTGTACAGAATGTATGAATGGAGTATGTTTAGCCTGGGAAGATTGCAATGGAAATAGTTTGTAATCATTGTTTTCATTGATTGAAGGATTGTCTCAAGGAAAAGGATTAGACTTGTTTTGCTTGACTTCAGAGGACTGAACTAGGAGTGAGGAGAGGGGCAGAACTTATAAAAATTCCTTCTTAAAATATCTGGAGCATTCTGAGTTGTCCTTGGCATCACATTTTAAGAAGGAATTTTTGATAAATTGGAGCATGCCCAGAGTAGAGAAATCAGCATGGTGAATGCTCTGTAGTCCATCCCCTATGAGGATCCGTGGATCAACTGCAGAGCCTAGAGAAGAGAAAATTGGAGTGATAAGATCACTGTCATCAAATACTTAGGATTATTATAAAGTCAGAAGAGAGTTTAGAGCTTAGAATCTCATCTGATTCTCTCTTATTTTTAGATGAGGAAGCTTAGGCCCAGAGGTGTAAGGTAACTTCCATAAGGTCACACAGGAAGTAAGAGACAGATCTGGGATTTGACTTGGGTCCTATGCTTTGAAGGTCAGTGTTATTTCCACTAGGCTGTCACATGACAGGGGGCTTACACTTGTTCTATTTGGCCCCAGTGGGCCTCAAGACAACAGATTTATAAGTATGGCAGCTAGATGGCATCATAGTGCATAGAGCATTAGTCCAAGCATCAGGAAGACTCATCTTCACAGGTTCAAATCCAGCTTCAGACACTTCCTAGCTGTGTGACCCTGGGCAAGTCACTTCACCATGTTTGCCTCAGTTTCATCCTCTGTAAAATGAGCTGGAAAAGAAAAAAGCTAACCACTCCATTATCTTTACTAAGAAAACCCCAAATGGGATCCTTAAGAGTTGGATGCCACTGAAATGACTCAACAACAACATGCATACATATAGGGTAGATATAAGGTAATCTCAGAGAGGAAGGTACTTAGCAGCTGGATAGACCAAGAAAGGTCTCCTGACACCTGAAGGAAACTGGACATCTAGAGAGGCAAAGATGAGGAGGGAGGGCATTCCAGGCTTGGGGAAGAGGCAGTGCAAAGGAACAAAAATGAAAACTAGAGTGTTGTGTATGAGAAACAGCAAAGAGACCTGTATGGATTTACCATAGAAGGTGTAGAAGGGAATAAAATGGAAGAAGACTTTCAATATTTTTGCACCCTGGAGAGAAGAGAGGAGAGATAGAATGAGATAGAAGGAGAAGAAGAAATAGAAGAAGAGAGGAGAGGAAAGAAGGAAGAGAGGAGAGATAGAATGAGAGAAAGAGATTAGTGGTGGGCGGTGGGAGGCACAAAGGACAACATATATCTTTGTTTTAGACTGGCAACAGGATTCCAGCCTTCGGCTGGATGGATGATATGGGCCTAGGTGGGTACCATTTCTGGTTTCTCTAGCAATCAACATGATCATAAGAGGAAGCAAAATTAGCCTTGTATTATTACTAGACCTCAGGAGTGGAGGCCAGGTGCTCATGCAATGGCACTAGGGACCAGCAGGATTTAGTCATGGCATTTGATACCATCATGGTCTGTTTCCAAACTACACTGAGAATGCTATTGGGGAGGGAGAGGAAATAGATTTTTGTTTGTTCAAGGGAAGGTTAATGGGCTCCAGTTTCTCCCTTGTAAAAATCATAATTCTTTACTTTGTCTGGGTAATTTTGTGCCATTGCAAGTCTGCCTCTTCTCTGAGATAGAGTGCTCTTAGCGTTGGTTACACTCAGAATCGCCTGGTGTGAAAGGTAAACCTGGCTTCTAAGCTGTTTATCCCCCCGTCTGTGGTCCCCATTCTTGGGCTGATGTTAGACACCTAATTTATTTTTATAGACCATAATTACCCTCTCCCCCTACCTCCCTTCCCCCCTCCCACCCTCACCAAGAAATCACAAACATAATGCGTCAAGCACAAATATTTGGATAAATTTGGATTTATTTGAATCTTGGAAAACTGGATTTGCTGAGTTGCTGTCATTCAGCCCAAAGGAATGAAATGCCCCTCCTCCTCACCCCCACCCATGTACAAACTTTATCTACAGAGGAGCGAAGGACTTATTTTGCAGGGTGACCCACTATGATAAGTTCCATCACATCAGATGCAGGATCTCATAAATCGAAGTCATGCATCTTAGCTGCTGTTCTAATTGACTCCAGCATACTTAGCTGGCTGTAATTATAGGCAGAAATTGCATTACAGGAAGCAATGAGAAATCATTTGCATGGTGTGAATTTGTGCATTAAATCATGTGGTTCATTTGAGATTGTGGTGGGGATAAGAGGGTTCTGAAGAAAAATAACATAGGGGTTCCTCCTTCCTGAGTCGCACACTGATTGCATGAATTGTACTCAATTGCGCAATTCCCAGCTGACTCTGTTTTCATTTTTGGCCAGGATGCACCGAGAGGCCAGAGATTCTGAGAGGAAGCAACCAACGTCTTTGAGGACCGACACACAATCTCCAGGGGATAAAAGCTTTGTCAGACGACCCATCTCGCCTTTCACTTTCCAGAGTCCAGACCACAGTAAAACTAGAGGAAATGAGAGTTCTGAGACGTGGAGGGATACGATTAGCAAGTCAAAGGATCACTCATCAATGACATCCCCGACTTTGGAAAAAAAGCTCCCAAGTTCCTCTTGGGCCCTTTCCGAATTTATTGAAGGATTCCGGAGAAAACAGTCAGAGAAAGAACAGGCTGCATTAGGAGCAGAAGACTGGCCCACCTTACCCATCTATCAGACCACTGGTGCATCATCTCTGCGGAGGTCTTTGGAGACAGTGACAGTCCCAGAAAAGCCATCTCTGGAACCTGAGACAGAGAGTTCACGATCTGGACTGCTAAGGTCCACCAGCCTCAAATGTCTCTCCTCTGACAAATTTGACCCTTCCCTTTCTTTGCCTCCTCCTCCAAAATCAATGTACAGATCTTGTGATTCACTCTTAGCATCTGAGAATACGGAAGATAGTTTCAGCAGGAGATTGAGCTCATCAGTGGGAGACAGCCTCGGGAAGTTTGCCCAGTCCAAGCTGCGCCTTCGGAGGCCATGCATTGATACACCCCTAGAGGAAGTAGAGGACCCAGACCTGGGGAAAGAATCCCTGGTCTTTCAGAACAGAAGGTTCTCCAACCTGCTGAATGAGCCTTTGGAACCTGACTTGCTGGCTTGGAAGCTGCCAAGATATGAACAGAAACCCAGAGTGAGTTTTGATGACTATGTCCCAGCCATCAGGAAATCTAACTCTCCCACGAGAGCCAGGAGGGACAGAGGAGATGACCTGATGCCTGGGACCAGTAGGTATAAAAGTGACGCTTCTTCAGATCGTCTGTTCTCAGGAAGTGGTGGTGCCTTCCGGGAAAACTTGGAACCCAAAGAGGACACAGGTCATCTGTCTGACTCTTCATCATCTTCGAGTTCTGCCATGTCATACAGAAGTGCAGACAGCATCAAGAGCCGCCCAGGATCCCTAAAACAAAATGAGGAGAGTGATAGGAGATCCCGATATGGAACATGGATGGATCCCGAGAAGCAAAGTGAGGTGGAGAGCATCATGAAGAAATATCTCCAGAAGTAGGGAATGACCCAGGTAAAAGACAATGCCAGACTCTGAAAAGCGAGTTCAGAGCAGCAACACTGGTCTCTTGTCCTACTAGAAACCCAAATGGTGCATTTGCACCATCAACATTTTTCTCTTGAGATGTGTGTTTTTAGTTTCCCCATTTAAAATAGTTTAGTCTCATCTATAACTTGTCAAAGTTTTTGGGAAGATAAAATTCATTTAAAAGTAACTTCACAAAAAGGCATTATTATATTAATAGCACCTATTTAGTGCTTTCCAGTTGGTGGAGCCTTTTATAAATGTCAACTCAATTTTAGTGAGAATCAAGAATGCCCCATGAGTATCACAGACCTGAGAGCCATACTTTCAGGACCTTTGGTCCTGAGCTGGAAAAGACCTCAGAGGTCATTTTGTCCATCCCTCTCCCTTTATAGATGAGGAAATAGAGGCCCAGAGAGACTGAGACTCACCTAAGGTCACACACGTACTGAGTCTCAGGAGATGGAATTTAAACTAGGGTCCTCTTACTCCAAATGTAGTGCTCTTTCCACAACAGCAGAATTCCTCTCTGAGCAGCTTCCTCTCGGCATTTCCCCCTCTGTTGGGAGACTTTAGTAATGGGAAATTCAATGTCTCTCCCAAGTCAACTCAACTCACCCTTGTCCAACTCTCACTGGTAGGAAACGCATCTTCAGATGGAACTGAAATTGTCCTATCTGATAACTCCAGCTCTGAAACAAAGAAGATTAAATCTCATCCCTTCTGGTCCAAGCCCTTCACACCCATGCACCTTCCTATGACCTGAAAAACATAGGTATCAAACATTCACCTAACATCTTTTCAGGGCACAAGCCCCAAACACATCTTTCTTCTCTTTTCTCCTTTCTCTGAAATGTTATTGGCTATTCCCAGATTAAGTCTGAGTTGAACTCAGTGATCTGTAAGATCCTTTTCATCTTGAAGATCTTATGGTATGTGAAAAACTTTGAGTGTATCACTACCACAGTCTGTTCTCTAGACTTACTCATCCATAAAAGAATGGAGTTACACCCTTGGTGGGGTTACACATCTAGCCATGTTCCTGCTGTGATTAAAGGAAGGAAATATTATCTCCTCTCTCATCCCCTATTTTCACACCACTTCCACAGTGCCTGAGACTGACATTATCAAGTTTCTCCTAAAGGACCTTTTGGATGAATGGGTATTTTAAAGAGCTATGGTACTAGGAAAGGAAAAACACAGTATCTATCACTGATTGGTTTTTCTGATTAACCTTTTTACACAGGGCCCTTAGAGGACAATGGAAAGGTTAGTTTTAATGGTAAGGAAAGAGGAGAAGAAAGAGGTTGGAAGAATGTTGGTCTTGCCTCCAGGTTGGGTCCATGAAGTAGAAGGAGGAAGGACAGTTGGACAGGAAGGAGGTGGTGAGGAAGTTCTGGATTCTTGGAGGTAGAGAAAGTATGGTGGTGGGACCATGATAATAAGCCCCCTGCCCCCATCCATTGCCACCATTTTGAGCAGGCCTTTATAATCTACAGAAAACTCTTTTACATTTACATTCATGTTGTCCCCTAGACCCCGTCAGGGAATAATTTCCAGTCATTTTACAGGCGAGGAAACTGACTTGCTCAAAGCCATGTTTCTAATCAGTAATAGAGGCAAGACTGAAACTGAGGCCCTGCCAAGGTGCTGTTTAACTAGAGCTTGCTGCTTCTCATGGGAAGATGAGAGGTTCCCATTTTATGGTCTTGCCTGGAATTAACTGTGCTTCTAGCAGATTCACCCATGTCACTATCAGGAACCTGGAATGTGACGACCAAAGCTGCTTGATGCCCCTCAGAGGATGGATATTAGAGAGGGAAATGGTTCTACAGGTTAGAATCTTGTCTACTTTCACTCTTGGTTTTCCCACTCAATGTCTTGGAGGTTGAGGGAAAAAATCGACTTCTTCTCTACCCACCCCACACTGAGGCAGGCTTCCCCCCACCTTTGGGAGAAGGACACATCATAGTGAACTAGGTTTGCAGATCTGAATCTAATATGTACCTGAGAGCTTATTTCAGGAGGAAAAGAAATCCCAGAGAGGGAAAGTGAATTGGTCAATGTCACAGAGCAACCTTGTAGAGTCAGAAACAGAGTGAGGTGTCCTTTCCTTTGAGGACCTGAAAGTGTCTTTCAAGGCTATTCCTAAACCCCTTTTGTCCAAATTAATATTCCCACCTGAATTGTGATCTAAGGCATCTAAATTAGCCTGAAAGGCACTTCGATTCTAGAATCCTGTGCATCTGTGCAATCTTTCCCCTCTGAACTCCAAGAAATGGAGTTGTGATTAAGGCCCAGAGGCCTAGTCCTCCAACCCCCACCTGCCAGGATCGCTCCAACTGGGCAAGAGACTCCTTGCCAGGAAGGGTGGCTAGCTCCTCTCCTTCATGAGAAAGCCAAGTTAGCTCATTCTAAAGCTGCCTCTTCTCCTCTGTCGTGGACAGGACAAGTCATGTCCAAATGAGCTAATGTATCTCAACAGAGTCTTTTTCCTGCTCTCAATTACCAAATGATAAGAGCTTTATTTACATGATCACACTCCCGGGAATTAGGGAGAGAGTCGCTTCAAAGGCCAGGGAGAGATGGGGTGACCCAGGAGGAACCAAGGTTTCCTTGGAGACTAGTTCAACATCTTGTGTTGGTTTCCCCTCTCCCACCTGTTTTTTTAAAAGCCAGACCTTTGATGAGGCTCTCGGTGAGGGTAATTATCCTAACAAATTATCCTAATGAATTAAAAACTATTCCTATGTTTCATTTCCCCAGGCTAGGCCTGGAAATGGACAATGTGACCGTATTTCTATATGGCAAATGTGGCCAAGGGAGACATACTATTGGCTCATAAATATGTAACCACTAACATCAACCACTCAACTCTGCCTCTTTACCTATGTGACCTTGGGGAAGACCCTAACTTCTCTGACTCTAATTTTGCTTCGATCTATAAGGGGTGAATTTGATGAGGATTATAGATTAAAAGCTGGAAGAAACCTTAGCAGTCATTTCCTAATTTTACAGATGAAATGGACCAGAGAAGTTTAGAATTTGCCCAAGGTCACACAGGCAGTGTCATGGGTAGGATCTGATCCCAGTGTCCAGAGCCCTGAAGGCTCTTCAAGCTCTGACATTCTCAGTTCTAAAACCCCTCCCAGCCCTGATGTCTCTGTTCTAAGGCCCCTCCCAATCCTGACATCCTTGTTCTAAGACCCCTCCCAACACTGACATCCCTGTTCTAAGACCCTTCCCAACACTGACATGCCCTGTTCTAATGCCCTTCTGCTAGCTCTGACATTCCCCATTCTAAGGTCCCTTCTGAGATGCACTCTGACGCAGTGGATGGAGACCAATGTCAGAAATCAGATGACCTCAGGTCAAGTCCTGTCCTCTGACACCTACTGGTCAGTTGATCCTGGACAAGTCTGTTAACTTCTCCATTGTCCCTATTGAAGAAGTCACTGAGGACTATGGTGAAACCACTTGCGCATCTGATACTAGGCAGGTGTTCAGCAATGGGAGTCCAACTCAAGTCTTCCTGATTTGTGGTATACTGGAAAAAACTCTGAACCCTGAGCACTGATGTCAGAATCCCAAGAGCTGAATTCAAATTCTCTATCTGTTACTTACAAGCTTGGGCAAATCACTACACCTTTCCAGCCCTTGGCTTTCTCTTCTGAAAAATGGGTAGATTGAACTGAATGACTTCTTAGGTTACTTTGAGCTCTAAATCGATTCTTATAATTGTTAAGCATGTAGGGATATTGGCAAATTCTCTGGTCTCAATTTGCCCATCCATAACAGGGGGGTGATTGGATCAGATAATCCTGGTATTCAACCCACTAATAATCAAATGCCTTCATGTGTGGGTGTCATGATGGGTAAAATCTGAAATAATTGAAGAAACAAAGGTTTGAGCATATCCATTTATGAGCAGGCCCCTCAGCTTGGGCCTGGGCCCTGAATACAGGGGAAACAGATTTTTCTGCATTAAAAGAAAACCATTAAATGATATAAACTTGGATACAAGATTAGGTAATCTGATTCTAATTGGAGGAAAGATCAGGTGCTTTATGAGATGGGAGAAAGGAGCAAACATCAATTCCCTGAAATCAGAAAAAGAAGTACCCTACTCTCCTTACAAACACACTCTGAATGTCTGTAGTGACTCAAAGAAACAAGGAAATAGTAACTCATTGACCAGTATGGCACCAGTTTTCAGATAAGACACATGTGTTGCTTGAAATGTACAATTACAAAAAAACTCCTTACATCAAACTTTGGGTCTGACTGGGTTTCTGGTAAGCATAACCCAGGTTCTTAGTTAACGGTTTCTAAGCAGCAGGTAGGTGCCCCAGGTTTTCAAACATGCACTGCTAGGTTCAAACAATGAAATAGGTTTTTCTCACAATTCCCATAACTGAATAACATTTTCTCACAAGACAGAAATCATAATTGAATAGAAAGGTAACTGAGCTAGATTTGGAATTGAGTCACAAGATGGAATCAGTGTGGTTCACTCAATTCCCACAATGCTCATACTGCAGAAAATAAGTACCATGGGTGGTCAGCAAGTGGACAGGTGACTGGCATCCTCAGGGAAAGCTTCCTGAAGGAGGTAAGTTCTTGAATGATGAGGAAATGAATCAGCAGGAAGAAGTTGGAGATTTGCCCAGCCAACATTTGAATGACCCATTGATTTCCCCCAGAGACAACTTTGGCTACTGTTAGCATATGCCAGGTGCCAGATAGAAAGATCAGAGTTAAAAACTGTATCCTTCCCCTCATCCAACTAAGTTGGTCACTCTTTCTGTGGCCCCCATTCAATTTTGAAACAGGTGAATAGTTCTCCTTGACTTCCTTCATCCCCTTTTCACAGAACCCAGAGCCTCTGACTCCAAATCCAAGCTCTTTCCCATGCACCTACACCACCTCCCATAAGTCCTTTGGGCAATGTAGTTTCCTCCTTTTCCTTCCTTTCTTCCTTCCCTCCTCACATAAGCATTTATTTAGTTCTTACTATGGATCATGTATTGTGCTAGAATACAAAGACAAAAATAAAAACTCCTTGCCTTCAGGGAGCTTACACTGTGGTAGAAGAAAACAAGGTGTATACAGCAAAGCGTTTGCAAAATATGGCAGACTAAGTGCCGGTAATTTCATGGGTAGGGAGAGCACTTACAAGTGGAGTTCTGAGGAAAGTGACACCTGAGCCATGCGCTGATGGCAGCTACAAATTGAATGGACATATTATTCCATAATTTCTTGCTTTAGATATCATAGACCTGTACTCACACCTGGATTTTCTTTCCAGCATCCAGTCTCGAGTTCCTGAAGAGCTTTCCCTGCTGTTCAGCTTTTCAAAGAGAGATACGCAGGTGGCCCCTGCATCTGCCTGTCTCCAGGCGATGCCACTGAAATATTTCCCAATGGATCTGATAAGCCTGAGGATTTATTTTGTAAGAGGTGCTGGGGTTTGGACAGTGATTTATAGAGAATAAACCATGATGGCTTCTTAGAACGAGTGTGGTCTCTGTCTTCTCCTTGATCTCCACTGTTGAGTGGAACAGGTGCACCTATCCAGATGTAGGAAGTGGGGAATGATATCATAAAGTCCCGAATCAGGATTCATAACAAAATCTTTGGGTTGGTTTGATATCAGGCCCACTTGTGGGGAAGAAGACTAGTTCTAACCCTTTTAATCACCTGTATCTGGAACCTAAAATAGGGTAGGTTTTCAATGTGTCCATTACCTAACAAGGACCCCTGGTCCTAAGAATTAGGTAGTGGTATTTGTTAGATAGAATCCAAATCATCATGTCCCTTATTGGACATGACAGGGTCTGATGTTCAGAGTTTGGGTTTTCCTTTCTCTTATATAGACTCTCACGTGCCTTGGTATTTGCACGTGTCAAATCTTCCATGTGTGCGCATATTTCCCATGTCATATATCCTCTATTTGAATTATAGATATAGAGTCTGAAGATACCTTAGAGGTCATCTAGGTTCAGGTCTTTATCACACAGGTAAGAAAACTGAGGTTCAGTGAGTTGAAGAAATCTACCCAAGGTCACACATTCAAGAGACAACAGTCAAGATCTAAACCCATATCCTTTCACCCAAGCCCATAGCTCTTTTCATTGCATCACACAAGGCATATCTTTCTAAAGTTATAATATCAGAGATGATGATAATGTCCTTTTCCTTTTCTATAGGACTTAAAGGTTTACAAAATACTTTCCTCATAATAATTGTTGATAGAATAAATGGTATTATCTCCAATTTACAGATGAGAAAACTGAGGGTCTAGCGGCCTCCAGTAAGTAGCACTACTACCATTTATACTATAACATTTGCTAAGTATTTCTCATATATATATAATTATATATACATATGCACATATATAAAATTGCACATATAATCTACATATATAAAATGATGTAAGCATTTTTATTATATATTGTATATAGAAACATTTGTACATACATTTACACACATATACATGCATATATGTGTGTATATATGTCTTCACAACGTTTGTATATGTACCTTTCTCAGTGTTTGCATATATACGTATATGTGTGTATATATGTCTTCATAATGTGTGTATATATACACTTTACAATGTATACATATATATGTATATGTATGTATATCTCTGTGTTTATGTGTATATGTATGTCTGTCTTTACAGTAAAGTCTGGGAGATGGGTACAGTGATCAGCCCATGGTTAGTCTCACATCAAGTGAGTATAAGAAATAGAAATGGAGGGCGGAGCCAAGATGGCAGAGTAGAAAGACTCACCTATGCTAGGTCCGAACCCACAGCCCATAGATTTCCTGTAAAAAGAACTCCTGACAAATTCTGGAACAGTGGAAGCCGCGCAGAAACACAGTGAAGGAGATTTCCGTTGCAGAGAGCCCTGAAGAACCGACCACAGGGGTGCCCCGGACTGGAGCGGAGTCCTGTCCGGCCGAGCGCTCCCCTCTCCCGCCCCGGCCACGCGGCACTGACAGGAGCCAGCAGAGCCCAGCGGGCGGCAGGGACCTGGATCTCCGGGCGGCGAGAAGGTCCCTCCACACACAGACGCACAGGTCAGTGAGAGAGACGGGCTGAGAGGGGAGCGGGGGATCTCCGGGACGCGGACCCCCTGGGAAGCGGCCGCTGCGGCAGAGGCTGAGGCAGCTCGGCCAGAGGCAGAGGCAGCTCAGCCAGAGACTCCCAGAGCGGGCTGGAGCTCCACCCCAGCTCCACTACAAAGGATCTCTGTATAAACCCCCTGAGGGAACTGAGGCTGAGAGGCGGCCCTGCCCCTACCTGAGAACCAGCAGATAAGCCTGCCTCCAAAAGCCCTGAGGCTGGGGAGCAGCATTTGAATCCCAGACCCCAAGCACTGGCTAGGCGGATTT
>CM053773.1:235102082-235139735 GCA_028658325.1 Potorous gilbertii
TTAGAATGTCCAGTGTATTGGGGAGGGGGGAGGGGACAAATGGGGAGAAAATTTTGGAACCCAAAATCTTGTGAAAATGAATGTAAAAAGTTAAATAAATGTATTTAAAAAGAAAAAAAAAATCAACTATAAAAAAAAAAAAAAGAAATAGAAATGAAGAATGGTCTTCCAGATACCAATTTCAATACTCTATCCATTGTACCATGCTGCCCCCATAGCTAGAAAGTGCAATATTAAGAGCCTTGACTCTACATCAGATGACCTAGGTTCAAATCTTGCCTCTGACAGTGACTACCTGTGTGATGTTGGACAGTAACATAAACTCCCTGACTCTTGGTTTCTTTATCAGTAAAATAAGGGGGTTGTCCAAATCGTCTCTGATATCTCTTCTAGTTATAAATTTATAATTGCCATGATATGAAACAGTAATAATGAGATGTAAGGCATGAAGTGTCAAACACCAGGCAACATGTGGGAACCAGTTTAGAAAGTAATTGGGAAATATCTAGCAAAATAAATAAAAATATAATAGAACTCAGATAGTGTTAACATGAGATTTTCTATGTCAATATTCAACCCATGGGAATTCTCATGTATAGTTTAATGACCCTTGTTTCTATTGGAATTAGACACCAGTAGTGTAGTGGACAGATCACACAATCAGAATTAGAAAAACCTGGGTTCAAATCCCATCTTTGGAGCCTCCTGGCTGTGCAGCTCTAGGCAAGAGGTCTAGGCCTAGACCTCTCTGTGTCTAGGTAGCTCTCTCAGATCCTAAGTTTCAGGGAAGGGACTGCCCTGCTTGGTAGATGCTTGGTAGAGAGAGCTTGTTGAGGCAAGAATTCAT
Organism: Potorous gilbertii; assembly: GCA_028658325.1. NCBI lineage: Eukaryota > Metazoa > Chordata > Mammalia > Diprotodontia > Potoroidae > Potorous > Potorous gilbertii. The sequence continues at coordinate 235,102,930 of CM053773.1, forward strand.
TCACCATTGAAATCACATTCCAGTCCATCTCCCTCTCCTACAATAGGAGACAGCATGGTACGTTCAAATGGATCTGCTGCCTCATCCCTTTGGGAGTTCCCTTCAGTCACATCACCTGCAACCCATCTAGGCCAGCCCACCCATTCAATGGTCCCTCCATAAGTTTGCTCAGAAGATCTTCCTTCTTTGTTTTTTCCTGATACCTCAAAGATACCTGTGGAGCACTCCCACCTGCCATCCCCCATCCATGCCATAAAGACCAGCTCATCTTCTCTCCCTCCACCTCCCTGATGCCATCTTTTAATGTTCTTGTCCTTCAAAGTTTCCAAGGCAGAGCCCACTCATACCCACCAGATGCCTCCCCATTGCCCTGAGTATGATACGCATTTTCCATTCTTCAGAGAATGTTATGTATCATGTGTCATGGCAGCAAGATAAGCTAGAACACAGAAAGGAATAGGATGAGGGACTGGCTCTATGATTGTGTTAGTATAGCGGACTCCCGGATGAGGAAACTCTTTCTACTAATGTAGGTATTCACATTCTCTGCAACTTCTTTTTGTTCGTTCTTCCTTTCTGAAGAGGACCAGTGCAATTGTGAGGGTGATATCTTGACTAGCAAGTGAATTGGATTTAAGTGCACTGAGAACTCACACAACCAGCATGTGTCAAAGGTGGGGTTTGAACCCAGATCTTCCTGGTGCCCATCTGGCTCCCCATCTAGTACTCCATGCTGCCTTTCAGTGGTGTGTGCATATTTAATAATAATAGCTAACATTTATAAAGCACCCAGTATGTGCCAGCACTGTGCTAGGCATTTTAGTTTATCATTGCCAGAGAGCAGCTGTTTATCGAGTTCTAGGAGTAATTGTGAGGGGCTATATTTCTAGGGCTGCTGCTCACCGGCTCCCACAGTGTGCCTCCTGTTACCAGTTAGTCATTCAGACTTAATTGGCTGTTGTAAAAGGAATTTATTAAGGTGGCATAGTCGGTGGAAAACCATTTACCTGATAAGTCTGGGGTGGATTTTCACAAATACACCCAAGATCCATGGAGAGAGGGGGCACAAATTTACGTTACTAAGGTGATGAGGTCCCAGGGTAGAGAATGCAAATGGTATTATGGGATGAGATGGAAGAGTAATTAGAAAGGAGGGGAGGGGATAAGAGGAGAAGAGATGGGAAAGAATTGAAGGGGATTGGAGGGTATGGGAAGAGAGGGGAGGGAGGGGGAAAGAAGGGGAGGAAAGGGGAATGGAGGAGAGAACTCCTCTCTACAAAGAGTAATTGTTTCTCAGAGTTCTTATCTCCCAGTGTAGCTCTTCCACTCACCTAACCTTAATCACTGAATGGGCATTGCCTCAGTCAAACAAAGACTTATTAAAATCTTTAGCTTAAAAAAGATCAAGGTCTCCCACTGCATCCCAGGCCATCTCCAGTCGTCCTTATCCATATCTAACCACTGGACCCAGATGGCTGCAGAGAAGAAAGTGAGGCTGGTGACTTTGCAAAGTCCTTCCTCACTTAAATCCAAATTCACTTACATGTCACGACATCACCTCCCTGATGTCATGGTCCTTTTCCAGAACAAAGGAGAAACAGCAACTCTTCTACCCACTATATTTTGGGTCATGGCCAGTCATCTTGACCTTTGTCCTGCTACTGGATTTGATGACTCTGGAGGACAGAGTGAAGCCAATGGGGGCAACTCTGCCTCATCAAATCCAACTCATGATGTCATTGGCCCTCTTCAAGAATGACCACCACCACCAATACCAACACCACCACCATCACCAATAAGCTCTTCCACAGCTAGATAGATTTCACTGCTTTCTTGAGACGCCATAACAATTACTTCATCCGCAACTGAAGAGATAGAATTAGAACCTGTCAACCAATCACAGTGTTTCCTATGGCATTATCTGCCCTCCATCCAGTAGCCAAGACAGCTCATTGGCTCAATGGATAGAATGTGGGATTTGGAATTAGGAAGATCTGAGTTTGAATCCTGTTTCAAACACTTATTTGCTGTGTGACCCTGGGCAAGTCACTTCACCTATCTGTGTGTCAATCTCCTTATCTGCAAAAAGAAGATACTAATAATAAGGTGTTTGTGAGGATCCAATGAGGATCTATGGGACTTTGCAAACCTTAAGGTTCCATAGAAATGCTAGTTTTCATCGTGATGGTGATTAATGTAGCAGTCTAATGACACCTTCATATTCATTAAGCACTTTCCATCCATGGGGTTGCGGTTGTAGGAAAATGCTTTAATACCTAATTTGCTCTGTTGATTGATTCCATTAAAGTGTCTGTACCTTCACTGATGACATTAATTGGCGGTGCACTTCCATTTGTGTTCTCACTGTCTACATATATGCATAGAACATGTGTACACACCACATAATCTAACTCATAAGCATTTATTAAGTGCCTATTGTATGCTAGATGATGGGGATACAAAGAAAAATGTCACAATCCCTGCTCTCAAGGGCCTCAGTGGTATTACCAACTTTCATCCAGGTTTTGTCATGTTTTGTGGACACATGAGTCTCTCCACAGTCATCGGGAGCACACATCTGCCCACCTGCCCACCCTGATGCCCACAGAGGCCCCCAGATCCTGAGTATAGAGCTTAAGTAGAAAACACATGAAGAAAGCCTAGGAGAATAACTGCATTCAGAATCCACACAAAGAACTCAGGAAAATGGCAATTCCCCTCCCGATTCCACTTGGCAGGGTTGTTCTGAGGAGGGGGAGCATCTGCCATCTGTCTGTCTTTCTTCCTGGCTTTGTGAATGAGAGAGTGCAACAGAGCCTGACACTGATAATATGCCAGCTGTGGACCCATGCCCAGGTAGAAGCTGGATCAAAATCCCTGGTTCAACCTGTGGAAGACAGGTACCCAGATGGGCTGGGAGGGAGGTGGGCAGATGGCTATGAATGGAGCTGAAAACTACCCACTGCAAGAAAGCAGGGGAGGTTTTGGCAGAAGAAAGAGCAAGGTGTGCTCAAAGACCACTCTGTAGGGGTCTCCAGTCCCACTCTGGCTTGTAGCTTCCCCACATGCATCTTCATCTCCCTCCTTGTCTTTGCCCTGGTTTCCCCCTCCCCCATCACTAGAATGTTCTCCCTCCTCACCTCCCCTAATGCAACTCCTAGCATTTCCACCTTCAATTTAAGGAGATAAGAAATCTTTCCTTATCGATTCCCTCAATTGTTAGTTCTCCCCAAATCATCATGTGTACTTTGTATATACCTTGTATCTTCTCCCCTCCCCTTCTCCCCCTCCTCTCCTCTCCTCTCTTCTACTCTCCCTCCTCTTTTTTTCTCCTCTTTCTTTCAAGTCTTTCTTTCTTTTGTTTTGTGTATCTCCAATGCCTAATTCAAGGTTTTATACAGAATTTGGTGATGGCTGTTGTCCTATGTTCTCAAAGGGGACCAAAATGACAGCACCATGATAAAGTGAAGTTTCAATGTGGCCAATTGTGGCTGATCAGATCAATATAAGTTCAGAATGATCTATCACAGATTGGCCATAGATAATCTGTGTGAATATTTGGGGTGGATACTCCGAATTTGCACATCCTATGTTTTCCTTGTGCTGTTTCAACTCTGCTTTGCTCATAGAGCACAGCACCCATTCTGATGTGGGCATACCATGCTGAGCAGTCCTATGCCAGTGTCTCCCATGTCGCACAGTCAAATCCAAGGTTCTTGAGACCTTGAGAGTACCCTTCTTTCATTTCTTCTGACAACCATGTGATCACCTGCCCCATGGGAGTTATCCATAAAATAGTCTTTTTGGCAAACATATATTTTGCACTCAAACAACATGACCAGCCCATTGGAGTTGTGCTCTCTGAAGCATAGTTTGAATGCTTGGCAGTTCAGCTCAAGCAAGGACTTCAGTGTCTGGGTACCTTATCTTGCCAGGTGATCTTTAGAATCTTCCTAAGACAGTTCAAATGGAAGTGATGCAGCTTCCTGGCAGGCACTGGTAGTCTGTCCATATTTCACAGGCAAACAACAATGAGGGTAGTACAATGGCTCTGTAGACCTTCAGTTTGGTAGTCAGTCTAATACCTCTTCTCTCCCATACTTTTCTTTGGAGCCTCTCAAACACTGAGCTAGCTCTGGCAATGCATGCATCAACCTCATCATCAATATGTACATCCCTGGAAAGCACACTACCAAGGTAAGTGAACTTATCCACAGCATTCAAAACTTCTCCATTTGTTGTAACCATTGGTTCCATGTATGGATGGTGTGATGGTGGCTGATGGAGCACCTGTGTTTTCTTAAATGCTTCTTGAATTGAATTGAAGGAATCTAGTCAACTTACCTGGATGATAGTCCTATCTCAGTCATAAATTCACTGCATAATCTTGGACAAGGCACAACCCTCTCTGGACCTCAGTTTCCCCCATCTATAAAGTGAGGGGATTAGACTGAATGACCTTTGATAGCCCTTCCATATCTATGATTCTGCAATCTGTAAATGGGATGGGGGGGATAATCCCTGGTTATTGATTCCACAGAGTACTTTTTGGATAAATGAGGCAATGAAGAAGGAATCACCATTGAAGAATTTGAGGAGATTTCTTTGGTTTGTAAATTAAAGGCGAGCCTCTAGGAGCATCAAGCTAGGACATTTTTTGCTGTCTTTTGGTTTATTGTTTATTCCCCCTCACACACATTCCCAGCTGAAATGGGGGCCTCCTTTCAGTTTCCCGTGCCCCGTTGTTCCTGTTTCTGCCCTCTGAGGATAATAGCAATCAACAACTACATAATGTTTCAAGATCTGCAACATTTTTATATGTGTTATCTCCTTTGGTCCTCACAAAAACTCTGGGAAATCCGTCTTATTCTCCCCATTTCACAGAGGAAGAAACTGAGATAGAGGTTAAATGACTTGGGCAGGCAATAAGTGTCTACGGCCAAATTTGAACTCAGGTCTTCCAATATCAGGAGTGGGGAAGCTGCTGCAGATTAGGACAGCCTAGGCCAAGTATGATCTCTTTTCCCCATGGCCATCCTTCAAAGAGTCAAAGATAGGTGTCAGTTTCCCACTCAAGAATTCTCAACATCTCACAAGCAAAATGTATTGTGCTCATTGAAGGTCCAGCCCTGAGCCATAGAGGGAAAGATGAGAGCATCCCTACCCTCAAAGAGCTCCTATTGTCCTGGGGGGAAGGGAGGATAAGTAAGAAAACCCAAAACAAATGAGGCAGGCAGAGAGAAGGGTAAAGGGAAGCTCAGACTGAAGTCTAAGAACATCTCTAGAGGAAAGAGCCTCAATAACTGATGGTCAAAGAAGACTACATGATGGCTGAACTGCCTCATCTGAATCTTGATGGAAGGCAGGGAGATGAGAAGAAAACATGTAGCCAGGTTTGGGCTCATGGAGTTGGGAGGTATTCTATGATGTTGGGGTCACACCAGCTTACCCAAGGTGGTACAACTTGTAAATGGAAGAGCTGAGAGTCAAATTCAAGTCTTCCAACTCTCGAACGCAGTGCTTTCTACTAATATATATTACAAATAGGAATGGATGCAGGTAGGCACGTGGTGTGACTCCCATGAATCCTAAATCTACGGATCCAGCCCTATTCACTCACCTGCCTTCTAGACTACATCCCTCCCTGGATGTCCCATAGGCATCCTACACTCAATACATCCTAAATAGAACTCATTATCTTTCTCTCTGAACATACTCTGCATCATTCTCCCTTTTCAGTCAAGGTTCCATCAGTCAGATTTGCAACCTTCAAGCCATCTTTGACACGTTGATCTCTATCACTCCCCACATCCCACTGATTACCAAGGCTTGTTGCTTTTTGCTCCCATAGTATCTCTCACACTTGTCTTTTTTCTACTCACATAGAGACCACCCTAGTCTGGGCCCTAATCACCTCTCACTGGACTATTGTTTTAGCCGATAAGGCACGATAGCTTCTACATCTCCAGTTCATCCTTCACAAAGCTACCAAATTGATATTCCAAAAAGCACAAGTTTGATAATTTCCCATCCCCACCCAAGAATTATTCTCTACTTCTACTATTGTATATAAAAAAATTAACTCCTCTGTTGGACATTTAAACTCCCTCATGATGTGGTTCTGATCTGTCTTTCTAAACATTTCACATTATTCTTTTATGTCAAGCTGTCTGGTTTGCTGTTCTCTAGGTGTGGCATCCTGCTTTGAGGTCTTTGTCCAGGTTGTGCCCGATGCCTTCCTCTTTCCCTATACCTCTTGGAATGCCAGGCACTATAAGAAGCTTTTCTTGATCCCTCAGTTATTAAGTTTTGGTCTTTGTTCTTCCTAAATTATTTGCTTATCTGTGTTCCTAACTGTTATTTCCCTCAGTAGAATAAAAGACAGTTTGGTTCAGTGGATTGAATAGCAGACTTGAAGTTAAGGTTGTCATTGTTCAGTCATATCGGTCATGCCTAACTCTTTGTGACCCCATTTTAGGTTTTTCTTGGCTGAGATTTCCTTCTCCAGCTCATTGTACTGATGAAGAAACTGAGGCAAATAGGGTTAAGTGATTTGCCCAGGGTCATTCAGCTAGGAAGTATCAGAGGTCAGATTTGAACCCATGAGTCTTCCTGATTCCAAGCCCAGTTCTCCATCTACTGTACCAAAGACTTGTATTCAAATCCAGACACTTTATCAGATGTATGTTTGACTTGACCCCAGTCTGTCTCAGTTCCCTCCTCTGTCTGTAATGGGGATTTGTGCATTCCCTACCACCTGAGATGGAAGCACCCCTGGAGGAGTGAGCAGGGACTTGCTTCTAGGAGAAGACATTCTGAGTTTTCTAACAAGTGGGTAAGATTAGCCTCTTCTCTTTGATTGTGTCTTTAAATCTACTTGAGGCACAATCACCCTCTCATCCCAGTGTCCAGGGATGAAGGCTTTTTTCACCCGTTGCTTGAGCTCCAGGCATTAAACTGGGCATAGGTCCTGAGATCCCAGGAATTGGGTTGGGCCTGGGCTCTCTCTCTTGTTTTCTTTACTTCTAGATTTAGTCAGTGGAATCCTGGACTTGGGAGCTAAGCCACAGTGACCTTGAAGCCAAGATTCTAGGTCAGATGTTATCAACCCAGCAGGGAAGTCCTTAGAAATTGGGGTGCCAGAGCATGAGCTGGGAAAGGGGAAAAGAGGATACTTATTTGGACTTGGAACTCTATAGCAATATAAGAAGTGAGTTAAGCTATTACTTAATCCCCCACCCTTTTCACATACTGACATGATTTAAGAGGCATTGTATCCCCCCCCAGATACTGGGGGTGGTGTTTATACGATATTCTTTGAAGCAAATATTTTTTTGTAAAAGTTAATCTGTTAAGTGGTTAGATAGAACAGAGGTGCTAGAGACATCCTAAAATTGGGGAGACACAACCACTGGGGCTTAAGCCAATAACAGAGATCAGACACATTAAGTTCCCTTAATGGAACCACAGAACCCTGGAGGAGGGGTGAGATGTAAAACACCTGAATCTCACTTGGGAGAACCAGGGGAGCTAGTAATACATGTAAAGTGAAAGGGCTTATATTGCTGATCTCTGAAGTTCCTAAATTTATGATTCTATAAGCTCCTTGAGAATAGGAACTGTTTCCACTTTTGTCTCTATATCTCTGGCATCTAGCTCAGTGCCCGACACACAACAGATGATTAATACAAGTTTACCAAATCAAATTAAATGAGTGATTGTGGCAGAAACTCCTAACTCCTAACAGTCAAGCAATCTTTTAAATATGCCCAACCTCCATGTGTATGCTCAATATAATCTACATTCCCAACAACACATACATAGGCAGTGTCATTGATGGGGCCCCAAACAGTACAGATTTTCTCCTTATTCTTTGAGAGGCAACAATTCTTTTTTCTTGGGGGGAGAGGAGAATAAGGGAGATAGACTCTAGGAAGAGTTGGTTATTAGAGACACTCTTGTCAAGTAAAGGTCAGATGCTAAGGTTTAATAGGTGATTAAATTTTGTCCCCACTCCCATAGAGCCTTTGCAAGGTGATGGACAACCCCCAGATCTAGAACCCACCACTCAAAGTCAATTGCTCATTCATTTGATATGGTGGACACCTTCTCGGAGGCACTAGAGAAGAACTCTAAAGAATGTTACAGACAATAACTACAGCACTGGGAGAAACAGTTTGATGAGACCATGGGATTATCTGGTCAAGCCCCCCAAATGTATTGTAAGGGTGGGAAGAGGCATCTTGGGGTCTGTCTTAACAAATCCATTTGTATTCATTCCTTTTACCTGTAGCAATGACTTCACTCTACTGCTTATGACCTGGGTAACCTGAGGCAGAGCACTATGGGCGTTGGTTTCTCCAAACATCAGGTGGATGAGGTGATCTCAGAAATCCTTCCAGCTCTTTCTAATGCTACAAAATCCATGATCTATCAATCAATTGACAGGCATTTATTAAACATCTACTATATTTCAGCCAAAGTGCTAGGTACTTATGTTCATCCTTCATTGCCACAGAAGACCATGCCATCATAGAGATGATGACATGACTTGCACTTGACTTTGTTTTGAGTGAAGGAAGGGCTGTGCAGGTCACCAGCCTCACTTCTCCTTCAGAGCCATCTGAATCCAGGGACCAGATATTCATCAAGATAGCTGGAGAAGGTCCAGGATGCACTGGGAGACCTTGATCCCTTTAGGCCAAGGTCTATGCAGGTACTCATGTAGGGTGAGGCAGCGCCCATTCATTGAATAGGCGTGTTTAAGGGGTAGCCAGGGCATGGGCCCTTTAATGAGGCCAAGGACAAGAAAGACATCAGGCTGGGAGGGAAACAGCAACAGTTACTGTTGATAATCACTTTAAAGACAGGAGGGTCTAGGAGAGCCCTTAGGGAGGGCCCCATTGGCTTCCCAGCTTCGGAGTGCAATAGGTTTAAGCTTTTGGGAGAGGAGGGGAGGAGAGAAAAATGAAGCAGGGAGTGGTGCACAGCAAAGCACAGAGTGCTAAGCCAGGAGATAAGAAGCCCTGAGTTCAAACCAGTCTCAGATACTTCTTAACTGTGTTACTCTGGGCAAGTCATTTACCCTCATATTGCCTCAGTTTCCTCACTTCTAAAATGGAGGTGTTAATAGTACCAATGTGGCAGGGTTTTTGTGCCAATGAAATGAGTTAAATAATTGGAAAGTGTTTAGCACAGAGCATTGACTTATAGTAGGTCCTATGTAAATGTTAGCCATTGTTATTGTTAGCCATATGCCGGAGAAGATCCAAACATGGATGATATCATCCTTTCCCTTTCTGATAAAGAAATATGTACATGAACAAATATAATTCAGGATGTGGCAAGTGCGTTTGAGTGTGAGAAAGTGCTTTGAGATCATAGAATGTAAGAGCTAGGAGGGGCCTTTAAAAGTGAGAATGTCAGAGCTGAGAGGGACCTTAGAATAGAGAAGAACTCTTAGAATACTAAAATTGGGTCATAGAGACAGTAAGTGACGTTCCCAGGTCTCACAGCTAGTAAGAGTCTGAGGCCAGATTTAAATTCAGGTCTTCCAGACTCCAGTGTCAGAATTCCACCATCTATGTCATCTACCTAGGGAAGGTAACAGGCAAAGAATTACATGTGGAAACTACACCAAGTTAATGTGAAGCAATCTCATGATTGAGACCGGGTAACAAAATTGTGACCCTGCTCACCTGAGATTGAGTGCACAACCTTGTATTCATCAGTACTGTGTTTCAACTCATTGAACTAGGAAGGGACCATAAGGAAGGTATCACAACCTAGGTCATTTATAGGGAGATGTCATAGTCAAATAGGTGTCTGGATGAGCAATGGCCACGTTTGTTCAACACTTATCTGTACAGTCAATGTGTAAGTTTGTGGAGATATGAAGGCAAGATCCAAGATGCAACAGTCCCTGCCCTCAAGGAGAATCCATTCAATCAGAGAAGACAGCATATACACATATGTGGGCATTTACAAAAAAAAAAATGACAGATTCATGTCAATAGACTTAAGTACCTACCATGTTCCAGACACTATTAAGTGCTAGAATTACAAAAGAAAGCAAAAAAACAAAAACAAAAACAAAACAAAACAAAAAAAACACCCATTGCCCTGCCCTCAAGAAGCTCCATCTAATGATAGAGAAAATGCAAATAATTATGGACAATACAAGATACAGGGTAAATGGCAGATAAATTCCCTTCAAAGGTAAGGCATTACGACGAAAGAAGACTGGGAAAAGATTCTTGCAGAACGTAAGATTTTAGCTGAGATTTGGAAAAGGTCAGGGACTCCAGGAAGGGGAATTGATGGGGAAGAGCATTCAGGAATGTGGTCAGTCAGTGAAAAAACATGGAGTTGGGTCACATAGTGTAGTGTGTGAGAAAATCAAGAAGACCAATTTTTCTCAGGGAAAGAGTATTCTAAGAATGCAGGACAGCCAGTTCAAAGGCACTGAAATGGGGGAAGGTATGTCATAGGTGAAGAACAGTAATTGGGCCACTAATAGCTTATGCTCTATATAGCATTTTAAGGCTTACAAAGCACCTTACATACATATGTGTGTATGTATGTGTGTATGTGTATCATTTGATCCTCACAACAACTTTATTATTGTTGTTTCTATTTTTACAGATGGGGAAACTGAGGCTTAGAAAGTAAATTGCCTAGGGTGACTTACCTAGTAAGTGTCTGAGTGAGACTGGATGCGAACTCATATTTTCCTGCGTTTCTAGAAGTTTGCTTATCCTCCCTAGCTGTGTAATTGAGATTCTGTCATCCCTCCTTCCAAAGAGTTCTGTCCATGGTACTCTTCAATGCATTCAGTCAATCTACTAGTAATTCCTCATCAAGTCCCTACTTTGTGAAGAAGACCTGAAATTGGAGTCCCAGGAACTGACTTCAAATCCCAGATCTTCTTTATTAGATATGTGGTCTTAGACAAGTCAGTGCCTTTCCCAGAGCCTCACTTTCCTCATCTGAAAAAGGAAGGGGTTGAAATGGGTGGTATCCAAGGGCCCTTCCACTTCTGAATCTTTCATCCTCTGGCAGAGAGCAAAGACTGATTTTTTTAGAACAAACACACACATATACTCATACACTACACATATACACATACATACTGGACTGGTAGTTGAAAGACTTGGGTTCCAATCTGTTGCTGATTACCCATGTGACCTTGGGCACATCCTCCTTTTGCTTAGCTTACAAGCATCCCTATTCAAACAGAGCTGAGCCCTCACTGGGAATTCTGGGGAATTGGTAAGATACAATTTGGGAAAGAATCCTGGTCTAACTTACAATATTTCTGCCAAGAATGAACTTTATTTGGCCAGAGGAAAAAGTTAAGAGATTTGTAACGGAGGCATTTGGTGACACATCTATTGATTGCCACCAATTTTCATCAGGATCTATGAATGGCCAGGGAGAAGAGCTCTTAAAGAGATGTGCCCTGTGTTCCCCAGAGGGCCAGGGGAAACTCTAATTAGCTTAATGATGAAACTGGCAAGCTCTGACCTGGTTTATTTTTGGACTTAGACCAACCTATCTCCAGCACATAGGGTTATCAATCCATATCAGCTGGAGCTAGAGACCCAGACTGAGTTCTGTCCTTTACTGTCTGGGGGTTCAGAAGCAAGCTGCTCTTCTCTGGGTCCTCCTTGACCATTCTACAAAATGTGTAGGTGAGGGTAGGTTAAGAGATTCTTGAAGTCCTTTCTGGACCTTGGGATCCCTTTTTCCCCCAATTGCCTGACCCAGGCAACACAGGGATATTCTCCAATGTCTCACTGTATCCTTGAGTCATGGACCTGGAGCTTGCTGCTCCATTATTTTCTGGTTGTTTCAAGTAGGGTACTTTGTCTTCTCAGTTAGATGGCAAATTTCTGACTAGGAGCAATATTAAATTTTAGGATCCTCATATCTGAAAGAACCCATAAAGCAGGGAATGTCAGAGCAGGGACGGATCTTAAAACAAGGGATGTCAGAGTTGAGAGGGAGCCTAGAACAGAATATATCACAGTTGGAAGGGATCTTAGAATGTCAGAGCTAGAAAGTATCTCCAAATGTGGAATGTCAGAGCTGGAAGGGGTGTTAGAACAGAGAAAGTCAGTGATAGGAGGGGCCTTAGAACAGAGAATTTGAGAGCTGGGAGGAACCCAAGAAAAGGGAATGTCAGAGCTGGGAGGGGCTAGAACAGATTTTATATCATACAAATACAAAAAAGAAATTTTAAATAGAATAGAAATTTTAGGAATAATTTAGTTCAACTACATCTTTGTATAGATGAGAAAATTGGAGGCCAGAGAAGGGAATTTACTTCCCCAAGGCCACACAGAGCTCAGATGAACACCTAAGTCCTCTAACTCCAGACCCCATAGTGGAAGAAGGCCTCATGAAGGTTGGCTCAAGTCCAAACACAGACAAGGTTATAGTTTGCCAGTTGGATCATCAACATAATTAGTGCATACTCCTGCCTTTAAGCTCCTGACCCCTCAAGGGAGAAGAGGTCAGGGAGATGATCTCTCTAAGAACTCCTGATCTCACAGGCCATTCATAAACATTGACACATCTATCGATCTCATGCAACTTCAGAGACCTGGGTTTGGACCTCCTCCTGACTTTTCTTCTAGCCAATTAAAACTTACCCTTGGCAGAGGTCTTATAAATCATGGTGGCTTCTCCAGTGTGCTGTGTCTCACTGATCCTACAGCATCCTGAACAAGGTCTCAACTTAGCTCTGCTCAGCTTGGGGGTGTTTGCCAGTTTGGCAGGAGAAGAATTATATGTGGCACATTTTTTTCCTTCATCATTTTCTTTATGCTGAATAAATTATCCAATTCCCTTAGTGGAACATAGGAGATGTAAGTTTTATAGCTCAAAAAAGAGACTTTAGTTGTAGCAGCTATGATACCTCTTCTCACATGTGGGACCCAGAAAAGCTGTTCCAGGTTTAAGGCATCTCTTTAGTTAACACCCACCCAAAATCACATCTCAGGAGATCCCATCAGTGTATTTACTTTGACAGGCAAAATTGGGAGGAAAATCTTTAAATGCAAAGCATTTCATCAAACAGAATAGCAAATAATATACACCTCTCCCACAGATTACCACATTACCAATGGGAGAAGGCAAAGAAGCATACGAAAACCACATACAATCAGGACATATACACAAAATAAATGACGTACCGAGAGGGACCACACATAGAGGACAGAGAAATAGAGAACATATGTGACTAACGCACATATTTGGCCAGTATAATTCACATCTCCAATACTGTGGAGCTTCTGATATATTTTAGTAATGCTATCCATTGTTTCCTTCTGGGCACATTATTTTGGGTGGCATGGGTGCTTGACAAGCATTCCTCTGGTAGTTTCTGAGCTTCACATCTTTAGGGATACCTTCTGGTTATCTTGGCTTCCATTTTTCTAAAGCAACTATAGTGACCAGGAAGTCTATCTTTGATAAAAGCAGGCTGAAATTTCTTTAAAAAAGTGATGACATTACAAATCAAGAAACTCAGCTACGGGCAGCCAGAACAAAAGTAAACACTGTATCCCTAGGCTAAGAGTAAGTCTATTCTTTTGGATGTCTGTGACTGGTGTTGATTTAAAAGTGAATGTCTATGCCCAAAGGGTTGTCAAATATGCATATCTGTTGATCCAGAAATACAACTATTAGGTCTGTATCCCAAAGAGATTAAAAAAGAGACAGAAAATAACCAATTTGTATAAAAAATTAAGAACAGTTTTTTTGTGATGACTAAGAATTGGAAACTGAGGGGGTGCCCATCAATTGGGGAATTGCTGAACAAGTTGTAGTATACGATTGTAATAGAATATTATTGTACTATAAAAAATGACAAGCAAGATAATTTTTAAAAAGTGGAAAGACTTACATGAACTGATAAAGAGTGAAATGAGCAGAACTAGGAGAACATTGTACCTAGTAATGGCAATATTATTTGAGGAAGAACTGTGAATGACTCGGCTATTCTCAGCAATACAACAATTGAGATAATCCCAAAGGAATCATGATGAAAAGTTCTATCAGCCTCTATCAGCTTTCAGAAAAAGAATGGATATTATCTGAATACAGACTGAAGCATAGCATTTTCACTTTCTTTTCTTTTTTTATTCAAGTTTTCTTGCACAAAATGACTAATATGGTAATGTTTTACATGACTGCACATGCATAACCTATACCAGATTGCTTACCATCTCACGGAAGGGAAAGAAAGGAATAGAATTTGGAATCAAATCTTTTTTAATTTATGTAAGTTTTCAACATTCATTTCCACAAAATTTTGAGTTCTAAATTTTCTCCCCATCTCTCCCCTCCCTCCCTCAAAATGCCATGAATTCTGATTGCCCCTTTCATCAATGTGCCCTCCCTTCTAACATCCCTCCTTTCCCTTATCCCCATCTTCTCTCTTATCCTGTAGCACAAGATAAATTTCTATACCCCATTATCTGTATTTCTTATTTCCCAGTTGTATGCAAAAATAATCCTCAACATTTGTTCCTAAAACTTTGAGTTCCAACTTCTCTTCCTTCCTCCCTCCCCACCCATCCCCACTGAGAAGGCAAGCAATTCAATATAGCCTATATATGTGTAGTTTAACAAATGACTTCCATAATAGAAATGTTGTGTAAGACTAAATATATTTCCCTCCATCCTATCCTGCCCCCCATTTCTTCTATTCTCTATTTTGACCTTGATCCTCCCCAAGAGTGTTTACTTCCAATTACTCCTTCCTCTCATTTGTCCTCCCTTCCATCATTCCCCCGACCCTGCTTATCCCCTTCTCCCCTACTTTCCTATAGTGTAAGATATATTTTCATACCAAATTGAGTGTGCATATTATTCCTTCTTTGAGCCAAATGTGATGAGAGTAAGCTTCACTTTTTCTCTCTCATCTCCCCTCTTCCCCCTCCATTGGAAAAGCTTTTTCTTGCCTCTTCTATGAGAGATAATTTGCCCCATTCCATTTCTCCCTTTGACCTCCCAATATATATTCCTCTCTCACCCCTTAATTTTATTTTTTTAAATATTATTCCTTCCTATTCAACTCACCCTGTGCGCTCTCTCTCTCTCTCTCTCTCTCTCTCTCTCTCTATATATATATATATATATATATATATATATATATATATATGTGTGTGTGTGTGTGTGTGTGGCTGGGCTGCCACTCAAGGCTGAGGTTCATATCAGCTGCTCAATTCCCCCAGGGGCTTTAAGCTGAGGCTCCAACAATGCCTGCTGCAGCCAACACCACCACAGTTGCTGCTCAGTGCTGCTGCTGCAGCTTGGAGCTGGGGCTAGTGGAGGACCCTGCTCCCTTGTCAAAGAGGTGAAAAAGCTTTCTCACTGACCTCTAAAGCTGCCTTTGGCACTTGTGGGTTGAGGGATCTGCAAAACTCTACTGCTGCTGCTGCTGGATATTCTGCCCCTGAAGCCTGGTCTGGCCATGCTCCTCCCAGCTCGGCATCTCCAAGGCTGGGCTGTGCTCCACTCTATGTCCAGTGCAGTGCAGACCTTTCCCGTTGGCCTTCCAAGTCATCCTGAGCTGGAAATCTCCTCCATTCTGTCATTCTGTGGCTTCTGCTGCTCTAGAATTTGTTGAGAATCTTTCTTTTTTAAAAATATATTCATTTTATTTATTTTTAATGCTCTACAATTTTTAATGCTCTACTACTATAAAACTTAGATTTTTTTCCCCCTACCTACCCTCCACCACCCCCTCCCTCCCCAAGACAGCATTGATTCTATATAGGTTCTACACATACAGACCTATTGAATACATTTTCGTTATAGTCATGCTGTGTAGAAGAACTAAAATAAATGGGAGAAATCATATAACAAACCAAAACATAATACACACACACACACACACACACACACACACACACACACACACACAAAATGATCTGCTACATTCTGTGATTGAATTCCATAGTACTTTCTCTGAATGTGGAAGGCATTTTGCCTTAGTAGACCAATGGGATTTTCTTTTGTGTGTCCTTGCATTGCTATGAAGATCCAAGTCTACCAGAAAACCACACTCTTGCACACGGTGGTCATTGCTGTGGACAAAGTTCTCCTGGCTCTGCTCCTTTCACTCAGCATCAGATCATATAAGTCTTTCCAGGCCTCTCTGAAGTCTTGTTAATTATTTCTTATGGCACAATAGTATTCCATTACATTCATATACCATAATTTATTCAGCCATTCCCCAATTGATGAGCAACCCCTTGATTTCCAGTTTTTGGCCACTAAAAAAAGTGCTGCTATAAATATTTTTTGTATATGTGGGACCCTTTCCCATTTTTATGATCTCTTGGGGATACAGTCCTGGAAGCGATATTGCTAGGTCAAAGGGTATTCACATTTTTGTAGCCCTTTGGGCATAGTTCCAAACCGCTCTCCAGAATGGTTGGATGAACTCACAGCTCCACCAACAATGAATTAGTGTTCCAACTCTCCCATATCCTCTCCAACATTTATCATCTTCCTGTTCTTTCATGTTAGCCAATCTAATAGGAGTGATATGGTACCTTAGAGTTGTTTTGATTTACATCTCTCTAATCAAAAGTGATTTAGAGCATTTTTTCATTTGATTATAGATATTTTAATTTCTTCCTCTGAAAATTGCCTGTTCATATTCTTTGACTATTTGTCCATTGGGGAATTGCTTGTATTGTTATACATTTGACTCAGTTCAAGAGTCTTTCTTTGCAGGTATTTTATGGACTGTGGGACAAGAGCTAGAGTAGGTGCATCTTTCTATTGTGCCATCTTGACTCTGCCCCCCTTGGAATTCAAATATTTTTTTAAAAAGTTAAAAATTGTTTTTGCATGTCATTGAATAGAAAAAAATATTATTTTCTTTCCAGTGTCCTTGACTTTCTTATTTTAGTTAATAACAATTCCTCTTAGACATTTTTATCTTATCATTCTAGAGCAAGAATCATTTTCTTTAACATAAAATACAAGGAAAAGAAGAGTTTAAAAGTTCTGTCTTCCTTCAGTTGTCAGTTATCATTAACTTGTCTGCTCCCAGGCAATAATCCTAACTCTTCTTTCCCCCCATGGGGATAGGGAATGGACCTGTAATTTTACTCTGATTCTTTCCAACTTTCTTTACCCCATCTAAAGCACTGAATCAAACTCAAGTAGAAACAAAGGGCCACTAAACCATGCATAAGGATCACGGTGGACTGCATGTTGGCTTAGAAAACCACAAACTAACATTACCTATGTTTTATTATATTTTTATTTATTTTTGGTAAACATTCCTTAATGACATTTTAATCTGATTCAGGCCACACTCATAATGTCACAGTGTAACCTGTTTAACACCTCTGATCTAAGGCACCACCATCTTCCTAATTATTTAGGCTTTCAAGGTTGGAGAATGAGCTTATATCCCAACACTGGAATGCAATTAAAAAGCAGAAATATTTATTTTTTCTAACTGCACCACAGTAAATGGAACATTAAACATAAAAGAATAATAGGATGACAACTTTTCCTTGGACCATCTCTATTTGAACTCCACTGAAAAAAGAAGAAAAAGAGATTAAAAGAGTAAGTACCTAATTGCTTTAAAAGTTTTAATAACTTCCCTTCTTGCTTTATCTATTGGTTATTTATTAAATAAATTATTTATTATTGCTGACTCCCGTCAACAGCTCCATCAGCTAGGGTGTGTAGAGATCATGAATCTCATTATACAGATAAGAAGTTTGAGACTCAGAGAATCAAAAGAACTTGTCAATAGTCACCAGATTATGCATATCAGAGTCAAGATTTGAATCTATTTCTCAGTTCAACTCAATAGACATTTATTGCTGTTGTTGTATCTGACTCTTTGTGGTTCCATTTGGGGCTTTCTTGGCAAAGACACTGGAGTGGTTTGCCATTTCCCTCTCCAGCTCATTTTGCAGATGAGGAAACTGAGGCAAACAGAGTTAAATGACCTACCCAGGGTCTCACAGATAGTAAGTGTCTAAGGCCAGATTTGAACTTAGGTCTTCTTGACTTCAGGGCCAGTGCTCTATCCACTATACCAGCTACCTGCCAATGTGTCATCTTGCTACCTAAGAAGAACATTTATTAAGCACCTACTATGTGCCCTGGGTGTCTGAGCAGCCTTTTAAGGATTTCACTGCTCACTTCCTGGTGTGAAGAAAGGGGCTAGAAAAAGTGGCCTGAAAATTGTCTGCTCACCCAACCCTGGACTGATTACCATGGCAGGTGAGGAATCCCACTATGTTGTCAAAACACACACACACACACACACACACACACACACAAATGTACAAAAACATCTGCAAAGATGATTCTACTCACCATGAGCACATGGAATCTGTTCAGACTTGTAGACAACACAAAATCCAGTAGACCTGTTGCAAGAGAACTCAACAGATATCGCATACCAGACTCTCATGCCTTCCCAGTCACCAATGGAGTGAAACAGGGCTCTGTGCTTGCTCCCATGCTTTTTAGCATGTTTTTAGCCTTGTTGTCAAATGCTTTCAGTAAGAATGAACACAGCATCAAGGTCAATTACCGTACTTATGGCAAGCTCTTCAATTTGAAAAGGCTACAAGCCAAGACCAAAGTGGAGGGAGTGTTGGTGCATGATTTTCTGTTTGCAGATGATTGTGCACTCAATGCAGCCTCTGAAGCTGAGCTGCAGTAAAGAATTGATCAATTCTCTGCTGCCTGTGCTAATTCTCGCCTAATAATTAACACCAAGAAAACACAGGTGCTCCATCAGCCACCATCACACCATCCATACATGGAACCAATGGTTACAACAAATGGAGAAGTTTTGAATGCTGTGGATAAGTTCACTTACCTTGGTAGTGTGCCTTCCAGGGATGTACATATTGACAATGAGGTTGATGCATGCATTGCCAGAGCTAGCTCAGTGTTTGAGAGGCTCCAAAGAAAAGTATGGGAGAGAAGAGGTATTAGACTGACTGACTACCAAACTGACGATCTACAGAGCCATTGTGTTGACCTCACTGTTGTATGCCTGTGAAATATGGACAGACTACCAGCGCCATGCCAGGAAGCTGCATCACTTCCATTTGAACTGTCTTAGGAAGATTCTGAAGATCACCTGGGAGGATAAGGTACCAGACACTGAAGTCCTTGCTTGAGCTGAACTGCCAAGCATTCAAACTGTGGTTTAGACCACGCAACTCTGATGGGCTGGCCATGTTGTTTGAATGCAAAATATATGCTTGCCAAAAAGACTACTTTATGGATAACTCCCATGGGGCAGGTGATCATATGGTTGTAAGAAGAAAAGAGAGAAGGATACTCTTAAGGTCTCTCTCAAGAACCTTGGATTTGACTGTGCAACATGGCAGACACTGGCATAGGACTGCTCAGCATGGTGTGCCCACATCAGAAAGGGTGCTATGTTCTATGAACAAAGCAGAATTGAGACAGCACAAAGTAAACAAAGGATATACATATTTGGAGTAACCATACCAAATATTCACATGGATTATCTGTACCCAATCTGTGGTAGATCATTCTGAGCTCATACTGTTCTGATCAACCACAGTCGGACACATTGAAACTTCACTTTATCATGGTGATGTCATTTTGGTTCTCTCTGAGAGTGAAGGACAACAACCAACCAACCAGCTATATGCTAGTGCTAAGCACTGAGGATATAAATAATAAAATAAGTATAAAAAATAAATAAAATAATTTTTAAAAAATAAAATAAAGTAAAAATAATTTAAAAAGTTAAAAAATAATTCTTCCCTCATGGGGCTTACTTTCTAAGAGAAGAAGTCACCATGTAAAATGAAGGGAGACCCATCTGAGGTGAATGAACTCAGTAGTGGAGCCCAAACCAAGAAGAGTTGCTAACTGACGTGGGTTGTTACATGGAAAGTTCATATCCAAGCCCTCTATTGGGAAGGATCTGGAGCTCCACCCTTCAGTCAGCCAATCAGAGGGAATTGAGAAGGGAGCCAATATCCAAAACAGAGTCAGGTGTCAGGTGATCAGCTTATCCCCAGTAGGCTCTATCATTTCACTCCAGTTCAAACCAAGTGCAGACGTAGATGGAGAGTGAAGAATTCTCTTCCTTAGTGGAGGTCTTTGACAGCTACACCAGAAGTGACAAACAGGAGCCTTGCCAAGTCCAGATTCAAATGAAATTGGGAAATATTCAATGAACTAAATAAAGATATAATAAAACAGATCCTGTGAATATGTGGTTTCCTAAGTCAACAAGTAGCACATGGGGATCTTTATGTATGACCGAGCAGCCCATTTCTATCTGAGTTTACTCCCATGATGGGGGATCTGAGACCTTGAGATATTGGGCATCTTGCTCAGGTTCACTCTTTCACTCATCGTGCCACAGCTGAGGTTCGAACCTGGATACCGTGACTTTTAACCACGAGGACTTTCCATCAGCCTGCCCCTCTCCCCATGAACTACCTCTGCAAACAACTGATGAGTGTGTTCTTAAAGCCTTGTCTCCAGGAGCCCAGTGAAGCCATTTTGAAGAGCCAGATAATAAATATTTATATATTTTTTCTAAAAGCAAATGATTTCCTGGAGATGCTGAATTACTTTCAAAGGAGGCGCTTCAGACTGTCGTGTAAATACATGAATTTGAGTATTTGAGGACACCCTATTTACCCAGCAGACCAGAACGCTGGGACTTGCCACATATAAATGTTCAGCAGCAGGCTTTGTTTCTTGGCATTTAGTCATCTTTATGACTGAGTTCCTACCCACCCTCTCAGTCATTCAGGGCCCTGGACTTCAGGACTTCCAAATGCTAAATCCTAGCACCAACAGACTGGGAGCTGACATAGGTCTTGAGATCCTGTCCAGCCCCCTGATCTCAGTTAGCTAAAGGGACATTTCAACTAAACCGACAGAGGACTAGACTTGCTGATTAAGGACCTTGGTTCAATTCACTTATTGTCTATGTGACCTTGGGAAGGTTGCTTCTCCTCTATGTGCCTCAGTTTCCTCATCTGTAAAATGAAGATATCAGACTACATGGTCTCTGGAGTCCCTTCCAACTCAAAATTGGTAATTTTATGTCAGAGATTAGAAATCCCAAACTCTCTACTTACTATCTTTGTGACCTTGGTCAGGTCACTTTTATTCTATGTGCCTTAGTTTCCTCATCTGTAAAATGAGGGAGTCAGATGAGTTGGTGTCTGAGATGACTACCAGCCGTAGACTTATCATCCTTCTTCCCTGAGATGATCCTGTTTTGATTGGAGAATGAGTATAAACTCACCTAACTCCCTAAATCTAACCAGGTCCAGAATACTCCTGTCCACTGTCAGCACCAGTCATCTTGGCCTTCCATCCTTTTTTCCCTTATTTTCATCTCTTACATTGGGCACAACAATTAAATAAATATAACCATTACTTCTGCAAAGAGTATGAATCAATTCACCAGTCCTGTGATTCCCCAGGCCAAAATTCCTTTCCATGGCCAAATGTATTGTCTCTCCCTATTAAATATAAGCTCCATGAGGGTTGCACTTTATTAATCTTTCATTTGTATCCCCAATGATTAATAAATGCTTCCATTCATTCATTCATGATCATCCTACAATCCTATTTTCTCTCAACGTTCCCTCTGCTGCTAACCTACCAATCCTAAGGCAGTCAGTGCCCAGATCATTAAATGAACTCGCCCATGGTTGTACAAGGAGGAAAATCACTTGAACACAGATCTCTGAAGTGTGTATGAACTTTAACCTTGACCCCAGTTCCCTTTACCAACAGTTGTAGTAGATTTCTAAGCCTTTCAGTTTTTCAGTTGCTTTGATGTGTAGGTAGGTGGGCAGTCTGTCAGTCAATAAATTTATTGGGTAACTACTATGTGTCAGGTATTGAGAGTTTAGGATACAAAGAAAGGTAAAAGACAGTCCTTGATCTCAAGGAGCTCACTGTTTCACTGTGGGCAATTGAAACACTAGGTTCAATCCTGTCCAAATCATGAGTCAAAGTCATTAGGAGTTAGTAGACTAAGATTCCTGGGGTCCTTTGAGACTTTCTAGGTTGGGCACCATATTTTTTCTCTCCTCCACCCACTCTATGTTTCAGTTAGACTAGATTACATCCATTCTTTCCAAACCAATACCATGAGTCTTCTTCCTCCACTTTTGCTCATACTATTTTGTGTGCTCCTTCCCCGTCTTCTTCTATTGACTTCTCACTGGACCTTAAAGTCCACTTCAGATACCACTTTCTCCAGTAAGCTGCCCCTCATGCTCTGATTGGTCTTCCCCACACCTCACGATCCATTTTGGTTTGTAGATCTCCCATGCACTTACCACTCTGTATAGAGTTTTCTTTGTATAAAATATTGTTGGTTGCATATAAGCTCTTTGAAGGCAGGGACTGACTTTTGCCTCTTTGTGTATCCCCAGGGCTTATTAGCACAATGGTAAGTGCTTAATAAATGCTTATTGAATTGAAATTATCTGTATTTGGAGCTTATTTCCTTACTAAACCAAGCTCTTGAAAGCATGGGACTAGCGAATGAATGGACAAGTTCCTAATCTAAACTTCATGTCTCTCCCAGAACCAAGCTCAAATCTCTGTACATAGTAGATATTTAACAAATGCTTCTTGGTGATGGCATAAAGAATTTTAGAGTCATGATGTGTAGATTCAGACTTTTCTGATATTTACCACGTTACTACCTAACAGAGATATCCAGCATGGATTTCCTTTTTCCTTTCCTTTCCTTTCCTTTCCTTTCCTTTCCTTTCCTTTCCTTTCCTTTCCTTTCCTTTCCTTTCCTTTCCTTTCCTTTCCTTTCCTTTCCTTTTTCCTTCCCTTCCCTTCCTGTTTTGTCCTGTCTTTTCCTTTCTCAAAACCTTAACCCTATTACACTCTGAAGCTGGGACTCCAATGGGCCTCTGCCTAAGTGTTCCTCAGGACCCTCCTGGTTTTAGAGTGATTATCAATAGTAACTCTTGCTGTTTCCCTCCCAGTCTGATGTCTTGCTTTTTCTTGGCCTCATTAAGGAGGCCATGACCTGGCTACTTCTTAAGCAGTTCTATTCAATGAATGGGTGTTACCTCACCCTAAGACTTTGGCATAAAGGGCTCAAGGTCTCCTAGTGCATCCTGGGTCATCTCTAGTCATCCTGATGAATGTCACTGGATTCAGATGACTCCAGAGGATAAGTGAGGCTGGTGACCTGAACAGCCCTCCCTCACTCAAAACAAAGTTACTCGCAAGTCATGTCTTCATTTCCCTGATGGCATGCTCTTCTGTGGCAATGAAGGATGAACACAATCCAACATGGTAATGGACTGACTCAAGAGGTGGTAAGCTCTCCCTCCTTGGAGGTCTTCAAAGCAGGCTCTGGATGACCATTTGGCAAGCATGTTATAGTAGGAATTCCTTTTGGGCATGAGTTGGACAAGATGGCTGCTGAGGTCCTTTCCAACTCTCAAAATCTGTGATGCCCCCATGTGGCTGTGCACAAGTTGCTTTCCTTCACTGGGTCTCAGCTTCCTTCTCTGTAAATGAAGGGGAATGGACCAGATGATCTTAGCTAAATTCCAGCTCTGGTTCTAAGACTTTATGGTTCTCTGGGCCTTAGTTTTATCTGTAAATTGAGAGGCCTTTCTAACTCTGAATCTATAAGGTCATGCTCTTCCCAATGATGCCACAGGAGAATGCCTTTGCTGTCCTCAGGAAATGTTTTCTTCCTGTTTCTTCCCCCTTTTCTCCTACTCTCTGGATGTCTATTATCCAAGGCTGAACCCCCCAGAAGTTCAGAGTTTCCACTGTGCTCCACCATGGTGCCTGAATCCCCTTACACTTGATGTCAAACTCTGGGTCTCCTCTTCCCCCCTCTCTATGTGACCTTGTGCAAGTCATTCTAACTCTTTGGCACCCCAGGGAACACTCTAAGATTGTTAGGGTCAGAACAGATCCTTCTCCAGCATTGGGAGAGGGAGTTCCCCGTGAGGAATTTCCTGAACCAATGAAATCACGTATCCTGTCAAAATGAAAATGAATCATAACCACAATAACAACTTACATTTACATTATTGGGAACAGAAAAGTGAGAAAGAACTCATTCAGGGAGGGAAGAAACAAGCTAGGTTGGGACAATTGTCCTTTGGCTGAAAGCAAGGACCTGAGAGGCATAAGAAGGGTGGGTTCTGAGTGGGAGAGAGAAGACGCAGAGGAAGCCTTTCCTGATGCCTCCCAGTTTTAGAGATCCTCTTATAAAAATGAACATGTATTTACTTGTAAATGTCTTGAATATACTTTGTATAGACGCTCTCTCAAAAAGTTTATTCCTTGAGGGCAGACATTATCTCATTTTTACTTTTCTATCTCTAGTACCCAACACCGTATCTCAAATATAGTAGGAATAGAGACAAAGGCAGTGGTTTCATTTTTAGAAGGACATCCCCTATGTGAATGCTATACTCTAACCATCATGATATTATAGCATATTTTTCTATGATAATGCATAATGAAAATAACAACACACCCTTAGATAACACGTATAAGTTTGTAAAGTGCTTTACAAATACCATCTCATTTGATCCTTTCAATAAACCTGGGAAGTGGGGGCTATTATTATTCCTGTTTTACAGATGAAGAAACTGAGGCAGACAGAGGTGATGTGACTTGTCCAGGGTCACATAACTAGTGAGGCTGGATTTGAACTCAGATCATCCTGACTCCAGGGCCAGTATTCTATCCATTGCAATACCAATACACCTTCTCTATTTTGTCTATCATTGTCTTCTAAAATTATCTGAAGCACTGAGAAGGTGAGTGATTTACCCAGACAGACGCAGTGGTGGTGGTGATGGTTCTCGAAGAAAACCAAAATGGCATCACTATGCTACAGTCAAGTTACACTGTGTTGGACTGTGACTGATCAGACCAATGCAAGTTCAGAATGCTCTACCACAGGTTGGGCATGAATAGTCCATATGGGCATTTGGGGTAGATTCTCTAAATTTGATCATCTCACATTTCTTTTGAGCTACTTCAATCCTTCTTTGCTCATAGAGTACAACACCTTCTCTCTGATGAGGGCATACTATGCTAGGCAGTCCTATGCCAGTGTCTCTCATGTCACACAATTTGTACTCAGATCTTCTTGTCTCCAAGTTCATCCTTTTGTTGCTACGCCTCTTAGCTCCCTCAGCGGGCAGGTGACTTTCCCTTGTTCACACAGTAAGTTCCTAGCAGAGTATGAACTAGAACTTAGTCCTGGCTTCAGCTCAGGGCTGTTTCTACTACACCACACTTAGCAGAGCCACAAATAGATTCACATAAATAATGAGAATGTAGCCAAGATCCTCCTTAATGTAGGCTGCAATTTATCAGCTGCATAAATGTTCCCAATCAAACAGCTGTTGCATCTCCATAAATAGATTAATAATAGTAAATTAATACATAATGAAATCATAAGCACATTCATTATTCAATAGAAGTTGGTTCCTGTGTGGAGGAGTGCCTACTGGTTCAAATATGGGTCAGTTAGTAGCAGAAAGGTGTATTTCCCAAATTAGATTTGGAAGAGCTTCTAGAGCAAGACACCTAGGGTTTCCCCAGGAAAGCCCTCCCCCATGCCTGGAATGCTCTTCCTCTTTGCCTCCATAATTTAGAATCCCATTTCCTTCAATACATATAGCTCAGATGCCACTTCTCTCTGTGAAATCTTTTCTATTTCCCCCAATTCTTCATGGTCTCCCCCAATTCAAACTTCCATACATTTGATTATCTGTGTACATGTTGCATCTCTCCAGTAGAATGTAAATACCTCACATTTCCATTTTTGTTGCAGTACCTATGGAATCCCTTCTTCCTCTCGCAAGAGAATTTTTAGAAAACTTGCCCAGTTTCAAAATATTCTTTGGGACCACATCCATCAAAATCCCCCACCAATGTGTTACTTCCATCAACCAGAACAATTAGTTCAAAGTCATTTAATGAAATGGAATAGTAAGGAACATAGCAACAGAGTATCCACCTATAACTCTCAGACACACTTTCCCACAAATATGATTCCATCCGTTGGAAGAGTGGGCAAACCTAAGAAATGCACATGGAGGGAAATTAGTAAGGAATAGTGTGGCCAGGATGCCATTGTGAAAGGACACATATTTAGGGGAGAAGTGTGGCTAGAGTATGAGCATGGGGGTGCAGAAAAGTTAGGGAACATATATATTCAAGTCATATAACTAGATGGGCAACACATATCTTTAATGTTTCAGGGCTGCCAATGTCCTTCTGAAGATGTCAGGGGGGCATTCTCCCCCGACCCCTGTCTCAAGAGGTATACAGTCTTTACCAGGCATGTTGGCTCTGTCAGACATGTGAGTAGGACATAGTGGAGGCCAGCTCAAGAGCTGATCATTAAGTTTTCAGTGTAAGCAATTTATACCTTGTAAACTGGGAAATGTTACAGATCAAGGTTTGATTTATTCTTTGGTTGATGGTCTAGGCTTAAAAAAGTAATGGAGAAAATGTAAATGCTGAAGACTCAGTTTAAAAGTATGTCATGTCGACATGTCTTGGTCCTGGAGAGCCGTTGTTGAACATTTACTAGCAACCTCTGCATATGATGATGGTGTGTATGCAGTCTCTGCCAAGAATAGGTCCCTAATTGTATAGATAAGTTGCTACTAAATTGTGCTCTTCCATTCTCATAACTGCCAAGCTTTTCTTTGCTATGAGCTTCTGGGCTCCACTCTGTAGTGCACCTAATGATCATTTCAGCTACTTACTGCCTGCTAGGGTGTAACCATCAGAAAGCCTCTCCTTGCTAAGAAGTCCATAGCCTAAATTATGACTCTTTGGTCATATTCATGGCTATGACTCACTCAATTTACTTGAGGGTCAAAAGCTGCAGAGTATACCTTGACTAAGAGTCAATATGATTTTATAAATTTTATGGCTTACTATGAGAATCCATATCCTTGTCCCAGGCCACTACTGGATCTATTGTTTAAAACTTTTGGGGTTTAATAATTTACATAGAGTCGTATTTTTCTTTTAGTAACCCCTTCAAAGTAATTTTAGTGGCTTCCCTTCCCACCACCTGCCAAGACTTTTTTGCTACTCATTCTAATTCTTAGAGTCTCTATTAGTTGAACAAGGAATAGGAAGCCAGGAAACAAAATAAAAGCTTGGACCATCCTCCATCTTGAGGCTTTGTTCTAAATTCTTGTCATTGTTATATAAATGTGGTGGCCCTAAAACAGTCTTTCTATCCTAGAGCAATCTTTCGTACACAGTAGGTGCTTAATAAATGTTCCTTGAATCTAGTTGAAGAGGAATGTCAAAGGTGGACTTAGAACCTTGGTCTCAGCTGACTCCAAGTCCAGTGTCCAGTCCAGTAGATGGTAGGCTCTCCACATATATTCATTATCTGATACTTTCTTCAAAGTGGTCCCCAGAGAGCAGGGATACTTTTACTCCTTAATGTTGAGGTTAATTTTTTAATTAATTAATTTAAATTTAATTAATTAAAAATGAATGCCCCTTTTTGTTAAATGTAAAAATAGGAGAGAGGGAAGAAATTTTTTCCCATTTTCTCTGTATTTATTTAAATTCTAGTAACCTAGAATTTAGTATTATGATTCTGCTTGAAAGAAAAAAATATTTATTTGAACCATCTAATACAGCCTGGAGCTTATTTCTTTAAATATTTGAGAGGTAGCATGACGTGGTAGAAAGAGAAATGTTGTGCATTTAGTTATCTGGGTTCAAATCCCACCTCTGACCTTTACTACCTGTGGGAGCTCCAACCTAGTTGTTAGGGTTAATCTATTCCTTAGTTATTTTGTGTTATTCATTGCATTTGACTTTAAATTTCTTCTACCTCCCCAATAGCAGCCTTCTCACCCCAGAGATGTCTCCATTGTCTCCTCCTCTTCTGACACTGGAGCCCCTGGTTTAAACCACCATTTCTTGAGGCTCCCAATGCATGCTCACTACTCTCAGCTCTGTTTTCATACTGAATTTCTCTACCTCCTTACCAGTAGCCTTAGTTCAGGGATGCCCTGCTTTCTTATTCCCCTCTGTGTATTCACTTCCCTCCTTAGAATATATGCTCTTTAAGAGTAGGAACTGGGTTTTTTTTGCCTTTGTATCCCTAACAGCTCAGTGCCTAACAACAAAGGGTAAACACCCAATCAATTCTTGGTCTCTGTTTCTCTCCATCCATTTATCCATCCATCCATCTCTCTATCTATCTGTCCATCCATCAACCTATTTATCTATCATCCATCTATCTGTCTATCTATTCATCCATCCATTCATCTATAATTTTCATCCATCTATTTGTCCATCATCTACCTATTTGTCAAGCTTTCTGCCTTTCTACCTCTTTATTTGTTTATTTTTGTCTATATACTTAGAGATGGTATCCAACTACTACAATGAAATCTCACTAAAGTAAAAAACTCTTTTAATTCCTCCTTTCCATTGTCAGTAAGTGCTTAATACATACTTATTAAGTGATTGATAGTATGCAATCATACTGTAGCGCATTCCTGCCTCCCCATTCCATGGAACTCTTCTCTATATCCTCTCTAGGGATGGCTTCTATAGACTCCTGTCTACCTCCCCCACTGCGCTGATGGCCTCCTTTGTTTTCTCCATGAAACAAAGAGCAAAGACACCTTGAGGAAAGTCAGAGTTGAATTTGCAGAGTTTGGGAATTGGGCTGTTTGTGGCCCGAAATGGGCTCCCAGATGTTCAGTGGATATGACAATTGCCAACAATTTGATGTGCACCATAGATATAAAAAATTTGATAATAATTTCACAAAAACAGCTCAGAAATGGGCGGCACAGAGGCACCTTGTCTGTGGGTGGGTGATTACAGCAGTGCTAATGGGCTGAGAACATACTGAGTCAGGTCTGGGAAAGGTACTGTCATCTCCTTCTCCAGACACTTAATCTGCACATGTGATTATGGTCATTTAGGGGAAGAAATAAAAAAAAAATCTCATTAGACAAATGAGATTTCTTGGTGAGGCAGGCTGACTCATCATAATCAATTTGGTGGTTCCAGAAAAAACACTTCTGAATTTCCAGGACACAAGTAAACTTTTTCTACCTTTTAAGTCAGCTTTCTATTAGCCATATGTATGGACAAGCATAGAATGGAAGTATTGGAAGGGACCTCTGTGGCCATTAAAATCAATCTCTCATTTTATAGAACAGGAAACAGACTCAGACGTTAAATGACTCTAAAATTAGAGTATCATCGATTTAGAACTGAAAGGGATCTTTGTGACCATTTACACCAACCCCTCATTTACAGAGAAGACAACTGAGTCCCAGAGAATGGAAGTGACTTACCAACTCACAAAAGTAGTAAGTGACAGAACCCTAATAAATCCCAGATGGCACTTAGCATGTAATGAGGAACTAGCTGATGAGTGCCCTGGAAGCATGCATGTAGGACCCACATTGAGATTTGGTGAGCCTGCTTCAGGAAGTTGGTGATGACATCCAGTGAAGGGACCTCATTCTCCACATCACAGCATGCACATGTAAGGATGCTCTTGACTCTCTTCTGTCTGATTACTAGATGAGGAGAACACATTTTTGTTCAGCTGTTGAGCTGAAACTGAGTGCATAAAAAAGCCATCAGTGGAGTTAACTAGTTCCTTTTCTTCATTCTTGGCCATAAAGTTTAAGGGTAATTCTTTCAGTTTCTGAAGGGCTGGGGAATGGGTGCACTTCCTCCCATTGGACCAGTCTATTAGTTCATGGTGTTGCAGACAAGCTTATATATGGGAACTTTAGCCATTTTGTTTTGGCAATAAACATGCTTTCTAGCAACTTCTTTAAGTCTGGGTAGAGTCTCCTCAGGGACCAAGGTGGTAGAGGGGATAGTGTGCCTTCCACTTGGGGGGTGCAGAATATGTTTTTATATATTTTGGCTCTTACTATGTCTTTTCAGTAAATATCCCTTTGTAAAAGCTGATTGATTTGACTGGTTAAGTCATCCTAGAGCACTAATCCCTGGGTCACATCAATGTTCTCAGGGCAGCACTTACTATAACTGGAGGCTGATATTGGGAAGAACACATTGGAATGGGAGCTTGAGCTCAGATCACTAGAAAGGTAGAAAAGTTCCAGGACCCTAGAGCTAGCCCCGCTTACCAGTCC
Organism: Potorous gilbertii; assembly: GCA_028658325.1. Lineage (NCBI taxonomy): Eukaryota > Metazoa > Chordata > Mammalia > Diprotodontia > Potoroidae > Potorous > Potorous gilbertii. The sequence goes on from CM053773.1 coordinate 235,133,133, forward strand.
CAGTGGGGATTGGGATTAGAACCCCTAGAAGGCATAGTGGCTACACAGGATTGACAAAACTCTGCACACATTGTCTTATTTGATCCTAAAAACACCCCCAGAAAATAGGGAAGCAAGGTGACTTATGTAAGGCTCAGCTCAGGCTCCACTTCCTAATGGAGACCTTTCCTACTCCACCTACCTCAAACTGTCACCCTCAACTAAGATGACTTTTTATTGACTTGGCCTGTATAATATGTGCTACATTCACTTTACCCCATATCTGTTGTTTTTGCCTAACAGAATGTTGGGTCCCAGAGGGCAGGGAGTATTTTTTTTTTCATCTCCAGTCCCTAGCATTTTACCTGAAATAGGAAACCATAAGAGATGCAGGAAAGAGAGACAGGGAAGGGAGATGAAGGAAGGAAGGAAGGAAGGAAGGAAAGAAGGAAGGAAGGAAGGAAGCCTCCTTAATCCTTCTATATAACTTAATTCCTATATTTAGATTCCACCTTCTCCAAGGACTCAACTTCAGTCTGCACTTCTTGATTGTCAGATCTATATTTCCTGCCCCAAACTCTCTGCTGACTTTCAGTCTCACTTCTCTAACTGTGTTTCAGACATCTTGAATTGGATGTCTAGTAGACATCTTAAACACAGTATCAAAAATAGAACTCATTATCTTTCCTCATAAAACCTCCCTCCCTCCTTCCTATCTTCCCTATTATTGTAGAAGATAGCACCATTCTCCCAGTCCCTCAGGTTCTCAATCTAAGATTCATCCTTCACTCCTTACTGTCTCTCAACCCCACCCCACCCCCATATCCAATCTGTTGCCAAGGCCCATTGATTTCACTTCTGCAACATCTCTCAAATATATTCCCTTTTCTTCTCTGATGCTTTCCACCCTGGTGCTAACCTCCATCACTTCACACATGGATCACTGCAATAGATACTGGAGTCTGCTTGCCTTAAGTCTCTCCCTTTCTAGTCTGTCCTCCATTCAGTCACTAATTTTCCAAATCATGTCACCCCCCTACTCAAGAAACTCCATTGGCTCCCTATTGCCTTCAGAAGCAAACATAAAGTTCTCTTTGGTATTTAAAGACCTTCATACCCTAACCTCCCTCACCTACTTTCCTGCTCTTCTTATACCTTACTTCCCAAAATGTACTCCTTGATCCAGTGACATTAGCCTCCTGACTATTCCACAAACAAGGGGCTCTGTCTCTTAGCTCTGGCCATCTCCTCCGCATGTCCACCATTCGTGGAACACTTTCCCTCCTCAACTCCAACTACTGACCTCCCTGGTTTCCTTTAAGTCCCAACAAAAATCCCTACTTCTACCTCAACCCCTCTTAACTCTAGTGCTTTATTTGTCTGCACATTGTCCCCCTCGTTAGATTGAAAGCTTCTTGAGGACACAGGCTGGTTTTTACTATTTTGTATCCTTCATTCTCAGCACGGTGCCTTCCACATAGCAGGTGTTTAATAAATATTTATTGATTGACTGATTGAATTAAGCTTAGAATTTGGGCCCCACAGTGGGAGATGTTGTCAGCTTCCTCGGACCAGCAAACGTCATTGTTATTTTATCCGGAGACCTCATTTGGGGTATAGGGAGCTGATTCCAACCAACCGTGAGTACTTAATCTCTTTGGGGGACCTTCACTCATGTTCTACCTCATTGAAATGTCTTGTTCTTTCTTTTTAATTAAGCCTGCTTATTTTACTGTTGAGTAAGTTGGACTTCAGTTTCGTGTTCTATATAGAGATTATCTGATGCATTGGTGAGGTGTTCATTTGGGGAATACATGACTTTCCACACATACTGCAGGAATCCAGGAAAGAATTTTAACCCAAGATAGTTGGATTTCTCACCTGAGGCTCAGGGTATAAAGTTCCAGTTAACTCCAGGTCCCTCATTCATGACTGGAGAGATCCACAAATTCATAAGATTTCATTTAGTGCTAGATTTAACATTAAAAAATGAAGGTGATGTTGTCTCTCTCTGTTTTTCCTTATTTTTAGTCTGTCTTGCTTCAGTTTTAGATTTTTCTTTTTTTCCCTCCAATTGCTTGGGTTGGGACAGACTCTTTTAACAACTAGATAAAGGATAAATTGTGATTCTACTTTGTGAAATGTCTTTTGTTAAATATGCATAACTTTGTATTTGGGAATGATAAAACTCTCCAGACCCATCACTTGAGTCTTCCTGAAAGGTGGCTCATTATGGGGTCATGTAAGAACTGTGCTAAATGGATTATTACTGAAACTCTTCACATATTATCTAGTAGGCCATTAATAATGAGTTGGAACTTGAGTAAAGAATTAGAAGAGGCACTCAAAAGGACAAAACCTGAATCTCCCCAGAGAACATTCCAGAACTGGGGATATGGACAGATGTGCCACATGTATCCTAGTGATTTTGTGAGGACCTGTAAATATTTAACTGGAGAGAGCACATTTTGGAGGAAATCCCATGGAGCACGCATGCAGCTAAGCTGAACTTCCAAGGATACATCAAGTGATACAAGTATAGAAGGTCTTGAATGAGAAAGAGGAGTTAAGGTGGCAAATAAAATGATTGAGTTGAACCCAGCTCCATATTATCCTTTTCCCACAACTTAAAAGAATGTATTAGACTGAATTTTGATCACAAAAACCTAGAAAAATGTCACAGTGAGTAAATTTCTTAGGCTTAGGACAAAACGGAGGGAAATCTGTGGACGTGGGGAGGGGATCTGGCAAGGTGGGCATGTAGCATGGAGCATTCCAATGCCCAAAGACAAGGCAGGGGACATCGGGGCAAAAAAGAAATCTCAGGGGATTTCTGAACTAGCTCTGGGTGCAGGAATGGGTACCAGCCCCAGCAGCTCTGTCACCTACTACCCTGCTCCAAGTCATCGGTCTTGAGCCAAGAATAACCATCTTTAGTACTGGCCATAGCTGTATATAGAGCAAGGAATATTATAGTTTTGAAAATATGGCTGGGTGACTGATTCTGTGACTCATTTCTAGTCCGTAGACCAAAATGGAAGCCTGAAGTGAAATAACCAAGGCCCGAGTCCCAGACCAAAGTGGAGCTAGCAGATCAGGTGCTCTGAGCCTGTTGAGCCTCTGGGTCGGCTGGCAATGATTGAGTTCAGCAGCGGTTTGCTGAAACTCACAGACCCAACTTGGGTCAGGAATTGGCAGAGCTCAGGCCAGGAGGGGAGTAAACAGACCTCACCCTGTATTGCACTGCTCAGAAAGCATTAGAAGATTGCAAGTTCCCAGACTGAACTGTGACAGTAACAGAACATAAAAGAAAAGCAGCTGAGACCAAACATTCCCTTCAGAAGTGCACAGAGTCCAAAAACTAACATAAAATCCAAAGTCAAGAAGTCAGCTGGAAGAATGAACAAATCATAAAGAACCCCCACCATAAAGAGCTACTCTGGTAACACAGAAACTTAAGACACAAGCACAAGAAGCATCTACTAGCAACTTTGAACAGCAAAGAAGGAATACAGCTTGTTCACAAGCCCAAAAGAATTCCTAGAAGAGTTAAAGGAAGAGTTTAAAAAAGAACTAAGAAAACAATTTTTAAAAGAAGTAGAAGAAAAATGGAAAAAAATGAAGAGAGAGGAAAGAAAGGAATGAAAAGAGAATTAATACATTAGGGAAAGAGGTCTAAAACTTTACTAAAGAAAATAACTCCTTGAAAATTAGAATGGAAGCTCTGGATGGCTTCATCCTTCTTTGCCAAAGAAGACCATGCCATCAGAGAAACGATTAGCATGACTTGCACTTGACTTTGTTTTGAGTGAGGGAGGGCTGCGCAGGCTACCAGCCTCACTGTTTCTCCAGAGCCATCTGAATCCAGTGAGCAGATATTCATCAGGATGACTGGAGATGACCCAGGATGAGGCAATGGGGGTTAACTGACTTGCCCAAGGTCACACAGCTAGTGAATGTCAAGTGTCTGAGGTGAGATTTGAATTCAGGTTTTCCTGACTCCTGCACTGGTGCTCTATCCACAGCACCACCTAGCTATCCCCAGAATGGAAGCTAACGACTCCATGAAACACCAAAATATTATTTTAAAAGGTCAAAGAATAAAAAATAGAAGAAAATGTGAAATAGTTCATAGAAAAAATCTCAGTATAGCTCCTAACTGGACCTGGAGTCAGTAAGTCCTGCAAATCTGAACTCAGATATTTATTAACTGTGTTACCATGAGCAAATCATTTAACTTCTATTTACCTCTGTTTCCTCATCTGTAAAACAGGGACCATAACAGCGTTTATCTCTCAAGTTTACTGAGAGGATCAAAAGAGAAAATAATTATAAAGTACTTAGCACAGTGCCAGGCACATTGTAAATGCAAATATCATGGTTGTTAATTAAGAATCCGGACTTCCTCAAATTCACAAGCACACACACCCAAAAAGTCTAGATATTGTATTTCAAGAAATAAAGATCTTACAACTAGAGGTAATGTAAAAATTGAAAGAATCTGTCACCTTCTGAAACAGAACTCAAAATGAAATCTCCCAGAATCAACATAACCAAAAGTCAGGGCTTTCAGGTCAAAGAAGAAGGAAATTGAAGGCTTTCTCCCCTTTGTGATAATGAAGAAATCTTCTTACTGGTCCTTTGGTCTCCATCTGCAGTTACCTAGGCTATGTCATAAAGGACTGGCCACTAAATCAAGAACTCCCCATCAGCACTGTATTTAAAAGGAGAAACCACATCTGTCATCCTTTTCTTTTTTCCTCTCTCTGTATGGTTTGGCATGTGGTGTTCTCTCTTTGTCATTCTCTCTCACCTTCCCCTCCCCAGCTTTGATGGCTTCACACAAAAGGCAACTAGGGCACACCCTCATCTAGGTGATCTTTAATGAGTCAGGATCTCAAGATTACACCTTCCTCTTCTGCCTTGTATTTCTTGCCTACCTCATAGGCTTATTGTAAACATCAGATGAGACAATATTTGTAAACAGCTTAGCACCGTGCTTGGCACAGAGTTGATGCTTAATAAATGTTTGTTACATTTCCCTTGCCCCTTCTGTGGCCAAACAACATTCCTAATACAGATGTTTACAGACCAAGAACTATCTTCATTAGTCTCGGAGGTCAGGATTGCCTGGTTTCCTCACTCAGCTTCTCTGGGGAAATTGCTCGTGTAGCTTCGGTAATTTTTCTTGGAGGAAATGGCTAATGACAGGAAGATGAAGTCAAACTTAGATCTGGCTTACCAGGAGACTTGGACTTTGAACCAATTGTCAATGCAGCACCAAGGTAAAGGTGAAATATCTACTCAACAGTCCCGCTAAGTATTCCATGTTTTAAACTTCAACCTCCTAGAAGAATACAACTAGGGTCATTGGTGACCATATACCTCTTCAGTCTTTATTGATATATACTTAGGAGTCTCAAAAGACAAATATTTTATGTCTTTCTTTTCTAGTAAAGGAAATTCATGGCAGAACCAAGATGGTGGAGTAGAAAGACTCACATATGCTAGCTCTGAACCCACAGCCCATGGATTTCCTCTAAAAAGAACTCCCAACAAATTCTGAAACAGTGGAAGCCGCACAGCAACACAGTGAAGGAGATGTCTGTTCCGATCCCAAAGGTCCATCGCACACTGGAGGGGAGCGGAGCCCTCCCCTGCCCTGGCCGCACGGCACTGAGAGGAGCAAGCAGATCCGAGCAGGCTTCAGGGATGGAATCTCCAGCTGCTGCGAAGGTCCCTCCACCCACAGAAGCACAGGTCAGTGAAAGAGATGCCGGGATGGGCTGGGAGGGGAGCGGGGTGTCTCCGGGACTCAGGCCCCCTTGGGAGGCAGCAGCAGAGGCAGCTGCAGAGGCAGTGGCTGCCAGAGACTCCCGGAGCAGGCAGGAGCTCAGCAGGAGCTCCAATACAAAAGGTCTCTGCGTAAACCCCTGAGGGAACTGAGCCTGAGAGGCGGCCCTGCCCCGACCTGAGCACCAGAATTTAAGCTCCCATTGAATAGCAGCCAAGCCTGCCACTGAAAGCCCTGAGGCTGGGGAGCAGCATTTGAATCTCAGACCCCAAGCACTAGCTGGGCAGACCTAGGCCAGGGGTGGAGAGGACTCTCAGAAGTCAAGTAATTGGCTGGGAAAATGCCCAGAAAAGGGAAAAAACATAAGACCAGAGAAGGTTATTTTCTTGGGGACCAGATGATTGCACCATTCCTCTCTGACAAAGAAGAAAACTGCTTACCATCAGGTAAAGACCTAAGAGTCAAGGCCTCTGTATCCTACACATCTGAAATAGATATCCAATGGGCTCAGGCCATGGAAGAGCTCAAAAAAGATTTTGAAAAACAAGTTAGACAGGTGGAGGAAAAACTGGGAAAAGAAATGAGAGAGATGCAAGAAAAGCATTAAAAACAGGTCAATACCTTAATAAAGGAGACCCAAAAAAATGCTGAAGAAAATAACACCTTGAAAAATAGGCTAACTCAATTGGGAAAAGAAGTTCAAAAAGCCAATGAGGAGAAGAATGCTTTCAAAAGCAGAATTAGCCAAGTGGAAAAAGAGGTGGAAAAGCTCACTGAAGAAAATAGTTCTCTCAAAATAAGAATGTAACAGATGGAGGCCAATGACTTTC
>CM053773.1:235140235-235173719 GCA_028658325.1 Potorous gilbertii
ATAGTATAAGATCTAATAGTGACCATGAGACCAGACCTGACAGAGACTATATGCCAGTCTAATAAGAACAGCTGCATGGCATGGCTAAAAGATACTGGCATATAACACATGAATTGCTCCTCTGTGTATGATTCCTGGACTCATTTCCTTCACTTACTTCTGCATTATGTCCATTCTTCTCATTGATAGTGAGCATATTTGTAGGATATTGTGCTATCAGCTTCTAGGTGTGATGGTAAATGGCCTATTACTGCTTTTCACTTTATACTATTTCATTAAATACCTTTAATTTGATCTGATTATGTCTTCTGACTCACTAGTACAAGTAAACATATTGGTAGGGGTTTATGGGCTGGACTTATACCCACTGAATATCTTAAAGGTAATTTTTTTTGCTCCTCAGATATGAAAGGGGAGGATACCATTTAAGGAAGTGACTCTGACCAGCTGAAACACATCTAGAGAAGAGTAACCATTTTGGTTGGGGATCTAGAGGTTATACCATATGTATAATGGTAATGGAAGCAATTGGGGAAATTTGCTCTTAAAAGGAGAAGATTTAAGGATGACATGATAGTTCTCATCAAGTATTTGAAGGCTGGCATGTGACAAAAGTATTAGTTTTCTTACTTGGCCCAACTGGAAGGAAAGGAGCAGATTGGGGCTAAATGTAAGGGAAAATTTCTTAGCATTTAGAGACAACCCAAAGTAAAATGGACTGCTTTGGGATCTGGTGGATTTCCCCTCACTGAAGGTCTTCCAGCAGAAGCTGTTTGATGTCTTGCAGGGGATGTTGGCCAGATGGTATCTTCTAAATCTAAATTTCTCTAATTTCATGATTATGAAGATTGGGCTGAAAATCAGGAATCATGACTGTCAGTGAAACAGCAACTGCTATTTGTCCTTCCTTCTTAAAGGGGACCACGACACTAGGAAGGTGATGTGATAGTTTGCAAGGGAATTGGATTTAGGTGAGGAAGTACTGTGCAAAGTCACTAGCCTCACTCTCTCCTCTGGAGACATCTGGGTCCAGAAGTAAGTTATTGATCAGGATGACTGGAGATGGCCCTGGATGCAGTGGCTATTTTTGTACTTGACCTTTCTAAGCTAAGGTCTTTTCCAGGTCTCACTTTGTCTGACTCAACACCTATTCAGTGATTAAGGCTAAGTAAGAAGAAATGAGGCAAAGAATGACTTTTGTACCTAGTCAAAAAACAAAGGAAAGAAAAAGAAAACCATCAATCTGGGAGAGGAAGACCCTTAGGGTTTCTGCCAAAGCAGAAACAGTTGTTATTTACACTTACTCTGAGCCATCAGAGCTCAAACAATGACCAAATGAGGCTTGGGCTGGGACTATTGTTGGCCAGTCAATGAGAACCAGAGTGGTTTGGGTTTAAGGTAAAAAAAAGACATATAGCCAGCAAACTCCAAGACATCTTGTGAGGTTTCAGTAACCAAAATTTATATTCCTTTGGGCAGAACACCCACAGGTAAGCGTATGATTCCGTGTGGACAGAGGGAGAGGAGAGAGGAAGAGGAAGAGGAAAGAAGGAAAGGAGGAAGAGAGAAAGGAGGGAAGCAGTCAAATAACAATAACCAGACAAGTAAAAGAATAAAATTCAGGTAAATGGGCAAATAGTTTAGAGGACTAAACAGTATGTCTAAAGAAATCAGAACTCTCCAGACTTGCTTGTGTCAGAGTCACTACACCTCCTTCTCCCAACCATAGTGTTGTCTTTGTTTAGCTATAGGAGTAATAGTGAAGGTTGTTCAAATAACAGCACACTATCCACAGATAAACTGGCCAGAAAACCCACATGGATCTGCATTACATGGGTATTTTAAACTAAGAAGGTTTTTATATTGAACTATCTAAACATCTTAAGGCTAAGAACATTCTGTTTCTCTGAGCTTCTAGTCCCTTAGTCACCATGGTGACCAGTTGTTCTCACCTCTAAGTGCCCCAAATGCAGTCCAGTTTACCTTCTGGCTGGCATTGACAGGTGGAAACATTGCCAGTGGGAGCTTTTTCAGTAGCTTTAAGTGGCTTCTTGGAGAAAACATAAAGGACTGGGGAGGGTGGGAAAGAAATTGACATGTATAACCAGCATGGCAAGAGGGAAAGAATTCTGAAAATAAATTCAAGGGAGCTGTTGACACAACTCTACATTCACCTCATTGGATGACGTTGGACAAGTCACGTCTTGATTTCTTCATCTGTTAAATGAGAGAATGTTGGATTAGATGACTGCTAGATCCCCTTTCCACTCTGATATCCTAGTTGTTTTTTCTCTAATGTACCATTCCTCCCAGATCTGATACTCTCTGTTCTATGTTCTTTTTCAGCTCTGGCACTCTGCTAAGGTCCCTTCCAACTCTGATATTCTCTGTTTTAAGGACCTTCCCAGCTCTGACATTCCTTGTTCTAAGGTCCCTCCAGCTCTGACATTGTTCTGAGCTCTAAGATCCTTCCCAACTCTAATATTCCATTTCTTTATAATTCTAAGGTTGCCTCTAACTGCTGCCATGCCTCTTCTCTCATCACCAGATGGCTGCTCCTTTTTGAGTTGTCAGTCCCTGCAACTGTGACATCCAGCCTTACATCCCACTAATGAACAGTTTGTAACTACATTCAAGGAGGTGATGTTTCCCTAGTAAAGCTGTGGGAAGCCTAGGATGGGACACAGGGAATATAATGCATCAGCCATGAAGACCCCATGAGAAATTCTAAGCAGCATCCCTACAGACCCCAATGACTCATTTCTGAGCAATGACTTTGAGAATCCCCCGGTCTTTCTTGTCTCTGTACACTGAGGCCCTGGGCTCCATCAACAAATCAGGATAGCCAATTAGTTCAATCATGCGGTCATTCCAAGGGACACATACTTCATGGAAAGAGCCTTGCACTGGGAGTTGGAATAGCAGGTGTCTGCTTCTATTTCTACCACTAACTTACTGTATGACTTCATCCCATTTTCTTTGCCTCTCTGGATCTCAATTTCTTCATCTATAAGATGAAAACAATTCTTGCCCTATCTACCTTGTGAGTGTGGTTTTTTTTCCTGAACAGATCTAAAACTTCTATGAGCTACCATTTCACAGAATCAGTTTCACAGTTAAAAGAGAACTAGTTATTGCTGAGTTGTTTCAGTTATATCCAATGCTTCTTGAATGTATTTGTTGCTGTTAGATTGTTTTTTGGCAGAGATATGGAATGATTTACCATTTCCTTCACTAAGAAGGGACCGAAGAAACCATCCATGCCTGCCCATGCTAGGATAAGAATATCCTCTACATCATACTAAACTGCAGTACTTGAACAAGAATTTTGTCTACAAAATTTCCTCTGACAGGTGGGAATATATAGTATCTTGGGTATGAGAAAGAAACAAGCTACCTTCCATTCCACTTTTTGATAGTTTTAATCATTAAGTAGTTCATCTTCCCATCCTCAGAAATGTAAAATCTACCTTTTTTAACTTCTACTCATTTCTCCTAGATCTAATCTTTTTAATGATCCTTTCTAGAATGTTCCCAGGAATAAAAGTCAAGCTCACTGACCTATACTCATTCACATCTAGACCCCCTCTCTTGAATTCCTCTTTTAATCAACATCTGCATCACCTTCATGGACAACTTTGACCCTGATCCCCCTTGCATCTGATCATTGACTCCTTCACCAGGACTAGTATTTCAAAACATAGGCATATCTCATTTCACAAAAACTTCCATGATTACCCCCTTCCCACCAGCTATCTGTTGTCTTTCTCCTTAGAATGTAAACTTTTTTACCATGTATAATGCCATTTTTTTCTTGTATTTATAGCACTAGCTCTTAGCACAGTGACTGGTCCATAATGCATAATAAATATTTGTTCCATCTATCTATCTGTCTGTCTATCTATCTATCTATCTAGATTGAAGACTCTATTCTCTTTGCTTTTTGAATTAGGAACATTTATTTTGTCCAATCTTTTGAGACCTCTTCCATTTTCCATGATATTTCAAACATCAATGACAGTGGTTCATCAATCACATCTTTCAGGACCTAAGAACATAGGTTGTCTTGTCAAGGGAACTTGAATTCATTAAGGAACTAGACATTCTCTTCCAATATCTACTTATCTTGGCTATCAACTCCATATCCACCATTTTGGTTTTGTCATTTCCAGTGAAAGTAGAATTATCCTTGCCAGAGGAAAAAACAAAAAACAAAATAGGAGTCGAACAGCTCTGTCTTCTCTCTGTTGTCATTTATCACCATCCTATCCACTCCAATGCAGCTGTTCTAGTTCTCTTTTGACCCTTCTCTTTCTATTAATATTGTTAAAAACAAACCCCACCCTTTTTCTGTTCACTTCATAAGACTCAACTCATTCAGATCTTTTACATTCCAACATTATTTTTATAAGACTGTGTCATGATCTAATGGTTATCCTGTTATCTGCCTTTGCTTTCATTTTCTGTTTGTATTTTAACAACAACAACAAAAAAAAAACTAAGTTAGTTGGTGCATCCCTTCAAAGCAACCTCTCTGGTCTACTAGTCACATATCCTTGATATCTTTGAGAAAAGAACCACCATCTGCTCCTATTTTTTTCCTTCTTCCTCTTTCCCTTGCTTGACAATCTGTCACCTGATACATTTTGTATCTCCATTGTATTAATCCTTGGAGGACAAGCAAGTTACTTTGTCCTGAGAGCATCTACCTTTCTCTTCTTCCAGAAGAGAATGTGTATCATAGATAGGGTATTTATCTGATTTTATTCTAAGGACACAGTTTCCATTTCCCTTGATTTCCTCCTTTGCTATTGACAGACTATAGAATTAAGTTAAATTTAAGAAGGTGGACATTCTTCCATGCTCCTACTTGCTAACAAGAATAGATTCTCTTTTGTTACATCTCAAATCCTGTATTTCCCCTTATGAAGGTTCACTTCTGCTTGCTTCAACAACACTTTATTGTCCTTAAAGGCCTATAATGTGGAAAGGCATTCCTTGAGTCTCTTAAGCTTATCCTTCAGGAGACAAAACAATCTACAGTTAGAACTCAGATTATAGTCACTTAGTTGTGGTAAAAATCCAAACATGTTACACTCAGTGCAAGCCGTAGTGAAATCTGCCCTACTTTTCATACTGATTGAGATATTCAGTCTTGTTGCTTCAAACTATCTGTTATTGGGCTAATAGAGAGACAGCATGACATAGGGAGAGTGCCAATTTCAAAGCCCGGAAGATCTGAGTTCAAGTCCTAATTATGATACATACTTGCTATGTGACCCCACATAAGTTAATTAGCCTCTCATTGCTGTAGACAATTCTCTAAAATTATGCTTTGTGGTGAAGGTGTTGGCTTACATTGCTAGAAGGAGGTTATTCAATCAAGAATTCCCTAGAAAATTCTTAACTTAGGGTCTGTGGTTTAAAAGAATTTGCAAACTGTATTTCAACAGAATTGATTTTCTGTATAAACCTGTTGATTTGATGTGCTTAAAATAACTCTATGATTCTGGAAAAATCATTTAACTGTTTTCTGCCTCAGTTTCATCATCTGTAAAATGGGGATTATTATACCATTCTCTCCCTCACACATTTGTTGTGAGGATAAAGATAGATAATATTTGTAAAATTGCTTTACAAATCTTTAAATGCTATAAATAAGTAAATAAATAGACTCAGCTGAAACACTGAGGGTTTTTTATTTAATTCTGAGGAAGATTCTATATACTTCACCTATGACCTAGACCAAAGGGCACAATAAAGATTGAGAAACTTTCCCCATTGAAATCAAAGGTCTAGTTGCTATTGGGTCTGAATAAGTGTAAGTTAAAGACTTTTATGATCAATGATCACCTCTTTAAAGCTTGAGAGCCTGTCAGACTTGCCCTCCTTAGTCTTGACTTGCTTTCATGATTAGTTAATTCTTCCAAAGGTGGAAGAACCACCAAGAACAAATAACTCTGACTCTAATTATTACCAGCAAGGTATGCTTAGGAGGAAATGAGGACCTTCTTTTGGTGGTAAGCAACCACTTGGTAATATTGAATATAAATTTTGGACTTTAATAAGGGCCAAAATTTGAATTAAGAGGAACCTGGAACTAATAGTTTCCCTTGTTATCTTAAGTAAATTCAGAAAATGCCTTTTGTCAAATTTCCTTAGGAGACCCATTTCCTGGCATCTTAGTGATAAGGAAAAACACAGATGTCCTGGGTTGTAATTTCAACTGAAACTTTGTTAGAGGTACCCTTTCCTGTGTGAGCAGGATACCTGTCATCAGAGTGGTGGGATTTTCTCCTTATCTTGTGTCACAGAGACATATGCTACAGAAAGGAAATTCACACAGCTTGGTATGATAAAACCAATTGACACTAGTTTGTTAATTGTCTTACTAAATTTACAATTTGTTCAGCTAAGAGAGTTCCTTTCTCACGGTAAAATGGATATAAACCAGGAGATTTCTGTACCAGGTAGTCAGAATATTTTTCTGACTCCATAATGCATTACATTACCATTTTCTTTAATAGGGAATTGTTTAATTAATTAATTAAATCATGAAATGTATGCATTTAGTCTGTTGCCTTTTCTTTAACCAAGTTTTTGGGTCAACACACTTTATCTAGAGTATGTGATGGGGAGAAGAAAAATAGTTGGAGATGATCTAACATTAAACCTTGGTTTTGACAGAGTAGATTTTAATGGGCTCAAGAAACTTAGGTTTTAGGTAGGACCCTTCATGTTAAAATTCTATGGGGGAAATCAGTCCAGAATGAATGGGAACCTCTCAGGAATGAAATTCTAGTGACAGTGGGGAAAAGAATTTCAGTAATGAGGAAGAGAAATGAATTTAGATTTTTAAAAAGACCTCTATCAGAAGCCAGGGAAGATAAGAAAAGATGGATATAAAAATGTGGACTAATCCTGTGCTGAATCTAAAAATGAGCAGGGCCTGGGAGGGAAAGCTAGACCTTTCTGATGGTTTATTACTGTTTTTAGATGCATTGGGAGGAAAGAGGAAAAGCAAAGGGGTACAGGGAAACCAGGACTTGATGATAACAGGCAAAGACCAGAAAACAGGACTGTTCAACTCATCATGCTTCCGTTTTCTCTGCTAAGGACAATCATTGGACTGGAGGGGAGGGAGAAGGAACAGAAACAAAGAAAGCTAAGAAAGAATAAGATAAGGACAAAGACAGCACAGAGATTTCCTTGGTGACTTAGTATTCCCTAGTCCAGGTGAACTACTTTTTCCTGTACCAAAAAAATTGGCAGCTATGTATCAGAGTAAATAGACAAACAGTGCAATGGTTAGGGCTCTGGACATGGAGTCAGGAAGACCTGAGTTTGAATCTTGCATCAGATACTAACTAGCTACATGAGTCAGAATCAGTGAAGATTTATTAAGTACCTCCTATGTGCCAGGCACTGTGTTGAGCTCCAGGGACACAATGAAAGGCACAAGATAGTCACTGCCCTCAAGCAGCTCACAATCTGATGGGGAATAACAACATGTAAAAAGAAGCTGAGAAGGAGGGGCAAAGATAGATGAATTTCTGCAACCAGTTTGGAGAATGATCTGAGGAGGTGTGAGTTATAAAATTGAATTCATCTTGTGGAATGATGAGATTCTGGAGATCATGAAATTCAAGAGTCTGGTGGAAAATGACCCTACAGAATCTGCCTCAGTTTCCTCATCTTTACAATGGGGATAAGAATAGTGCCTATCTTACAGGGTAGTTAGAAGTATCAAATGAGATGATAAATGTACCAGGCCCTTCAAGCTTTAAAGTGCTAATTAAATGTTTTTTCTCTTTGTCCTTCTTTACCTCCTCCTCCTCCTCCTTCTTCTTCCATGACCACTTAGGTCCCTTCCAACTCTGAGGTTCTGTGATTCCATAAAAATGCCTTCTTCATAGTGATCCTGTGTCTTTGTCCCTATTTTACAGGTAACTAAAAGGAGATCCAGAGGGATTAAGGAACTTGCAACTAAATGGAAAAAATGGATTAAATGTTGGACCTGGAGTCAGGGAAACCTGAGTTTGAATCTTGCCTCAGACTCATACTTGTTGTGCGACCCTGTGCAAGTCACTCAATCTCCCTATGACTTAGTTTCATCATCTGTAACTTAAGGAGAAATGTCAACTGGCTTCACTCTCTAGAATGCAGATCCTAAATCACCTCCAGGCTTTCCCCAGTCATTCAGTTAGTCAATAAATGCCTATTAAGCACTTACTGTATGCCAGGCACTGTGCTAAGCACAGAAGATAGAAAGGAAGGCAAAAAACACAGTCCCTAAACTCAAGGAGGATCCATTCTAATGGAGGAATTTGAATTAAATGATCTACTCATTCTGAATCTAGGATAGTATGAAAACAAAAGAACCCCAGGAGATGAAGAGGGAGGGAGGCTTTAATCTGATTTTACAGAAGAGGAAACTGAGACCCAGAAAAAATGAAGTAATGTTCTCAGGGGCACATCGTGATATAAGGGGGATGCAAATCCAGGGCTCCTGCCTCCAAGTCTCCTCCATCACCCAGGCCTTTCTCTCCTGAAGGTCACTTGCTTCTCTCCTTCTATCTTGAGAGTCCCAAAATTGGATACACAGGTTGGAGAGTGAATTAAATGTGTCTTTATGTTGGCACCAGCATCCAAAAGGGATGTTTCCTCAACTTCCCTCTACCACAAGCCAACTGTAAGAGTTCTTCCCTCCCCCACCAATGTTTTCTCTTTCTTTGGAATCTTTGCTGATTCCTCTGCTGCCTTCATCAATAACTGTCCAAACGGGCCACTCATGCTTTCAGAAGGCATGTCTTGTCATTTCCCACTTACTATGGTTGATGGATAGTGACCACCTTATCCACTGGAGACCTAGCCAACAGGCATGACATGTAAATGTGTTCCCAGCTCCCTCTGTGTACTCTGCAGACGCCGCTGAAAATTGGCTGAAATGTAAGCCCAGTCTGAACGTCAAAGAGCATCTGTCTTCCTATCTGAACGAGGTGGGGGGAGGAACGTCTCCTTCCAACACACAAAGCCAGAGGCTCTAATTATCTGGCACGATTAAGAGACTCCGGAAAAGGCCATTCATATGCTGGCCTCCTCCAATAGCTCACGGATATGCTGATTGGAAGTAACGCTCCCTTGGACAGCTCCCTCCAAACCTTCAGAAGAGAATAATAGAAAGTCTCAGAGGTCTCTTCCTGTGCGCTTTTGTGGACTGGTTTTAGTTCTAGCATCTGATTTCTCCTTTGCATTGCCATTTTTCATCAGCCACAATAAAATGCTTGTTGATTTGAATTGAATTGAATTGAGTTTCCCTTCCATTCTCTTCCCCCAAAATGCTGGTGGCTGAAAGGCTCTACTATGGCCTGAAGAAGAGAGGGGAGCAAACAGAATGGCCCCTCTTGCTCAGTCCCCCTGGATTTGGCCAGGGATGGAATCACTCCCCCAGCCCAGCTTCCATGCTCCCCTAGCAAGAGACCCAAACTGCCCCATTATCCCATTTCTTAGATAGAAGATCAGGAAGCTGCCAAACCTGGCAGGACAGTGAGCCTCTGTTTCCTAGTGGATTCTTAACACTATCAGGACTGTGCTTGTGGAGTAGGGGGAGCAGAGGGGAGGGGGGCAAGAGTGAACGGGAGCCCCTGTGTGTGAGAGAAATAAGAGGATGCCCCAGGAAATGAAAACATTATAGTAAAATATTCCATATGCTCACATCAACCCACAAAGAGGTGGCAATGGACTTGGAGTCAGGAAGATCTAAGTTCAAATCCAGCTTCAAACATTTGCTAGCTGTGTGACGTTAGGTATGCTGTTAGCTCATATAGGCTCAGTTTCCACCTTTGTAAAATGAGCAGATTGGATTCAGTGACCTCTTAGTTTCCATTTAACTCTACATCTAGGCAGCTAGGTGGTGCTGTAAATAGCACATTGGTCGTGGAATAAGAAAGACTTATTTTCATGAGTTCAAATCTGGTCCTAGACACTTACTAGCAGTGTGACCCCTTCTTTGCCCCAATTTCCTCATGTGTAAAATGAGCTGGAGAAGGAAGTGCCAAACCACTCCAGTATCTTTGACAAGAAAATCCCAATGGGGTCAGAGAGATAGACATGACTAAAAATGATTGAACCACAAAAACTCTACCTCCATGATCTTTTAATGAGAGGATTGGGCTTGGAATCAGGAAGACCTGGGATCAAATCTAGATCTTCTCTGAGACAGTAAATAGCTCTGTATCCATGGGCAATAGTGGTGGTGTTAATAATATACTTACATAACATTTTAAGGTTTCAAACTACTTTACATAGGTTAATTAATTTTATCCTTACCACACCCTATGAAGCAGGTACTGTTATTTTCCCCATTGTACAGGTGAGGAAATTGAGGCTGAGAAAAGATCAATGACTCACTCAGGGTCACGCAGCAAGTATCAGAGTCTGGATTTGAACTCAGGTCTTCCTGACTCTAGGTTCAGTGGTCTAACCTTTTTGAACCACAGTTTCTTCCTTTGTAGGATGGAAGCAATAGTGATGCCTTACCTCACAGGGTTGTTGCAAGGATAAGATGACATAATAGTTTTAAAATAGAAATACACCTTTGAAAGCATCAAGTCCAATTTTCTCACTTTTCAGATGGAGAAACTGAGGGAGGCTGGAAAGATGAAGGGGTTTTCCCAAAGTCACAGAATCGCACTTCCAGCCAGAAGGGACCTCAGAGGCTGCTTGGTCCAATTCCTTTGTTTTACAGATAGGGAGACTGAGACCCAGGGAACTTAGACTTGTCCAAGGTTAAACAGTCAATAAACATCAAAGGTGAAATTTGAATCCAGATCCTCTGACTCCAGAGGCAGTTCCACTTCCCCCCATTGCTTCTTAGAAAATGTATGTAAACAACTTTGCCAACCTTACATATATGAATGTTTTTATTACTAATCTCACAAAATAATAGAATTCATATGTAGATAAGGGACCTTAGAGATGTTCTAGTCCATTTGACAAAAGAGAAAGCTGAGACCCAAAGGGGAAATATGGAATTTGATCACCATCAATTAATCAACTGGCATTGATTAAGGGCTCACTAGATACCAGGCACTAAGATTAACACAGCAAATTAGTGACAGAATTTTTTGCCAGAGTACCTGGCCCACAGCTAGGGAAGAAAACTCTACTTTTAATATAGTCCAATCTAGCTTCAGCTATTTGTAAGATTGTACCTTAGAGTCAGAGATTTTTCTACTCTTTGTGTGTTTGGGGTGGAGGGAGGACAGAGAAGGGAAGAGAGAGTTAAATGAAATCAATGGGATCAGTCTACAAGGATTGGACAGTGGAACCCAGGACAGGGACACAGCTGGATCATAAGCATCGGGGCTCCCAGTACAATGACTTAATTACACCATCAAGGCAAACAACTTCAAAAAGCCAAGGCTAGGTGTTTAAAATACAGGGACTCCGAACGGCCTCTGCTAAGCCTGGATCCCCTTTAAGAAATGTTCCTGGGACGCATCAAACCACCACCCGCTTTTTCATCTTCTCTCTTTCTGCTTGCCAGCTCTTTAACCAGGGACTTCTAGTTGTTGTGTTCTTTTTCCTCTTGCACATAATGAATTACTCAGAAGTAGGATAATTAGCAGCCTTGGAAATGTTCCTTTGTCAGCAGCTTCCTGGACCTGCCTGTTTTTCAGTCTGGAGAGCTGGCATTCAGAACAGAAATCAAAGCTTGTCCATGCTTTTGTGCAGGGATCGAGGGCTTGGTTCCTTTGGAAGGAAAGGGCAGAGAAAAAGATGAGATTTTCTGGTTTTCTGCTACGCCCTTTTGCCTGTTGCAAACTGGTGCTGTTAAAAAAATGCTGGATCTAGAGATGTTAGATGATGATTGATGATGATGACAGAGTATAGAAACTGGACCTGCCATCTGACTGGTGTAGGGAACTTCAGCTAAAAAAGCAGCTCAGCACCTTCTCTGCATCTTATAATCTTAAAGAGTTGCCTAGAACACTGATACAGTAATTGATTTGCTCAATATTATACAGATGGTATGTGTCAGAGACGAACTTAAACCCCAGACTTCTTGGTTCTAAGTAAAGATCTCTCTACACTGTGCTATACTACCAATATTATTAGTGTAACAAGGACCCGCCCAAGGAGCTCAGCCTTTGTGAGCATGCAGAGTTCTTGGCTGATTCCCAGGCTAATGCTAAGTAGAAACTATGTATTAAGTTTGAGTCTCCTTTTCCCAGAGACCAAGTTCGTCTAAGAGGAAAGTGTTTTCTTTAGGTATTGGGGATGGGGAGAAATATTGGCGATTCTCTTCTTATTATCTCTTCTAAGTAAATATTGCTTTGTGAAAACTAATTGGTTTTAATTGGTTAAATGGAACTGGAGTACTAATCAGTCCATGGTATCTAACGGTGGAGGGGAACACATTCATCCAATAGCATTAGAAAAGAGATACTCCAATTCCCAATTCCTAACAGAAAGTTGTGACCAGCCTTGCTCTGGGATAGTGAAACCAGAGAAGTCACTACATTAATGCAGCAGGGAACTGGTCAATAGGAGCTCATTTCTTCAGGAATACTCAATCTACTCTGCCTGATACAAAACCATTTGGGTGCTTAGAGAGCCAACTTCTAATCCAATCCAATAAAAATGTATTAACTGCTTTGTATGTGCCAAGTACCGTCTCAAGTTCTGGGGATATAATAATAAAAAAGACAGTCTTTAATCAAGGAACTCCCAATCTAATGTGGGGAGATAACATATGAAAAGAGACAGGAAAGATGGGGAACAGGATTTCTAGCATGGAGGCATCTTATTCCATGGAGTTGAAATCAAAGAAAAGTCGAGGTAAAGTGGGTTAAATAATATTGTAGTGAAAGTACCAGATAGAGGGCTTGAGCCAATAGCACTGGAAGAAACCAAATGTCCCTCAGGAGTACCCTTAGAAGATTAAGAGGGAGATATAGCAAGCCATACCTGCTGTGGTTGGGAGAATAAGTCCAGTCTCATAACATAAGGGAAGCTACATTGTCATGAATAACAACAGTAAGTATATGGGACAATGCAAAGCATCATTTCAGCCCATGAAAGTTGATGATGATTTGCTGGTTAGACTTACACAAAGAAGCCCTCTACCTTTAAAGAACAGTCAGTCAACAAATCCCTATACTAGAAACAGGGCAGATAGGTGGTACAGTGGATAGAGCACCAGTGCAGGAGTCAGGAAAACCAGAGTTCAAATCTCACCTCCAACACTTGACACTCACTAACTGTGTGACCTTGGGCAAGTCATTTAAGCCCAATTGCCTCATCCTGGCTCATCTCCCATCATCCTGATGAATATTGGGTCACTGGATTCAAATGGCTCTGGAAGAGAAATGAGGCTGGTGACCTTCCCTCACTTAAAACATAGTCAAGTGCAAGTCAGGTCATTATTTCTCTGATGGCATGGTCTTCTTCAGCAATGAAGGACAAATACACACACACTAGAAACACATCTCAAAATACACCAAAGAACTCAATCAATACACTGCTATATCTAGAATATTATCACGGACTGAACTGTTGCTCACAATCAGACATTGATTCACAAAATTTAGGAACATGCCAAATTGATGTTGCAGTTTCAAATACTCATAATCTACAAGCTTCAGGGGAAGCAAAGCTTTCAAAATATCAGAGACCAGGCAGATAGGACCAGCATTACAGGGGAACAGGATGAGAGGAACAGGAAGTGTAATCCTTATCCCTGTCTGCTTTTGGAATTGTACTAAGGATGCTTTCAGTGAGTCTAGAAAGAATAAGCTGGCATTCCAAAGATCTGGCACTTTTATATGAAAAGCAATTATTTTACCCATCAGTGAAATAATTGTCTGTAGCATACTGAATATAAAGGAATAACAGATTGCTTGTCCCAGGACCTTTTCTATCTGAACCCCATCAAAAAGATGAGAACAAGACAAAAAAATATTAATAATAAGTAGAATTATAAATAATGTTATTTAGTTGTTTCTGACTCTTTGTGACTCCATTATGTTTTGGGGATATTTTCTTGGCAAAGATATTAGAGTGGTTTGCCATTTCCTTCTCCAGCTCATTTTACAGATGGAGAAACTGAGGCAAATAGGGTCCAGTGATGAGGCCAGAGATGACCGCAAATAATAACAAAAGCCATTTTTCCCCTAGTGATTTAAAGTTTACAAATCTAATCTCATTTCATTTTCACAACTGTAGAACTCATTACTGTGGTAAGTACAACAGATATCACTGTACCCATTTTCCAGATGAAGAAACTAGGGCTCTTATAAGTGAAATGGCTTGCCTGGGGTCACACAGACAAATGTCTGAGATGTAATTTGACATTAGTTTCAAAGACAATAGAATCTCTTCTCTGTTCCACACTGGTGGATCATAGAATTATAGATTGAGTTTGAAGGGAAGCTGGGGGTCAGCTATCACAACTCTCATTGTACATATGTGGATATTGAGATCCAGAGTAAGGAACTGAGCTCCTCAATACCACACAGGTAGCTATTCCCATCTCTGACAGTGTCACCTTGGAGTCCTTTCACCTGAAGGTTTTCAAACTCAATCTATGGCTTTCTGATTCTAAAAATCCAGGTTCAACAACTTGTTCCCTTCTCTTAAGTGGAATTTGCTTCCAGTCCAATTCAATCTAATCCAGTAAACATTTTATTAAGCACCTGCTCGGTACCCAGCTCTGTCCAAGGTTCTGAGGAGAGAAGGTAAAAGTAAAAACAAAAAACCAAAAACCTAGACCTATCCCGAAGAAGTTTGCATTCTACTTAATAGGCTTGGCACATACAGAGATAGGTATAATCAGTATTGTTCTGGGCTGACCCCACACCTTAAATGCTCTCTGTCTTCATTTCTTCAAGTCACAGAGAACCTAGCTTCTTTCAAAACACAGCTTAGGTCTTTCCTGTTCCCCTTAGTAGTTGGTGCTGTCTCCTCTCCTTTGTATTTATTCTGTGTGTATGTGTGTGTGTAGGGGGGTGTTTATACACATGTATGTATACACACACACACTTATATATGTGTGCACATTACCGCTTGGGGAAAATATAAGCTCCCTAAAATCAGGGGGTAGTTCATAAATGCCTTGTGCATGGTGGTGGTGCTGGGTTGTCATATCTTAATTTATGTACACAGGATCATAGATTTAGAATTGGAGGAGATCTTAGATCACCCTTTCATTTCACACATAAGTAAGGTGAGACTCAGATAATTTGATATTTATCTAAGTACACAAAGAAAGCAAGTGCTAAGGGTAGGATTCAAACTCAGGACCTTGTGACTCCCAAGTCTAGTATTCTATTCGTCATACCACATTGTCTTTTAGTACACTGTACCCCCCCTGCCCCACCATCCCAAATAAAATAAAAGACCCTTAAGATCAGGTTTCAATGTTTCCCTTTTGTCTCTATACCTCCAGAGATCAATGATGCCTGGCACAAATAGGGGCTTAATAAATGCTTGTTGATTGACCGATAGTCTCCGTATCCCCAGAATCTATCCAAGAGTGCCTACTCCTTAGCAGGTACTCAGTAATTGACTGTTGATTTCAATTGAATCCATAATTATTTTCAGAAAATGGAGAGAGCATTGACTATTGAGGAGATCAAGAAAAGTTTCTGGGAGGAGATGGCACAGGGTACCTTGAATAGATTTAGACAGCAGCTAAAATGAAAAATCCCTTGAAGTTTTTCCTCTGGATTAATTTATAATACCCAATACAATTCAGTTCAATGAGCACTTATTAAGTGCCAACTCTGTGCAAGGGACTGTGCCCACTCAATTTTCTAGTACCTTCAAGGGGCCTGACAGAAGCTGGGGAAAACTATGATCCATGACTATGAAAACATGGCATGAAGAGAACACAGACTAGTTCATCAAAGAATAGACATGGAGGGCTATCTCCATGTCTTCGAACATCTGTTGCCCTTTAGAGTACTGGGCCAGTGCCTCTTACTACACTGGCTGTTCCTTTGCTTAGTGCTTTCCCTCTTGAAATCACATTGCACAACCTTTGTATAGAATTTGCACTTGCATACTTGTGCATACAAAGTATCCCTCCTCTTAAGTAAAGTGTAAGATTTTTGGTCTTTGTATACCAAAGGCCTAGCAGAATGCCCTGAAAATAGTAGGCATTTAATAATAACTTTTTGGATTGGTTTGAACAGAACTAAACCTAATTGAGTTGAATGGTGAATTGAAAGAGCTTCAATTTGTAGTCGGAGGAAGAAAGGGTCATACTCTAACTCTGCTGTGTGAAGTTAGATCAGTCTTTTCACTTCCCAAGGTTCCATTTCCTCATTTATAAAATGGAAGGTTTGGGCTAGATGGCCTTTGACATCCCTTATAGGTCTAGATCTATGACTCTATGAATCTCTTTGGGCTTCAGTTTCTTCCTCTGTAGAATGAAAGGATTAGACTAGGCATAACAGATACTTGGGACATCATGGATGCTTGAACAATGAAATTAAAGTCTGCTTTGCCAACATTTTAATTCATGGCCATCCCTTTGAGCTTCAAACACAAAGAAGGTTTTCCTATCATGCTACAGCATGTCCCTCATATGTCCCCCATATTTCCCATCCCCACTTATCTTTATGATGCACTCCTGCAGTTGAGGAAGCTGTGTTATCCAGTATGACTCAGGGACCCATACACAGGAGATGCCCAATCAATGGGATGAAATTACACCTAACAAAATATCTATCAAAAGTTATCTCTGATTTGGACTTTTGGATTGGAATTTTTGATAATACATGTGGAATTTTCAGAGTAATTCCCCAAAAGGATCCCTCAGAACTGGCCATGGGATCGAGCTAATCAGGAAATAATTCCAAATGGTGCCAATTGCATAGAGGCCTATTAGGTCAATCACGTACAGGGAAGATGCTCCAACCCAAACCATCAATTTGTCTGTGTTGCTCTCACCTGAGAAAAATACCTTAGGCTTTCTATTGCACATTCAGAGACATATAACCGTCCTATCCTTCAAGGCTCAATGTCTCCAGAAAGCCTTCCTTACCTACTTTGGGTCTCAATGATCTCTTTCCTCCATGATTTCTCATGAGACTTATGACCAACATCACTCATCTAGGGTACTGGGGGAGTTCAAATCTTTTCTCAATTACTTACTCACTATGCTACCCTTACCAAGTCCCTTAATAGAAGCCTTGTCTGAGTCCTCATGTGTAAATGAGAAGATTGGAATAGATGGCTTCTAAGGTCTAATAATAGAATTTAGCATTTAGCTAGCATTTAGAAAGTGCTTTAAGGCTTTCAAAATGCTTTGCCAATATTTCATTTTATTCTCATAATAACCATATGTAATAGGTACTGTCATTACCCTCATTTTATAGGTGAGGCAACTGAGGCAGGAAAAGGTTATATGATTTTCTCAGGGTTGGAGTATTTGAGGCTAGATCTGAATTCAGGACTTCCTCACTCCAGACCCAGCACTCTCTCTACTACATTATCCAGCTGCCCTTCTTTCAGCTTTCTATGATCCTATGATCTTTGAATTCTACTGGTCCTATCATTAGGATTTAGAGTATTGTTTAGAGCAGAGGATCTTAACCTAGCAATACAAGGAGTACAAAGATTTCAGTGGGTCTGTGAACTTGGATATGAGATAAAAAATAACTTTATTTCAATAAAATTGATTTCCTTTGTAATTGTATCCATTTCCTGCATTTAAAAGAATTATATTGAGAAGGGTCTACAGGCTTCACTACACTGCTAAAGGGGTCTATAACACACACACACACACACACACACACGATTAAGAACTCTGATTTATAATCATAAGAGAACTTAGAGGTAATTTGTTTTGTAGTTGAATTGTTCCAGTCATATCAGACTTTTCATGACCCTGTTTGGGGTTTTCTTGGCAAAGACATTGGAGTGGTTTTGCCATTTCCTTTTCTAGCTCATTTGACAGGTGAGGAAACTGAAGCAAACAGGATGAAGTGACTTACCCAGGGTCACATAGTTAGCAAGTGTCTGAGGCCAGATTTGAACATAGGAAGATAAGTCTTCCTAATTCCAAACCACTGCACTATCTAGATGCAGTAAATTACTGAGGTAATTTATGATAATCCTTTTATTGTACAGAAAATGAAACTGATTCTGAGAGACTTTAAGTGATTTGCCCAGGTTCACACAGATAGTAGGTGGAAGGGCTGGAATTTGAACCCCAATTCTTTGCTTCACATTTTTATCATGCTTTGGGGTTTCCAAAATACTTTCCCCACACTACCTGGTGAGGTAGGTAGTGTCAGTTTTATTCTTCTCATTGTATAGAAAAGAGATCTAGGAAGTGAAATGACTTGCCCAGAGTCACACGGTAATTAAATATCTGAGGTAGAATTTTAATTCAGACCTTTTGACTTAGCTCTGTACTGAAGAAGCATTCACTGGAGGTTCCTATAAAGGAGCAAGCTGCTGTGGGGGATCAAACAGCTGATGCAAACCCTTTGAAACCTGGGATAGTACCATAACCACACCCATACCCATATCCACTGGAAACAGAATTCTACTTTTGTAAAGAGTTAGAAAGGCAAGTATTTGGCTGGGAACATGAGCAAACAGCATAAAAACTCAGTCTATAGAATCTTACTTTGGTCACAAAGAAGATCAAAACATGCCAGAAGAAGACAACAAAGTCTAAGCTTCTACTTTGAAAGCCTTTGAGAAAAACATGAATTAGTCACAGGCCATGGAAGAACCCTAGGAGAGATAATTTAAAAATTATTGAACTACTTGAAAGTCATGATCAGAAAAAGAGCCTAGGCATCATCTTCCAAGAAATTATCAAAGGAAACTGCCCTGCTATTCTAAAACCAGAAGATAAAATAGAAATTGAAAGAATCCACCTATCACCTCTTGAAAGAGATCCCAAAAGGAATACTCCTAGGAATATTGTAGTCAAATTCCAGAGTTTCCTAATCAAGGAGAAAATATTGCAAGCAGTCAGAAAGAAACAATTTGAGTCTTGTGGAAGTACAATCAGGATAACACAAGATTTAGCAGCTTCTACATTAAGGGATCGATGGGCTTGGAATATGATATTCTGGAGGGCACAAGAGATAGGATTAAAACCAAAAATCACCTACCCACAAAACTTAGTATGATACTTCAGGAAAAAAATGGAATTTCTATGAAATAGAAGACTTTCAAGTATTTTTGATGAAAAGAACAAAGCTGAATAGAAAATTTAACTTTCAGATACGAGACTCAAGAAAAGCCAGAAAAGATAAACAGGAAAGAGAATCATATGGGACTTATTAAAATTGAATTGTTTACCTTCCTACATGGAAAAAATGATATTTGTAACTCATGAAATCTTGCTTAGTATTAGTGTGTGGTTAGAGGAAATATAGATGAACGAAAGACAGACAGACAAATAGAGAGATAGATAGATAGATAGACAGATGGCACAGGGTGAGCTGAAAATGAAGAGTTGAAATATAAGAAATAAAATTAAAATGTGAGAGAGGAACATATATTGGGAGTGAGAGAAAGGGAGGGACAGAATGGATAAATTATCTCAAATAAAAGAGGCAAGAAAGTGCTTTCACAAGGAAAGGGAAGAGGAGGGAGGTGAAAGGTAATGAGTGAACTTTAATTAGATTTGGCTGAAGAAGGGAATAACATACACTAAATTGTGTATTTTACCCTACAGGAAAGTAAGAAGGGAATGATAGAAGAGAGGGGAGATTGGGGGAGAAAGTAGTCAGCAGCAAATACATTTTAAAAAGGACAGGCTCAAAGGAGATAATAGAATAAGTGGGGAGGTGAGATAGGATGGAGAGAAATATAGTTGGTCTTTTACAACATGACTATTATGAAAGTATTTTGCGTAACTACACATGTATAACCTATTTTGAATTGTTTGCCTTCTCAATGAGGGTGGGTAGGGAGGGCAGAAAGAAAATAATTTGAATTTAAATTTTTTAAAACAAATGCTAAAAAAATTATTTTTCTGTGCAACTGGGAAATAAGATGCATAGGAAATGGGATATAGAAATTTATATTGCCCTACAATAAAGTAAGGGGGAAAGGGATAAGGGAGTGTGGTAAAAGGGAGGACAGAATGGGGGAAGGGGTAAAGATTAGAATGCATGCTATATTGGAGTGTGGGGAGGGAGAGATGGGGTGAAAATTTGGAACTCAAAATCTTGTGGAAATGAATGTTGAAAACTAAAAATAAATTAATTTTTAAAAGGGGCAGGCTGCTGAGTTATGAGTTAGGAAATCTGGTTCAATTCTTGACTCTAACATTAACCTGATGTGTAGCCTTGGACAACATGCCTCTCTCTGTCCCTCATGTTTTCCTCAATTGTCAAATGAGGGATTTGTACTAAAGTTCTCCAAGTTTTTTCCCAGTTCTGACAACTAGTTCTCTCTCATGACTCTGACTTGTTGAATCTGATTCTTCAATCTACCTTGGCTATAAACACCAAGGTTCTAAACTCTAAGGACTCAGCCCAGCTCAAGCATCTAAAGGATCAGAAATTTAGATCTGGGAATAACTTTAGAGGACAGTTAGTCCATCACATTTATTTTACAAGTGAGGAATAGAGCCCTGACATTTCATATTCTAAGGCCCCTCCTAGCTCTGATCTTCCCTGTTCTAAGGTCCCTCCCAACCCTGACATTCCCCTGCTCTAAGATTCCTCCCAAACCTGATATTCCTTGTTCCGACATCCCTCCCAGGTCTGAGATTCTCTGTTCTCTATTCAAGATCCCTAGAATTATATTTATCTACCATCTTCTTGAGGCAAGAAAACAAATCAGTGGGAGAAAAGAAAACAGTTTATTCCTTGTCATTGGGGCATTCCCTTTGAGTACATAGTGCCCAACATCTCCGTGAAATGTGTACACACCTACACACGTGTGTGTGTGTGTGTGTGTGTGTGTGTGTATTATGTCTACCATTACTATGGAATAACAGCTTTATAAGATTTTGATAGTTCTTCATAGTGACCTTGTCCAGTTCATATCCAAGAAAGAAGCCTTTGTCCCACATACCCTACCACTCACCTCCTTCTGCATCAGACTGAAGACCTCCAGGAAAACAGAACCCAGGACTTCTCACTCCCACTCTCCTGCCCCCAGGCAGCCCATTTCCCTTTTGCATGTTCTCATTGTTAGCAAGTTGTTTTCATTTCTTCTCCTGACATCCATTTTAACTTCCTCCCCACCACCACCCCCATGAGTCTGTGAATGGCAGGACATGTTTCTGAACAAGTATGGGAACACAGACTTCCCCATTGAGGAGATGGAGATGGAGTTGCTTGGGCAGTTTCTGTCCCACGCAATCCAAGCCTGAGTGTGTGCTTTGGACTCTGAAGGACCAATTACAGTCCTTAAGCATTGTGAGGGAAAGGAAAGAATATTCATTAGGTCACAGAGAGCACAGGCCTCTCTTGGCTTGTTTCTATGCTATTTAAAAACATCATTCTTTCTTAATCCTTTCCTTGAAAAAGCCTCCAAATCACACATTACTTTCTTCTGGTCACGCTTCTCTCCTACCCACTCTCCTCCATCCCTAGTGCCAACTCTGTGGCAATACCATGGTCAGGAAGTCATTAACCAGCAAGGGCCTCAAAGAACATGAAGTCTCCAGGATCTGAAAGAGAGAATGTCTGCCACCTCCCAGGTGGGTAGCCCCAGGGCAAGAGATAGAGCAACATGAGGTAGGATTTCAGGCAAAGACATAACATGATTCCAATTAAGCTGCACTCATAGTCTGCTGCCAAAAGCAGGAGATTCAGTGGAAATAAGATGCATACATGTGTGCATTACACATATGTATATATACATATGTATGCACACAATGCATAAACACATGTGTATGTATACATATAGACATACATACACATATGTGTGTATATATATGCATACATATATATATGTATCCTTGTGTGTATGTGTGCACACATTTCACTGAGGTGTTGGGCACTATGTAGTCAAAGGGAATGCACCATTGACCAGCTATAAAGAGAATTGTATTCTACTCTCCCACTGATTTGTTTTCTTGCCTCAGACAAGATCCTCTCTGGGCCTCTGTTTTCCTCTTTGTAAAGTGGGAGACGAGGACTAGGTTATCTCTGTGGGTCCTCTCTAGTTTTAAACATTCAACATTGTTACTGTTAGATATTATTTTTTCCAGAACTTCCAATTTCCTTGGGCTCTAAGGAATTCTCAGTGAGAAAAGTCCCTTTACCAACTTAGATAATTGCCTGAGGGCATTGAGGGAGAAAAAGTACTTAAATAGCTAGGGCATATCAGAGGAAGTTTTGGGAAAAATGTTCCACTCTCCATATTTGTGACTTGTGACTTTGCAGATTTAATTCCTTCCCCAGCTCCCATTGTCCTCTCTGTAGTGCCTTCTCAGTTAGCATGTCAACTTCCTGAAAGCAGGCACTAGAGCACTTTCTGTGTTTGTATTTCCAGCATTTAGCTTAATGATGGGCACATAGTAAGTGCTCAACAAATGTTCATTCACTCATTCATTCATTCATTCTTGACTCTAAGGCTGGTTCTCTATTCATCATACCACACTGCCTGTCAGTATCCTCACTAACTGTATTCACTGTTATTAGTGATGCTATTAGCAATGACAGCATTAATTCACAATAAGGTTTGTAAAACTCTTTCTTCTCCAAAGCCCTGTGAAGTTGGCTGTGAAGGGAATGATAATTCCTACATTTTTGGATGAGAAAACTGAAGCATAGGGATATTATGCATTGCCCATGGTAAATAATATTGAGACTGACAACTCTGATATGTAAAATATCAAAATAAAACAAAACAAACAAAAAACCCATACATGTACACACACTATGATTTCATTGGAATAGAGACTCCCAGATTGGGAAACTCCCTATGCCCTGGAAGACAGAGAGACAGAGAGACAGAGAGAGAGAGAGAGAGACAGAGAGAGACAGAGACAGAGACAGAGAGACAGAGACAGGGAGAAATAGAGACAGACAGAAACAGAAATGGAGACAGAGAGAGAGAGAGAGACAGAGAGAGACAGAGAGAGACAGAGAGAGAGATTGAGCGCAAGAGAGGAAAGATTCATTTAATGCTTATTATTTGACAGGTGCTGTGCTAAGCACTAGAGATACAAATTGAAGTCAATGAGAATTCTTGCCCTCAAGGTGCTTACATTCTCATGGCAGAAGGCTATATATACAAAGGGATGTTAGCTGTTTCTTACATGATAAAGCAAAATTCTCTCCCATGGAATTTGGAGGGAAAGGGGATGAAGTTCAAGTTTCAAAGGTGATGGAGATAGTTGGAGAGTGTAACCATGGCTAGGAGTTAAAAGGGAGCAGCATCTTGGTTCCTGGCAAGATAAAGCATATGCCTCTCAGAAAACATCAAAGGATCAGAGGATCATAGCTTTCAAGCTGGGAGGAACCTCAGAAGTCATCTTGTCCAGCTCTCTCATTTTACAAATGGGAAAACTGAGGCCTAGAGAGGGTCTTGCTCAAGATCACATAATAGTAAATATCAAAAGCAGAATTTGAACTCAGGTCCCCTAACTCCAGAACCAGAGTTCTTTCTGTTGTGTGATTCTAAATTCTTTGTGTGATTTCATTTGCTCATTTCTTAGGCAGAAATTGCTAAATAGCCTGAGAACATTGAATACTATACAATTAAGCCAAGCAAAACAGTCAATAAATGAAAATGTGAGGGAGGAGGGGGAAGGGAATATTTTTCTCCCTCCCTTTTTTATCACGATTTAAAGTTCCATTCCTTTTGGCTTGATTTTCCTTGTTTATGGAGTTACAGTCAATGCACCTGCTTTTTTGGTCATCTCACTTGGCATTATGGGTCAGAGGATTTGGGATCCTAAGCCATCTAATACAACCCCTTCCTTGTGGAGATGAGGACTTTGAGATCAGTGGGAGTGAAATGACTTTCCTGGGTCACATTTGCATATTTACAGTCAGGAGCAGGATCAAAATGAAAACTGGGGTCATCTAGGTCCAGAAACTCTTCCCACTGTGCTATATTATCACCTACTGTATGTACATACACATGTACACACACCACCACCACCACCATCACCACCACCACCCCCATCACCATCACGATCATCACACACTTACATTTAGTATCATTTAAGTAGATGACTTGACTTGCATTATTTAAGAAATAACATAATCTGTAACTATTTTCAGTCATGACTTAATGACTTTCTCCCTTTAAAAAACTAATAAATTTATTTCAAATCATATCCTGGGGATTGACCTAACCTAGGATTTAAAATCCAAACGGACTTCAAAGAATTTGAAAAAAGCCCTTCCCACCACCCTCCAAGGTCTCAGTTGACAATGACTCCTTTTCACCACGGCTACCTCTTTTCATGAAGTATCATAACTAGTGAGTTAAAAGTAACTAACAATAGATAGAATTTCTATTACCTTTTAAGGTTTGTAAAGTGCTTTCCAAAAATTAAATCCAAAATTATTTTATCATCACAACAATCCTGCAAGGTAGGTGCTGTTACTATCTTCATTTTACAGATGAGGAAACTGAGGTTCTGAGAGGTTAAGTGATTTACCTAAAGTTACACAGTTTGTAAGTGTGTGAAGGAGGGTTTGAACTCTGGTCTTCCTAACTCCAAGGCTGCCTTGCACATAACAGCTGACATTTACATAGGACTATTAAGTTTTACAAAACACTTTTTCTACATTCTCTCATTTTATCCTCCCAATAACCTTGTGAAATAGATACTATTACTTCCATTTCACAGATGAAAAAATTAATAACTTAGCAATTCTAAGTGACTTGACCAGCTAGTAAGTGCGGGAGGCAGAATTTGAATGCAGGTCTTTCCTGACTCCAAGCATACTCCAAGTTTTCCTGACTGACATCCCTGCTGTGTTGTTAATGGCTTCCTTCTCCCCTGTTACATAGTAGCTCATTCAGCAGCATGAATCCTCACTCTACCCATTCCAATCAAAACTGAGTCCTTTTCTCCTCTCATAGGAGACAGCCTTCCCCCTCAGCGGGCATTACCAGCTGGTAGGTGTTGACTGATGAATAAAACAATGGTCTCCTTGGCAACCACCTCACAGTCTTACAGACAAAGACTTTCTCTGTTCAAGGGTTCTGGATTACAAAATCTTCATCCTCTATTGGAACACAACTTGTTAAACAGTTAAATGAAATGTGACAAGATTCCTGGAAAAGAGACAGTAGTTTCTCCACAGTCACTAATGGGGAGGGGATTTTGATGGAAAGCAACATTGAATCATAAGTCACTTAACCTCTGTGGGTGTCTATTTCCTCACCTGTAAAATAAGAGGGTTTGGACTTGTTGATCTCTGACATCTCTTTCTGCTTTAAATTGTTGATGCTATGATCCTTAATCTGGCTTCTTATGTCTACTACCTATGTGAATTTAGACAGATCTCTTTACCCCTTTGTGGCCTATTTTCTCATCTGCAGCATGAAGAGGTTGGATAAGACACTTAGCTCTTCCAACTCTAAGCCTTCCAGTCCAATCAAGACTGACCTTAATCTCCTAAGAAGTGGTTATGCATCCTTTTCTTGAAGTTCCCCAGTAAGAAAGAACCTATTACCTTCCAAGTCAGTCCACATGACCCAGAGGCAATTCAAACTCAACTTATCCAAAATTGAACTCATTATACTGGTCCCAAAGCCATCCTTACTGTAAATTTCCTTAAGTCTATGGAGGTCATCACTGTTTTCCCCAGTCTCCCATGTTTATGACCTTGAAGTCAACCTTGAGCCATCCTCCCCACTTATCATTTTCCTCATCAACATGATCACAATGTTAATGATGATGTAGTCATCTTGTCAATTTCATCTCCCCATTGTCTCACATGGCCACCCATCCCCTTTTCTCTACTCACGCAGCCTCTCTCTAGCCTTGTTCGGACTTCCATCATCTCTTACAATTGTTCAGTAACGGCTTCATTAACTCCCTGTTTCCTTTCTCCAATACATCCCACAGTCACCAAATAGATTCTCTTAAAGCAATGCTGACCATGTTCTTCTAAAGAAGCTTCCATGCTTCCTTCTTGGACTCTAGGATAAAATAAGCCCATTTCTTTCAGTATATAAAGCCCTGTATTATCCAGCCCTAGCCTATTTTTCCCCATAGGGCAGCTAGATGGTGCAGGTGATAGAGTGCAAGGCCTGGAGTCAGGAGGACCTGAGTTCAGTCTAGTCTCTCAGACTAGCCATGTGGCCCTGGGCAAGTCACTTTACCCTATTTGCCTCAGTTTCCTCATCTGTAAAACAAACATGAGAAGGAAATGCAAACCACTCCAGTGCCTATGCCAAGGAAACCCCAAATGGAGTCACGAAGAGTCAAAAAGTTGGACACCACTTGAAAATGACTAACCAGCAGCAAATCTTTCACCACTGACAAAATTCCTTCTCCTGCTCCCTCTGCCATTACACAGACTTTCCACCAAGTCTGAAATGGCCTCTTAACTTCCTACTCAGAGTCAAGTCACCAAGTATTTATTTAACAACTACTATGCTCCAGGCACTTTTTGAAGTGCAGTAAATACAACGAAAGGCAAAAACAAGACAAAACAGAAAAGCAGTCTCGGTTCTCTAGGAGTTTGCAGTTTAATCTCTACCCTCCCTGAAAGCACAGCTCACGTGCCAAAACAAGGCCTTTCCGGATCCCCCAGTAGTTAGTGCCTCTCCTTGAAATTCTTCTGTATTACTTGGTCTTTGTTTATCTATCCTTATACCTTCCTCCTCTAGCGGAATGCAAGGTGCTTTAGGGCATGGACTTTTTGATTTTTTGCGTATGTATTCCCAGCACCTAGGACAGCGTTTTTACATTTGCTTATTATTTGCTAAATTGATTTAGTCTACTGAACTGAAGTACTTGAAAGTTTTCCTTGACCTCCAAGACAAAAAGTGCCTCTTTTCAACTTGTAGGCTTTGTTTCTGGTTCTGCCATCCGGGTCCAAAGAAAATAAGAAGAATCCATCTATCTCAAGTGGCTGAGTTGTCTTGTCTGATTCTTCCTGACCTCATTTTTGGGGTTTTCTTGGCAAAACTACTGGAGTGCTTGCTATTTTTTTTCTCCCAGTTCATTTTATAGATGAGGAGCTGAGGTAAACAGGGTTAAGGGACTTGCTCAGGGTCACACAGCTAGTAAGTGTCTGAGGCTGGATTTGAATTCACAAAGATGAGTCTTCATGATTCCAAGTCCAGCACTCTATGCACTGTACCACCTAAGGCAACTTGTCAAATAATTGAAGAGGGCTATTATATCCCTCTTGGGTCTTCTCTGGACCAAGTACTTCTATCAAATCCAGGAGAGAGTTCACCAATAACATTAATGTGGCACTCACGGATACTTCCTAAACACCCAGCCTCACTTCACAGATTGGATTGAAGTGAGTCAGGAAAAGAAGAGAAATAATTATGGCGCATGGGAAATTGTCTGAGAGGGTTGCCCCAACTAGAGAGTTTTGGGAGATAGAATGAAGGCACCAGGGAGTGGAAGAAAGGGATGGACAAAGAGGAGGTTAGTGTACAGCTAATATATGATTTACTTTCTTTAGGATTTCTTAGAGAAGATAATGTCTAACTCTATGTGGAGTCATGTCTACAGTTAGAAGCAGAAAAAGTTAAACAGATTTGGAGTAAGGAAATCTGGATTTGTGTCCAGGTTTATATCTATCTCTTAATAAATGTATGATAAAAGGCAGTCATGGAACTTTTATGAGTTTTAATAACATCATCTCTAAAATCTGGGTAATAGGAAAGACCATTGGCTCTGGAGGTAATAGACTTGGGTTCTAATTCATGAGACCAGCTTGAGCCCCCTCATCACCCAAAAAAGGCCAAAAATCTGAAATGGCCAATTGGAGAGTATGATTTAAGCCTTTCTGGACTGACACACCAACAATGCTTTGTGGATGCTCTCTGAATGAACCTAAAATCCTCCGGCTGTGTGTTTGCCCTTTGTTGCTGAAGAAGACCATGCCATCAGAGAAATGATGATATCACTTGCACTTGACTTTTTTTTTTTTGAGTGAGAGAGGGCTGTGTAGATCACCTGCTTCACTTCTCCTACAGAGCCATCTGAATTCAGTAACCGGATATTCATCAGGATGACCGGAGATGACACAAGATGAGGCAGTTGGGGTTAAGTGATTTGCCCAAGGTCACACAGCTAGTGAGTGTCAAGTATCTGACATGAGAGTTGAACTCAGGTCCTCCTGACTCCTGCACTGGTGTTCTATCCACTACACCACCTAGCTACTAGGTCTTTGACTCACTCCACTTGGGAAGAGAGCCAGGGAAGCAAAAGGAGGCAGGCCTGGACCATAAAGTCTTCTTCCTTCCCAAAGGGCATCTTTATTTTTGTGGGGGGAAAGAAGAAAGGGGAAAACAGAAGGTGAAATGTTGAACAGACAGGGTTGATAGGAAAATAGGGTTAGATATGAAACAAGGAAGGTAGCCAGTGGATTTAGCTGTCTTCTAGTTTCCAGGAGTCCTGTCCCTGAATGGAGGTGGAACCTGTGACTCTTAACAATCGCAAGACCAGGTTAAGCTTGTACAGACAACCTGAGTCAGTGACACTTCTTTGTTTACTGGGAACTATGGTCTTGACTGACAAAAAGACAGATATCTTGAGTTAGGGCCTCTTCCTTGCCTTGTGACTTTATGATCTATACAGCCTAAACCCAAACCAAGCTCAGTTAAGACTGCAGCTCCCATGCATTCATATTCATGCCCTCCTGCTTTGAGAGAAATAAACATGCGTACAGCCTAATTCTGCTTGTCTTTCTTAGACTGAACTCTGGAGGTTGACAAATTCTACCCCTGATGGTCATTCTCTGTGTGACCTTGGGGTAGTCACTCAATTTCTCCGGAGGTGGGAAGGTTGAGGGGGTGTTCACATTGCTAAGTGAGGGAGTTGAACTGTTCTGCCTGAGGTCCTTTTTAGAACTAAATCTAAGCTCATTTAACAGCTGACTATTTAGGTACCTTAAGACCAGCTGTCTTAAACTTTTTTTGTGTGTTCTTTTCAGCAGTCTGGTATCCCTTCTCAGAACCATGTTTTTAAATGCATATACTAAAACACATACGATTACAAAGGTAACAAATGATATTGAAATACAGCTTCCAAAATATTGAAGAAAACATTTTTCAGGGATATACTGAAAGCTACCTGCAGATGCCTTGGTGGGGGGTGCAGCACTGATAGCAGATTTAGGTTTGCAAAGACTTGATCATATACCTTTGATCCTCATAACAGCCCTACTAGGTAATTAACTGATATAGTCATTATGCTTCCTCCTTTCTGTCTTTGTTTTCCTTTCTTCTTCCTTCTTTCCTTCATTCCTCCTTTTCTTCTGTGCTTCCTTCCTTCTTTCGATCCTTCCTTCTTTCTGTCTTTTCTGTCTTTCTTGCCTTGTTCTTCTTTCTTTCAGATGAGGAAACTAAGACTCAACATGTTTAGATGACTTTTCCAAGGTCATACAACTCAGAAATGTTCCAGCCTAGTGCTCTAGCCACTACTGCACACAGTTTATGTCAGGGTGGATAGCGGTAGCAGGTACCTGCTAACAAAGCCCTTCTCTCTCTTGGGATGTACTTAACTACAACCTTGAAGAGCTACAGAAAAGCGTTGTTGTTACCATTTCAATGAACACTCAACTCTAATTTTTCTACTTCAGTGTAAATGAAAATACCCACTTGAGGGGTCAGCACAGTATTCCTCCTCTCTTCTCTCTCTCCCTCCTTCCTTTCTACCTCCTTCTCTCTTCCCCCGTTCCTCTTCCTTTGCATCTCCTTTTTCTTTCAGCTTTTACAAAGGGATATTTAGAGAGGAGATATAGCAAGAACAGGATTAAGAACAGTTCCTACCAACACAAGGGGCATAGCCCTTCTCCCTCCCCCTCTCCCCCGTTTTCCATCTCCGTCTTTGTGGATAGCGTACTCCACCTTAAAGTAGCCGACGCAAACATTCATCTCACCAAGTCCACTTCCGAAGGCAGCTTAGCTGATGGAGGTGGAGAAGGGGCGGAAATAAGCATTTATTAAGTGCCAGTGATGTGCCAGGTATTGTGTGAAGCACTTTACAAATATTATCTCATATGATCCTAATAAAAATTCTGGGAAGTAGGTGCCATTATCATTCTCAATTTACAGTTTAGGAAACTGAGGCAGACCAAGGTTAAAGGACTTAAAGGATGAGCTTGCTCATTTTGGGGTCTCAATGCCCAGCACATTGTTACACACACCATTGTTACTCAAGAATTATTTAGTCAGAGATTATTAGGGCTGGAAAGGAACTGAGAAACCATCTAATTCAACCTCTTCATTTTGCTGATGGGGAAACTGAAGCAACGGTTTGCTACTGGACACCCACCTTCTCATCTCCCTTTCTTCCAAGTCATTTTCCACATAGTTGTTCAAATAATCTTCCTAAAATACAAGTGTGACTATGGACTATTGTTCTGCTGCTCAAGAAGTTTCATATGCTTCCTAGTGGTCCCAGGATAAAACAAATTCTTTCACTTCGTACTTTAAGGCTGTTACAATCTGACTGGAACTTGTTGTTGTCACAGGTATCTGACTGTCTGTAATGCCATTGGGATTTTCTTGGCAGAGAACCTGGAGGGATTTGTCGTTTCCTTCTCCAGCTCAGTTTATAGAAGAGGAAACTGAGGCAAACAGGATTAAGTGATTGCCCAGCGTCACACAGCTAGTAAATGTTTGAGGCTGGATTTGAACTGACTCCATGCTGGGTGATTATACCTCTCATTCAGCCTAGCTCCAGCCCAAATGTTCTATTTGCTTTTCTTGAAACTCAGTCTTCCATCTCCAATCTCAGTTTGTTTTTGCAGTGATTCCTAATGCCTCCTTCCCCTAGCCATCTTAGTTAACCCCTTCAAGGCTCAGCTTGATTGTTCTCTCCTAGGCAAAGCCTTCCCTAGTCTCTCTATCCTTACTCTTCTTCCTCCTCTATACTCCTGTATATACCCATCAGCTCCCTCCCCACCCCCCGCCCCCTTTAGAATATGAACTCCTTAAAGGAAGAGACTGTTTTCTGCTTAGTTTTGATCCTCGAAGGCCAGCATGGTGTCTGACACATGCTAATCAGTAGCTTAATCTAGAAGAATCAAGAAAATGCATCTTCCTCCCCTCTGCAGGAGTGGAGGACTATGGGCGGGTAATATTGCATTTACTGCTATCACACACTGGTAGGATGATGCTTTTTGATTTCTTCTTTTTTTAATCCTTGTCACAAAGGATAACTCACTCTATAAGGGAGTAGGGAAGGGCATTTTTGGGAATGAAGGTGATGATAGTAGATAGACTATATAGTATATTGTCTATATAATAAATAGTATATAGACTATATATATATATATGTATATACAAGACATATAATTTCATTGATATAAGAAGTTCTCCAGCAAAGTAGGCTGCCACCTTCTCTACACCTTATGGTCTTAAGAGTTGTCTTTGAGAGGTTAAATGGCTCACCCTGGGGTGCAGAGTCTGTATGTGTCAAGGGTAAGACTTGAATCCAGGACTTCCTGGCTCCAAGGCCAGCTCTTCACTCATTACACTAAACTGTTTAGTTTATAGAAATATTTATATTTATATAGAAATAAGATTTTAAAGCCATTTGCTTGGAGTGGAGTGGATTGAATTGGATTGGACTGGATTTGCCCAAGGTCACAAAGCTAAAATATTTGCTGAACTGAATTGAATTCTAAGCAGAGGAGGAAACATAGTATAATGGAAATAAAAATAGACCCGCAATCTGCAGAAAGCAGGGGTGAAATCTGCTCTTGATCTTCACCAGCTATGTCCATGGACAAATCATTTCCCCTTTCTGAGACTGTTTCTTCATCTGGAAAAATGGGGACAACCATGGCTTCAGTCCTTATTTTGCAAGATTGTTATGAGAATCCAGTAAGACAATGGATACCAAAACCCTTTACAGAGATTCAAGGGATATAGAAATGTCAGCTCTAAATTATAACTACAGTACATGCCAGGGGGTATTTGTTAGAAGGGTTGAATAGTCTGTCATGAATGGGAGAGCTGGGGTTCAGACTCTGGCAGGGGAATACCACTGGCTAGGATCCATAGAATGATCTCAGAATGGAGGGTCAGACTCTCTTGAGTTTAGTGTATACCAGGATGAGGCCCACAACTCCTCCAGTCACCAAAGCCCTCTTTCTAGGTCATTCCACCACTCTCCTCCCTGCCTAAAACTCCCACCGAGTGAAAATAATTCAAGGAAAACTCATTTCAATTCTAGGAGGAGGAGAACTCTTTCTCTGCTGCTTCCCTGACATATGTTTATCTAAATTAATCATACCTATAGGAGGTCTGCCTTTCCGGGTTGTGATGTGAGGTGGGGGAAAGTGTTGAGATGGCTGCCTGGCAGCTGTGTTTCCCTCCAGATTGGAGGGACCAGGTTTGGCAGGAAGAAGAAAGACACAGGTCTCAATGTTTCTGAGATGGGCTTACCACAAAGGGAAGCTGGCCAAACCGGGGGAGCTAATTACCAGCACATAATAAACTGCTAAATTAGAGAATATGGGCAATTACAGGAATTGGGAGAGACTTAAATTACTCTGGTGGCAGAGTGATTTGTGTCATGAAGGCTTGAGCCATTGAAAGACAATCTAGTCTGTAGTGGGAAGATCCTTGGACTAGGTATCAGGTTAGAGTTCTGGCTATGGAATGCCATGACTTTTAAAATCTAAGAGTGCTATAAAAATACCACTTTTTATTATTATTAATGGAGACCCAGATAAGGAATCACATGGTATAGGGAAAGGAACATTGGACTTGGAAGTCCAACACGGGTTCTTACTTACTTACCCTGCTACTTACTATCTGTCTGACTTTAGGGAAGTCATATCCATTTTCTGTCCTTTGGTTTCCTTGAGAAGTTTGGAGAAGATCTTTTATAAGATCCCTTCTATTAATTATATAGTCACATACAAGGGTCAAAACAGAACCCTACCATCTCAGGAAGACTGGAAAACCTTATCTCACTAAGGGATCATAATTCTAGTCTCACACTGAAATTGAATCCAGATCTCAGGGTACTTGGCTTCTAAAAAGATGAGGGGTAGGTTCCGTTTTCTAGTTGTCTCTGGATCACCTTGAAGTCCTGGGGGAAATTATTTAAAGAAATCATATGCAAACCTAGTCTAAGATATGCATTCTGCCCTCCGTTCTACCAAAAAAGGGGAAGAATCAGAAAAGTACTCAATATATTAGGCAGATTGATATGAATTTCCTTTTTTTTTAATAAATTTATTTATTTAACTTTTTACATTCATTTTCACAAGATTTTGAGTTTCAAAATTTTCTCCCCATTTGTCCTCTCCCCCCTTCCCAATACACTGAACATTCTAATTACCCATACCACCAATCTGCCCTCTCTTCTTTCATC